>CM054142.1:71917675-71950175 GCA_028751875.1 Rapana venosa | reverse complement strand
TCAAACCAGTCACACTGGCTTTTTCCTACATCTGTCAATTTTGTGGTCCACATCCTAGCTTTCCTACGCTGTCATTTGTGTCCTACATACTGCTTTATCTAAACAACACTGTCAATTTGTGGTCCACATCCAGGCTTTTTCTACACTGTCAATTAGTGCTCTACATCCTGTTTTTCTACACTTGTCCACTTTGTGCTCTACATCCTGGCTTTTCTACACTTCAATTTGTGTGTCCTACATCCTGCTTTTTCTACACTGTCAATTGTGTCCTACAACTGCTTTTTCTACGGCTGTCATTTGAGTCCTAATCCTGGCTTTTTTCTACACTGACCAATTTGTGGTCCAAATCCTGCTTTTTTCTACATGTCAATTTGTGTCCCTTACATCCTGGCTTTTTCTACACTGTCAATTTGTGGTCCTACATACTGCTTCTTCAGTCTGTTCCCTGCCTGTTGTCAAGCCATCTCTGAAATCACTGGCAAACTTTTGGCCACAAGCACACACCTCCTACTGACAGTTTCAACACACTTGTTGACTTGAGTGGGGCAGACACAGGAAGAGACACATGAGGCACCTACATGTGTCAGATGACACACAGCTGACTTGCAGCATGACCATTCTTGAGATCAAAGTTGTTATGAAGACTGGGTACAGTTGGCAAAAACAAGCAGAAAGTTAAGGATTCACTTGCATGGTGGGTTTTTTTTATTTGTCTGGTATTTTTAGTTCTCCTTCTGTCTCTGTTGACTTGTGAGGGACACTTTCTTCTGTAAGCGAATTGTTGCAGGGCGGTGCCAAATCGTTGTAGAAGGTGACAGTCCCAGAACAATGACAAGTATGAACGTTTATACATTCAATATATATAATATATAGATGAAAGAACACCTGGTTTTTTCAGCACAGCATTAGCATGCCTTTCCATGTGAGGGAGACATTCGACAGCAGCTTGACTGAGTGCATGGAAAATGTTTTAAATTTTGTGAGAGCTAATGGGAGTTATGTTCTTTCTCATTACCAGCATGGGAAAGCTATTGAAACAGACAGACAGACAGAGACAAAGGACAGAAAAGATTAGCAAAGGCACAGACAAAGAAAGGTAGAGAGACAAAAGAACAAAAAGACAGAGAAAGAGGGAGACAGAGATGTAGCTGAGAAAACAGGGCGACACGGAAAAGAGACAGAGATAAAATGAACATGATCATAGTGCATTGGCCATAGATCTTCCACAGCCTATTCTTTGCATGCACAATCGCAACACCACGAAAATTCAAATTCGAAAGCAATAAGATTTGCTGGGACAGGAAACAACACAATGCATGCTGCGTCTGTGTGGCTTATGCACGAAATAACCACTGATTCACAAACACTGAGCAGGCAACATCTGTTATCATCCCAGGTACAAGTGAATCAAGCTGGGCAGAATCTGTCCCGTCCTGCCCTGTCCCGTCCTGCCCTGTCCCGTCCTCCCTGTCCAGTCCCTGCCCTGTCCCGTCCTGTCTCTGCCCTGACCCTTCCCCTGTCCTGCCCCTGTCCCATCCTGGCTGTCACCATCTTGCCTCTTCCTACACCAGTCCTCTTTCTGGTAACGGGGTCGGACAGCCTGGTGGTTAAGGCATGTTTTCGTGATCTGCTGACAGGGTTCATACTCGTTTCACAAGAGGATTTTCCTCTGGAGTTCACATCAGTGCAGACTCCACTCTCCCGAAAACGTCCTTTGGATGAGACTATAAAACGAGGTTTCCCGTGTGCGAACGCGCGCAGAACATCCTTGCGCACAACGTTTTTAAACCCGTTTCCGATTTTCCGAAGAGTAGGCCATTATTTTGGTGGAAGAGGCTTGGTGGAAACGATTATGTTGAAAAATTTACAAAACTGCATACACTTGGAGACTGTATTGAAAACGCACATGAGTGCCCGTTCCATTATCTTCGAAATAAAAGAATTTAAAAAATAAAACTTAACCTAACCATTGGCCCTGCATTCATATGTACGGGTTTTGTTTCGTTTGGTGTTTTTATGGGTAGAAGGGGGGGGCTGTTGTTTTAATATGGGAGGGGAGTTTGTTTTCATATACTAGAACACACAGCAGTCTCCTACATATGGCACTGGTAAATACACGAGGATGTTGACTACAAAAATCGACAATTCAGATAACTGTAAACTCATCGTACCCACAACTTCTGACGGCCAGGAATATATATATGCTCCCTATGTTTATCCTCAGCGCATGCACACGATTGATTGGTTCAGACAAAGCCCAAGCTACAGTCAGCTGCTCAATCACCACAAGGCATAACAGTTCCAGACCCCGCCCCTCTGCACCTGCCCCTTGTTGGCGCAGCTGGCAGTTTGATTGGCAGGATAAGTAAAGAAGTGGGTTCACCAGTCAGCCTGGACATGTCACCACCCTGGCCCTGACACAGGGGTGAGGCAGGCAGGCAGGCAGACAGGCAGGCAGGCAGGCAGGCAGACAGGCAGGCAGGCAGGCAGGCAGGCAGACAGGCTTGGTCACTGGTTCGCTTCTCCCTGGGTGGATGTCACCACCGCGTGCACAGCCTGTTCACTAGCTGTGTAGAGAGCAGTGTGCTATGTCAGCTGAGCTACTGCCATACGGAAGGAAGCTGATACAGACAGAAGGCCACCTTAGATGAAGATGGGCAGGGACACTTTCAACATTATGCCAAAGACATATTATGACACAGACAGACAGACAACAGACACAGAGACAACATCAAGACTGGCAACAGACGGCGTGTCGAATATACAGAGAGAAAGAAGACAGACAGATAAAGAAACAGAGAGAGACAGACAGACAAGACAGACGACAGGCGACAGACTGACAGAGAGACAGGGGGGGGGGGGGGGGGGGGTTATAAAAATCAAACAAAGAAAACGAGATAATTGTGTGATTTTTTGATGCTGACGAACACTACATGTAGAACGTTGCTGGTTATCAGCCATATCACTGGCAACTCGTTTTCAGCATGGCTAAGCTATCTAAGATAGGCTGATGTCATTCTCGAGTTCATTATTGATGATCATAATTATTTCAAATAACAATATGGTGATAGTGTCATGTTATAACACTCTTGTCATATGCCACTCGCATGTCCACCATGTGCATACAAATCAGAAGTCTGAAATCTCTCTCTCTCTCTCTCTCTCTCTCAATCTCTCTTCTCTCACCATCCTCTCATCTGCTTCTCTCTCTCTCACTAACACACCACACACACACACACACACACACACACAAAAACACACACACACACACATACACAAAACACACACAACACCACCACACACACACAAAAATAACATAGGTTAAATTAGGGGCTAGTAGCAGATTGTGTGTGTATGTGTTGTGCGTGTGTAGTGTTGTGTGTGTTTGTTGTGTGTGTATTGTGTGTTGTGTGTATGTGTGTGTATGTTTGTTTGTGTGTGGTTTGTTGTTGTGTGTAAATGTGTTGTATGTTTGTGTTGTGTGTAGGTGTTGTGGTAATGTGTGTGTGTTGTATGTGTGTGTATGTTTTGTTGTGTGTATTGTGTGTTGTGTGTATGTGTGTGTGTGTATGTGTTGAGTGTAATGTTGTGTGTGTGATGTTGTGTTATGTGTGTGTGTGTGTGTGGGAAGTGGTGTGTGGGTATGTGTGTGTGTATGAGTGTATGTATGTGTGTGTATGTATGTGTGTGTGTATGTGTGTGTGGTGGTTTGTCGCGCGCGCACGCGCGCATGTTTGTGTAATTTTGCTTTTGTGTTGCGCTGTTGTTGTTGTTGTTGTTGTTGTTGTTGTTTGTTTGTTGTTGCTGTTTGTTGTTGTTGTTGTTTCCACAGCTACCGGTCTGAGCATCCCCGATGGTGATAGGGTTTTGTGTGTGCCACCTCCCCCTCACCCCTCCCCCCCTCCCCCTTTCATTCAGGGAGCCGCATTCCAACTTCGGGCTTGGTGTCTAAACACGACACCCTTCCTAACCCCTACGCAATGGCCTACTCTTTCGCAAGGCAGGAGCAGGGTTTTAACGTGCGCGCAAGATGTTCTGCGTGCTTTTGCTCACGGGGCCTCTGTTGAAGTCTCCTCTGAAGGACTTTTGATCATTCATATGCAGCCCATTTTCTCGTCAAACTGGAGAAAGGGCGAGGGTGGATTGAAACCCAGAAACCTCACGGTTTTACTAGTTGTGGACAGGTGAAAGTCTTAACCGTCCTGCCACCTTCCTCACGTTCGTTATGTTTGAGTTTCCTTGTATGCATAGGTAATATATATAGATAAATATATATTTATTTATTATAAATAATTCAATGTTGCAGATTATATATATAATAATATGTATATAATAATATATATAGTATATAAATATAATATATATATATATATATATAATATATAGTTTACGTGTATAGGATGTGCGTGTGTGGTCCGCCCACAACATGTCTATCTATGAGTGTTTAGGCATGTGGGTATTTACTTGTTTTAACGCGCACATTGTGCGTAACTAGGCGAGTGTGTGTGAATGCGTATGAGAGCGTACAATAGTGCGTGTGGTTGGTGTTCGAATTTTGCACATGCACAGAATGAGCCCACGCGCGTTTGTATGCGAAGAGTCCCTCATGTGGCTTAGTGTGTGTGTGTGTGTGTGTGTGTGTTGTGTGTGTGTGTGTGTGTGTGTGTGGTTGTGTGTGTGTGTGTGTGTGTGTGTGTGCGTAGGCGCAAGCATGTTGTGTGTGTGTGTGTTTTCGTTTATCCGTCTTCCACTAAGAAGTATTTTAGACTCTGTGTGTGTGTGTGTGTGTGGGTGTCTGTTTGTCTGGGACTGTGTGTGTGTGTGTGTGTGTGTTCTTTGGTTTATACTTCACAATGATTGATTTTTAGAAACACACACACGGTACCCCTCACGCCCCACAAAAAGTGGTTTTGGCCATTTCCAGAACGCAACACTAATAATTATGAAGTCATGCAGTGCCAAAGGACATTACAAATGTACCCGTTTAAAAAAGAAAAATGGAACACACTGTGTGTGTATGCTGCGTGTATACGTGGGTGTGTATGTGTGTGTGTGTGTATGTGTGTGTTGCAGCAGTGCCATGCTCTGTGTGGTGTGTGATGTGTTATGTGTGTAGAGAGAGGGAGAGATGTGATGTCACTTCAAAATCCTGATTAGGCAAATTCATGACAATGTTCTGTGTGGCCCCGTACACCAATGACTGCCTGTGCCATGAAAGTACAATGTAATGACGTGGTGATTGTCAGGCTTGGATGGACAGCCCTGTGACAACAGTTTTGGGCTGACTATACAAACGCCTTGCCTAAACAGGGAGACATGCCAGGCATAGCGGGGAGGAGAGAGAGAGAAAAGAGAGAGGAGAGAGAGAGAGAGAGAGAGAGATAGAAGAGAAGAAGAGAGATAGAGAGAAGAGAAGAGAGAAAGAGAGAGAAGAGAGAGAGGCGAGAGAAGAGAGGAGAGAGAGAGAGGAGAGAGAGAAGAAAGAAGAAGAGAGAGAAGAGAGAGAGAGAGAGAGAGAGAGAGAAAAGAGAGAGAAGAGAGAGATAGAAGAGAGAGAAGAGAGAGAAGAAGAGAGAGGAGAGAGAGAGGAGAGAAGAGGTGAGGAGAGAAGAGAGAGAGATGAGAGAGAGGAGGAGTGAGAGAGAAGAGAGGAGAGAGAGAGAGGAGAGAGAGAGAGAAGAGAGATGAGGAGAGAGAGAGAGAGAGAGAGAGAAGAGAGAGAGAGAGAAGAGAAAACCAAACAAACAAACCAAAACAAAACAGCAGTGTAAAAAGTTCCAACATGCAAGTTGTGAAATCAAGTTTCACTCTATAATAAATCACGAGTTTAAAGCTCTATTTTTATGGATGATAGTAAAGGTAAAGTTTTTACTGACTTGATAATACATTACTTTTTTTTTTTTAACCAAGGCCTAATGGAAATCAACTTCCTCAAATAAAAAATTGCAGATTGATTATAGCAAATGAACAGCCGCCTTGAAGAGAGAGAAGGTATGGGTTTCCACACCTCTGTGACAGTTCCCCCTTGTAACTGGATCTTAGCTCTAGAGTGACAGGAGAGCCTTTCTTACTGTGCATTGCTTGTTTGACGTGGGTGGTGGGGGGAGAGGGATCTCTCTCTCTCATCTCTCTCCTTGCTCTCTCTCTCTCTCTCTCTCTTCATCTCCTCTCCTCTCTCCCTCTTGCTCTCCTCTCGCTCATCATCTCTCTCTCTCTTCTCTCTCTCCTCTGCTCTCATCTCTCTCTTCTCTCTCTCTCTCCCTCTCTCTCTCTCTTGCTCTCTCTCTCTCTCTAGCTCTCTCTCATCGCTTGCTCCTCTCTCCTCAATCTTGCCTCTCTCGTCTCTCTCTCTTGCTCACTCTCTCTCCTCTCTCTCTCTCTCTCTCTTGCCTCCTCTCTCTTGCTCTCATCTCTCTCTTCTCGCTCTCTCTCTCTCTCTACTCCTCTCTCTCTCTCTCTCCTCCTCTCATCTCTCTCTCTCTCTCTCTCTCCTTGCTCGCTCTCGCACTCTCTCAGTCTTGCTTCACTCTTTCTCTCTTGCGTCTCTCTCTCTTGCTCTCTCTCTCTTCTCTCTCTCGTCTCTTGTTCCTCTCTCTCGCTTGCTCTCCTCTTTCTGTGTCTTTTTGCTCTCTCTCTTGCACTCTCTCCTCTCTAGATGCTCTACTCTATCACTCTCATTGCTCTCATCTCTCTCTCTGCTCTCTCTCCTCTCTCTCTTCCTCTCTTCTCTCTCTCATCTCTTCTCAATCTCTCTTCCTCTCTCTCTCCCCTCCTCTCTCCTCTCCTCTCTCCTCCTCTGCTCTCTCTCTCCTTGCTCTCTCTCTCTCTTGCTATGCGCTCATTCTCTCTCTCTCTCTCCTTGCTCTCTCTCTCTCTCCTCGCCTCATCCCTCTCTCGTCTCTTGCTCTCTCTCTCTCAACTTGCTCTCTCTCTCTTCCCTCTCTATCACTTCTCTACTCTCTATCCGCATCTCCTCTCTCCTCTCTCCTCTCTCTCTCTCTCTCTCTGCTCTCTCTCTCGCTTGCTCTCTCTCTCTTGTATTTGTGTCTTTTTGCTCTCTGGGGTTGTTTGTTTGTTTGTTTGTTTGTTTGTTTGTTTGTTTGTTTGTTTCTTCTTCTCTTTTTTTCTTTTAAAAAAATTTTTTTTTTTCCCTTTGCTTCTTCTGCTTGAAAGTATGAGTACTGAGTGCATTTTTAAATGTGCCCCCCAGGGCGGCGACTGATGTAAAAAAAAACATGAATACTTATTCATTAGCCTGAAAAAACAGAATTTTGTTTTCTATTAACTTACAATGTGTAGATGTTTCTTTTTATGACTTTATTGGCTTTTCCCCCCTCTTTAATTATAAGTGATGGGTATTGCTCTTTAGTTAATTACCATGACATCAATTTGCCATGAACTATAATAAAAATTGTTGTGTTGATCGTGTGCTATGTGAGTATTACATATTTATAATACCCTGAAACACACCCCCCCCCCCCACACACACACACACACAACACTCAAACACACACACACACACAACACACAGCACACAACCGCGCGCACGCGCTCAAACACACACACAACCACACACAACTCACTCACATCACCCCACCCATATTCTCTCCCTAAACGACTGTATAGTTTTTTAATTCTTCTTGGTTTGTTTCTTGTTTTAAATTGTGTGATGTAAGGGTATCAAATTTATTTCATTATCCATGACATAAAATTTGAAAAAGTATAAACTAAAATGAGTGTTGAATGGAAATTCGCATACTGTTTCATGGGATTTATATATTGGATATTATCTCTGAAATACACACACACACACTGCTCTGTCTCTGTCTCTCTCTCTCCTCACGCTTTTTATCGTCCTGCTTATAGTCAAGTATATCCTGATAAGATTCATATTTTTATATTCAATACTTTATTGGACTTGCCTCTGTACTTTAAGTTTAATGAGTGCCCTATGTCAATATCTTATAATTATGTTAACAATAGGTGTACCCATTTGACAATGTGTAATGTTTATCTTTATGACTTATAAGTTGGTTTGTGAGTTTTCTGGATTGTGGTTGCTCTTGTGTTTTTTTTTTTTGTCTGATTTCCCCCTCTTTTTATCATCTTTTTTTGGTTGGTTTTTCTTCGCTTTTGTTTGTTTGTTTTTTTTGGTTAGGATTTTTTTGGGGGTGGGGGTAGGGGTGTGTATTCTTAGGATTTTCTTTTTAATTGCTTTGCTTTGGGGGGGGGGGAGGGTTGTTGGGGAGCTGTTTTTGAAAAAGGGTTATTTCCCGTTTTTTATTGCGAGACTGTTAAAGTATTGGTTATTATTAATAAGATGTATCCCTAACGGGCGGGGGACTGATGTAAAAAAGCACAAATGTGTGCTTATTCATTATCCACGAAAATAAAAGAATTTGTCATTGTCCTCTCTCTCATCTTTATCTCCTTGCTCTCTCTCTCAGCTCTCTCTCTCTCCTTGCTCGCTCTCTCCTCTGTCTTAGCTCTCTCTCTCCTCTTTTGCTCTCATCTCTCTCATCTCGCTCACTCTCTCCTCTCGTCTCAATCTTTCTCTCTCTTGCTCTCATCTCTCTCTCTCCCTCTCATCTCTCTCTCTCAATCTCTCTCTCTTTAGCGCACTCTCTCTCTCTCTCTCTTGCCTCTCCTCTCATCGCTCTCTCTTCTGCTCTTCTCTCTCTCTCTTGCTCTCTCCTCTCTCTCTCTCTCTCTCTCCCTCTCTCGCTCTCTTTCGTCCTCTCATCTCTTGCTCTCAATCCTCTCTCTCTCTCCACGCCCTCAGCACATCTCTCTCTCTCGCTCCTTCTCGCTTCTCTCTCTCTCTCTCTCATCTTTGCTCTCATCTCTCTCTCTCCTTGCTCTGCTCTCTCTCTGCCTCTCATTCTCTCACCTGCGCTCTCAGCGCTCTCTCTCTCTTGTCGCTCTCTCTCTTTATAAACGTGCTCTCAAACTGTCCTTTTAAAAAGGACACAGCTTACCAATAACTGACTATACTCAATTAAATATTCTCCCTTACACCAACGTTTAAAATATAACAAAGGAGTCATATTTCAAATCATACAGAACGCTTCCCATTCATACTTATAGACAAATTCCCCCCTAAACCAATCCAGAAAATACTATAAGCCTAGTGTCCCCATTCCCGAGAAGAGACTTATTCAAATCTAGTCCTACTTTACACAGGCCCTAGCTGTGGAACTCCCTTCCTGATTCAGTTAAAACAACATCAATCAATAACAAACTACAAAACTCAATTATCAACGCACTTATACATCAACAATAACAAACCATCAGTTCCATATCCTTAAAACATAGTTGCTTATCCTCCTTACCGATCTGCCTTATCCATCTTACCTATCTCCTGCCCTTTCCCTTCACCTGTCTTTTCTGTCAACCTGACCCCCCCCCCGCCCCCCTCCTCTCCGCTCTCTCTCTCTCTCTCTCTCTCCTCCCCTCCCCCCTTTTTCAAATTTTCATTGTTTGTTGAATAAGTGAGTTAAACCAAAGCGAAAACCTTTTTCTTTCTTTTTTTTTCTTTCTTTTTCTTCTTCTTCTTCTTTCTTTTTTTTAAATATTTTTTATTACACTATAGTTTAAGAAATTAAATTTTAAAATATATCATAACAATAATATGTGGTAATTAATCTTAAAGTATAATGAAAAGATGTTGACCAGTGATGATGTCTGTTGAGAATCATATTCAGTATTTTTTTTTCTATTGTCGTTCTCGTTGTTTGTTTTGTTTTACTAAACAAAAAGCATTATCTTCACACACACATAACACATACACACATCACCTCCATCCTCCCTCCTTTCCCACTTCTCTTCTCAGTTCTTTCCTCACCCCCCTAATCTCTCTCTCTCTTACTTACAATGTATAGGATGTCTTTATGCCTGTACGTGATTTTTTCCTCCTTATGTAGAGTGGAGTTGTATAGGGCTTATTTTCTTTTTCATACTTCATTTTGTACGAGTAATAATCGAAAACAATTATTTGATGGTGATTCCTGTGCGTCTTGAGAATTAAATTTTATATATCCTTAAAAACTACACTACACACACACACACACTCTCGCTCTCTCTCTCTCCTCTCTCTCTCTCTCTCTCCCTGACCTTATGATTTGGTTTTTTATCCCCCCTTTTTCTCTTCTTCCTTGTTTATTTGTTGAGTATACGGTATTGATTTATTTCATTTTCAAGACATATAACCTGCCTGATATAATCAAAATAAGGGTTGACGGTGATCGTGCCACTGTTTGATACTTAAATATATATTTAGTGTTATCGCCTGGTAACACAAACACACACATCACAACACACTCGCTCATCCTCTCTCTCTCCTCCCTCTCTATCTAGTCTCTCTCTCTCTCTCTCAGTCTCTCTCTCTCTCTCTCTCTCTCGTTCTCTCACCATGACCTTATAGATTTGGACTGGTTTGTTTTTCCTTCTTCTTTCCCTCCCTTGTTTTATTGGTGTGAGGTATGAGTATTGAATTAATTTGATTATCAATGACATTAAAATTTGTATGAGTAATCAACTAAGTGTTGAAGGTGATCGTGTACTGTTTTGGAAATCATAAATTTAGTACCAATCTTGAAACACACACTACACATACCACACACACACATCAACACACACACAAACAACACACACACACCCCTCCTCTCTCATCCTCTCCTCCATCTCTCCTCTCTCCTCTCTCCTCCTCTCTCTCTCTCTCATTTCTGTATTGTGGCCTAAGGCCGATAGGCAATTAAATCATTCTCTCTCTCCTCTCTCTCTCTCAATCCCCCCTCTCTCTCCTCTCCTCACTCTCTCTCTCTCTCCTTCTATAGTTGTGTCTTCTAATAACGGGCTTTTTCATACTTCTATTTTCAATAATTATTTTGGGCTTGTTGACTGTACTAGAGCGCCAGTAAGTGTCCTATTTCAATATCTTATTATTACGTGTAACAACTATGTGTACTATAGCAATATGAAGGTGTTCAATTTTTATGTATCTAAGTTTGCTTACTCTCTCTTCTCTCATCATCTCTCATCCACTCTCGCTCCTCATTCTCTCCTATCTTCCTCATCCTCTCTCTCTCTCTCTCTCTTGCTGTATTGTTAACTTTGTTCTTGGTAATTTTTTGGGTTTTTTCGCTTTTTGTTTTTTGTTTTGGTGTATGTTGTGTGTGTTGTGTGTGGGTGTGTGGTGTGTGTGTGTGGTGGGTGTGGTGTTGTGTGGGTGTGTGTGTGTGTGTTGTGTGTGTGTGTAAGGGGGGAACGGTGCTGTTTTTTTTGTTTTTTTAATTGTTTTTTGTTGTTGTTTTTGGGGGGGTTTTATGGGTTTTTTTCATTTGTTGTTTGTTGTTGTTTTTTTTCTTTGTTTGTTTGTATGTATTTGTTTGGTTTTTTCTTCTTCTCTCATTTTTTCTTAAAAAAAGTTTGTTTGTTTTTTCTTTGCCTTCTGCTGAAAGTATGAGTACAGAGTGCATTTTTAAATGTGAACCACCATGGGCGGACTGGAATGTAAAAAAGAATCATAATACTTATTCATTATCCTGGAAAAAAAAGATTTTTGTTTCTATTACTTACAATGGGTAGATGTTCTTTTATACTTTAATGGCTTTTCCCCCTCTATTAATTATGTGATGTATGGTATGCACTTATTTTATTCCATGACATTCAATTTGCATGAGCAAATTAAAAAGTTTTTTGTGTTGATCGTGTGCTATGTGAGTATTACATATTTAGCATTACCCTGAAACACCCAACCCACCACCCCACCCCCACACACACAAGCTCAAACAAACACAAACACACACACACAGAACACACACACACACACACACACTCACATCACTCACTCCTCACCCACTCATATTCTCTCCCTCAAACGACTAGTAAGTTTTTAAATATTCTTCTTGGTTTTTTTCTGTTTTTATTGTGTGGATGTAAGGGTATTAAATTTATTTCATTATCATGACATATAATTTGAAACGAGTAAAATCTTAAAATGAGTGTTGATGGATCACAATACGGTTTGTGGTGGGTGGAATTATATATTGATATTAATCTCTGAAATACACACACACACACTCTCTTCTCTCTGTCTCTGTCTCTCTCTCTCTCACCTTTATATCGTCCTGCTCATTAGTCATAGTAAATATCCTGATGAAGGATCATATTTTTATATTTTCAATACTTTATTGGACTTAGCTCTGTACTTAAGTTTTAATGAGTGCCCTATTCAATATCTTAAAATTAGTGTAACAAATATGTTACCATTTACATGTTAGAGTTTATCTTAATGACTTATTAAGTTTGGTTGTGTTATTTTTTCTTGGCTTTGTTGTTGTCCCTTGTTGTTGTGTTGTTGTTTTCTGTTTTTCTCCTTTTTTATCATCGTATTTGGTTTGGTTTTTCCCTTCTCTTTGTTTGTTTGTTTGTTTTGGTTAGGGTTTTTTATTTGGGTGGGGGTAGGGTGGGGTATTTAAGGATGTCTTTAAATTACTTGCTTTTGGGGGGGAGGGGGGGTTGTTGGAGGGAGCTTTTTTGAAAAGGGTTATTTTCCCCTGTTTTATTTTGAGACTGTAATAAGTATTTGGGTTATTATTATTATAGAGATTTTCCCTAACGGCGGGGACTGTATGTAAAAAAGCAATTTGTGCTTAGTTCAATAGCCTCCAAATAAAAGATTTTTGTCATGTCATGTCATTGTCTTTTCTGCTCTCTCTCCTCTCTTTTTATGCTCGCCTCTCTCATCTCCTCTCTCAATCTCCCTCCTGCCCCCCCCACATCCAATCTCTCAACAATCTCTCTCCGCTCAATCCCTCACTCATCTCCGATCATCTCCGATCCCCGCTCCACATCATCAGCAATCTCACCATCTCCTCCAACACCGATCATCCTTCCATCTCTCGTCTCTCTCTCTCCTCATTGGTCTCT
Source organism: Rapana venosa (assembly GCA_028751875.1). Classification (NCBI taxonomy): domain Eukaryota; kingdom Metazoa; phylum Mollusca; class Gastropoda; order Neogastropoda; family Muricidae; genus Rapana; species Rapana venosa. Next base: position 71,937,245 of record CM054142.1, on the reverse strand, counting down.
CGCTCCGTCTATTGATTTTTTTATTTTTTTTTTTTTTATATCATGTTATTTATTATTTTTTATCATCACATATTTTTTCTTGTATAAGTAATCAAAATAAGTGTCGAAGGTGATCGTGTACTGTTTTGAAATTATATATTTAGTACACTCTGAAACAACAAACACACACAACACACACACACACGCACACACTCTCTCTCTCTCATCTCCTCTCCGCTCTACTTCTTCTCATCTCTCTCAGCTCTCATTAAATCTCTCTCTCTCTCATCTCTCTTCTCATCTCTCTGTATTGTGGCCTACAACCGATATGCAATTAATTCATTCGCGCTCTCTCCTCCATCTCTCACTCTCTCTCTCTCTCTCTCCTTCTATTGTTATTGTTATCTAACAAAGGCATATTCTACTTCGCTTTTCTATATATTTGGTCTTGTTGACTGTACTTGAGCTCCCAGTGAATCCCAATTTTTAAATCAATAACCACGGTATAACAACTATGTTACTATCTACAATATGAAGGTGTTCAATTTTAGTGATCTATAAGTTTTGCTTACTACTCTCTCTCCTCCTACCATCATCCCTCTCTCTCGCTCTCTCACTCTCTCATCTCTCGCCTCTTCTCTTTGTTATTGCTGTAGTTGTTTACTTTTTCTTGTTGGTAATTTTTTGGTTTTGTCGCGTTTTGTTTGTTTTTTGTTTTGGTGTATGAATGTGTGTAAGAATTTGTCATTGTCATTGTGTCTTGCTCGCTCACTCTCTCTTCATCTCTCTCCTCTCTTCTCTCTCATCATCTCTCTCTCTCTCTCTCTCCTCCTCTCAATCATCTCTCTCATCTCTCTCTCTCTCTTGGTCGCTCTCTCTCTCTCTTGCTCTCCAAGAATCTCTCTCTCTCCGCTCTCACTCTCTCTCTCTCTACTCCTCTTGCTTCTCTCTCTCGCTCTCTTGCCTCTCATCTCTCTCTGCTCAACATCTCTCTCTCTCTCTCTCTCTCTCGCACTCTTGTCTCCCTCTCTTGCTCTCTCGCTCTCTTCTCACTTCACTCACTCCTCTCTCTCTCTCTTGCTCACATCTCTCATCTCTCTCTCTCTCCTCTTCTCTCTCTCTCTCTCTCTCTCACTCTCTCTCCTCTCTTGGTCTCCGCCCTCTCTCTCTCTCCTCTCTCTCTTGCTCTCTTCTCTCTCTCTTGCTCTCCTCTCTCTCTCTCTCCCTCGCTCTCTTGCTCTCTCTCTCTCTCTCTCTCATCTTGCTCTCTCTTCTCCTCTCTGCTTCACCTACTCTCCTCTCTCATCTCTCCACTCTCTCTCTCTCTCTCCTCTTTCTCTCTCTTGGTCTCTCTCATCTCCTTTTGCTCTCCTCTCTTTCTTGCTCTCTCTTTTGCCTCTCTCCTCACTCCTCTCTCTCCCTCACCATCTCTCTTGCTCTCTCTCTCCTCTTGCTCGCTCTCTCTCTCCTTCTCCTCTTGCTCTCCTCTCTCCTCTCTCCTCTCAAGTCTCTCGTCATCTCTCTCTTTCTGCTTTATTTCATTTAAGCTCTCCTCATCTCCAACATCACTCTCTCTCTCGCTCTCCCCTCTCTTAGCTCTCCTCTTCCTCTCTCTTCTCTCACCTCTCTCTCACATTTCTCTCTCCTTGCTCTCTCTCTTCTCTTGCCTCGTCTCTCTTGCTCTCTCATTGCTCTCATCTCTTCTCGCTCTCTCATCTCTCTAGCGTCATCTAGCTCTCTCATGAACTCTCTCTCACTCTCTCTCTCCCTCTCTCATCACTCTCCTTGCTCTCTCTCCATCTTTGCTCTCAATTCTTCTCTTAATCTCTTCTCTCTCATCATGCTCTTTACCTCTTGCTTCTCTCTCCTCTCTCTCACACTCTCTCTCTCATCTCTCCTCAACTCTCTTCCTTTCTCTCTCTCTCTCCTCTCTCTCGCTCTCAAATCTATTCTCTCTCCTTCTCGTCTCATCATTGTCTCTTTTGCTCTCCTCGTCTATCTCTCTCTCTCTTCTCTCTCTTTTGATTGCTCTCATCTCCTCTCATCTCCTCTCCACTCTCTTAGTTCTTCCACTCCGTTCCTCGCTCTTCCCCCCCCCCCTCTCTCTCTCTCTCTCATAACCGTCATCTCTCTCTCTCACCCTTTTTTCGTAGGCTCTCCTCTCCCCTCTCTCTCGCTCTCTCTCTCTCTCTCTCTGCTCGCATCGTCTCTCTTCTCGTCTCTCTCATCTCATCTTCCCCTCCACATCTCTTTCTCACGTTCGTCTCTCTCTCTCTATCTCCTCTCTTTCTCTCCCTCTCTCTCTCCTCTCATCTCTCTCCTTTCTCTCCATCCTCTCTCTCTCGCGCTCTTGGACTCTCTCTCGACTCTTGCACTCTCTCGTCCTCTCTCTCTCGCTCTTGCCTCTCTCCTCACTCTCCATTGCTCACTCTCTCTTCTCCTCTCTCTCTCTCTCTCTCAATTGGCTCATCTCTCTCTCTCTCTCTCGATGGTGGTCGTTAGTTGTATATTTTTGCGAGTGTGTTGTGCGTGGTGCGCTTGGACCGGTGGGAGTGGCGTGCGTGGTGGTTCTGGTGATTTACATGGGACTGGGTGTGCAGGGTTGTGTGCGTGTGTGAGGCGTGGGGCAGTTAGTGTGTGTCACGGTGTGTCAGTGTGTGTTGCTGGGTGGTCTTGATGTGAGGAGAGGCTGTGGGGGCTGAGGAGATGGGGAGGGGTGAGCGAGTAGGGGCTTTGTCTCTGTCTTGTGTTGCGCTTTGCTCTTGTGCTTGTGTGCTGTTTGTCTGCCCTTTGCCAACCCTTCTCTCCTCCCCCACTCTGTAATGTCTCAACACAGCATGTGTGCCTGTGTCGATTTTTGTTGTTGTTTTTGTTTTTTTATTTGTTACCTGCTCCTACCAGTCATGCAATGCTAGTCTTCAAACAGCGGAGCAGTTGTTCACATGTACGAGAGTTCAGTTGCACGCATACAGGCAGCTCAGTTCCAAGTCTCATCTGACGATTCGATGAGTCACACGGAGGTCACCTCCAAGAATACCTCCTCCAACAGCGTCAGATGGTCTGTCGCCCATAGCAGCAAACCGCCAGCTCAAGGTCTCACCACTACGCGATTTCCACCCCCACCCCCCACCCACACCCCCCACTATTTAAAATCCCCCACCCCACATTATGGACTGTAATCACACAGGAATCACCACTCTCATAGAACTGGTGTTTCCCACGCTGATGACAAAAAAAATCATCAAGGGCGGCAGTAAAAGACACACCTCTGGCAAATGTTCCTGCTTGACAGCTGCTCTATTGTCCGTGCTGATTATTGTATGACTGACAATCCACCTTTTTCTTTATTTTTTTGAAAAAAATTCTTTAGCACTTGAAAAAATGTAAGTGTATATCACGTGCCCTCCTTATCTGCTGTCTGATTGACAAGGCCAGTTGCAACTGCTAACATGCCCACAGTTCTGACACACTCTCCTCACTCTCAAACCAGTCACACTGGCTTTTTCCTACATCTGTCAATTTTGTGGTCCACATCCTAGCTTTCCTACGCTGTCATTTGTGTCCTACATACTGCTTTATCTAAACAACACTGTCAATTTGTGGTCCACATCCAGGCTTTTTCTACACTGTCAATTAGTGCTCTACATCCTGTTTTTCTACACTTGTCCACTTTGTGCTCTACATCCTGGCTTTTCTACACTTCAATTTGTGTGTCCTACATCCTGCTTTTTCTACACTGTCAATTGTGTCCTACAACTGCTTTTTCTACGGCTGTCATTTGAGTCCTAATCCTGGCTTTTTTCTACACTGACCAATTTGTGGTCCAAATCCTGCTTTTTTCTACATGTCAATTTGTGGTCCTACATCCTGGCTTTTTCTACACTGTCAATTTGTGGTCCTACATACTGGCTTCTTCAGTCTGTTCCCTGCCTGTTGTCAAGCCATCTCATGAATCACTGGCAGACTTTTGGCCACAGCACACACCTCCTACCTGACAGTTCAGACACACTGTTGGACGTTGAGTGGGGCAGGCACAGGAGAGACACATGGAGGCACCTACATGTGTCAGATGACACACAGCTGACTTGCAGCATGACCATTCTTGAGATCAAAGTTGTTATGAAGACTGGGTACAGTTGGCAAAAACAAGCAGAAAGTTAAGGATTCACTTGCATGGTGGGTTTTTTTTATTTGTCTGGTATTTTTAGTTCTCCTTCTGTCTCTGTTGACTTGTGAGGGACACTTTCTTCTGTAAACGAATTGTTGCAGGGCGGTGCCAAATCGTTGTAGAAGTGACAGTCCCAGAACTAATGACAAGTATGAACGTTTATACATTCAATATATATAATATATAGATGAAAGAACACCTGGTTTTTTCAGCACAGCATTAGCATGCCTTTCCATGTGAGGGAGACATTCGACAGCAGCTTGACTGAGTGCATGGAAAATGTTTTAAATTTTGTGAGAGCTAATGGGAGTTATGTTCTTTCTCATTACCAGCATGGGAAAGCTATTGAAACAGACAGACAGACAGAGACAAAGGACAGAAAAGATTAGCAAAGGCACAGACAAAGAAAGGTAGAGAGACAAAAGAACAAAAAGACAGAGAAAGAGGGAGACAGAGATGTAGCTGAGAAAACAGGGCGACACGGAAAAGAGACAGAGATAAAATGAACATGATCATAGTGCATTGGCCATAGATCTTCCACAGCCTATTCTTTGCATGCACAATCGCAACACCACGAAAATTCAAATTCGAAAGCAATAAGATTTGCTGGGACAGGAAACAACACAATGCATGCTGCGTCTGTGTGGCTTATGCACGAAATAACCACTGATTCACAAACACTGAGCAGGCAACATCTGTTATCATCCCAGGTACAAGTGAATCAAGCTGGGCAGAATCTGTCCCGTCCTGCCCTGTCCCGTCCTGCCCTGTCCCGTCCTCCCTGTCCAGTCCCTGCCCTGTCCCGTCCTGTCTCTGCCCTGACCCTTCCCCTGTCCTGCCCCTGTCCCATCCTGGCTGTCACCATCTTGCCTCTTCCTACACCAGTCCTCTTTCTGGTAACGGGGTCGGACAGCCTGGTGGTTAAGGCATGTTTTCGTGATCTGCTGACAGGGTTCATACTCGTTTCACAAGAGGATTTTCCTCTGGAGTTCACATCAGTGCAGACTCCACTCTCCCGAAAACGTCCTTTGGATGAGACTATAAAACGAGGTTTCCCGTGTGCGAACGCGCGCAGAACATCCTTGCGCACAACGTTTTTAAACCCGTTTCCGATTTTCCGAAGAGTAGGCCATTATTTTGGTGGAAGAGGCTTGGTGGAAACGATTATGTTGAAAAATTTACAAAACTGCATACACTTGGAGACTGTATTGAAAACGCACATGAGTGCCCGTTCCATTATCTTCGAAATAAAAGAATTTAAAAAATAAAACTTAACCTAACCATTGGCCCTGCATTCATATGTACGGGTTTTGTTTCGTTTGGTGTTTTTATGGGTAGAAGGGGGGGGCTGTTGTTTTAATATGGGAGGGGAGTTTGTTTTCATATACTAGAACACACAGCAGTCTCCTACATATGGCACTGGTAAATACACGAGGATGTTGACTACAAAAATCGACAATTCAGATAACTGTAAACTCATCGTACCCACAACTTCTGACGGCCAGGAATATATATATGCTCCCTATGTTTATCCTCAGCGCATGCACACGATTGATTGGTTCAGACAAAGCCCAAGCTACAGTCAGCTGCTCAATCACCACAAGGCATAACAGTTCCAGACCCCGCCCCTCTGCACCTGCCCCTTGTTGGCGCAGCTGGCAGTTTGATTGGCAGGATAAGTAAAGAAGTGGGTTCACCAGTCAGCCTGGACATGACACCAACCCTGGCCCTGACACAGGTGAGGCAGGCAGGCAGGCAGAACAGCAGGCAGGCAGGCAGGCAGACAGGCAGGCAGGCAGGCAGGCAGGCAGACAGGCTTGGTCACTGGTTCGCTTCTCCCTGGGTGGATGTCACCGCGTGCACAGCCTGGTTCACTAGCTGTGTAGAGAGCAGTGTGCTATGTCAGCTGAGCTACTGCCATACGGAAGGAAGCTGATACAGACAGAAGGCCACCTTAGATGAAGATGGGCAGGGACACTTTCAACATTATGCCAAAGACATATTATGACACAGACAGACAGACAACAGACACAGAGACAACATCAAGACTGGCAACAGACGGCGTGTCGAATATACAGAGAGAAAGAAGACAGACAGATAAAGAAACAGAGAGAGACAGACAGACAAGACAGACGACAGGCGACAGACTGACAGAGAGACAGGGGGGGGGGGGGGGGGGGGTTATAAAAATCAAACAAAGAAAACGAGATAATTGTGTGATTTTTTGATGCTGACGAACACTACATGTAGAACGTTGCTGGTTATCAGCCATATCACTGGCAACTCGTTTTCAGCATGGCTAAGCTATCTAAGATAGGCTGATGTCATTCTCGAGTTCATTATTGATGATCATAATTATTTCAAATAACAATATGGTGATAGTGTCATGTTATAACACTCTTGTCATATGCCACTCGCATGTCCACCATGTGCATACAAATCAGAAGTCTGAAATCTCTCTCTCTCTCTCTCTCTCTCTCAATCTCTCTTCTCTCACCATCCTCTCATCTGCTTCTCTCTCTCTCACTAACACACCACACACACACACACACACACACACACAAAAACACACACACACACACATACACAAAACACACACAACACCACCACACACACACAAAAATAACATAGGTTAAATTAGGGGCTAGTAGCAGATTGTGTGTGTATGTGTTGTGCGTGTGTAGTGTTGTGTGTGTTTGTTGTGTGTGTATTGTGTGTTGTGTGTATGTGTGTGTATGTTTGTTTGTGTGTGGTTTGTTGTTGTGTGTAAATGTGTTGTATGTTTGTGTTGTGTGTAGGTGTTGTGGTAATGTGTGTGTGTTGTATGTGTGTGTATGTTTTGTTGTGTGTATTGTGTGTTGTGTGTATGTGTGTGTGTGTATGTGTTGAGTGTAATGTTGTGTGTGTGATGTTGTGTTATGTGTGTGTGTGTGTGTGGGAAGTGGTGTGTGGGTATGTGTGTGTGTATGAGTGTATGTATGTGTGTGTATGTATGTGTGTGTGTATGTGTGTGTGGTGGTTTGTCGCGCGCGCACGCGCGCATGTTTGTGTAATTTTGCTTTTGTGTTGCGCTGTTGTTGTTGTTGTTGTTGTTGTTGTTGTTTGTTTGTTGTTGCTGTTTGTTGTTGTTGTTGTTTCCACAGCTACCGGTCTGAGCATCCCCGATGGTGATAGGGTTTTGTGTGTGCCACCTCCCCCTCACCCCTCCCCCCCTCCCCCTTTCATTCAGGGAGCCGCATTCCAACTTCGGGCTTGGTGTCTAAACACGACACCCTTCCTAACCCCTACGCAATGGCCTACTCTTTCGCAAGGCAGGAGCAGGGTTTTAACGTGCGCGCAAGATGTTCTGCGTGCTTTTGCTCACGGGGCCTCTGTTGAAGTCTCCTCTGAAGGACTTTTGATCATTCATATGCAGCCCATTTTCTCGTCAAACTGGAGAAAGGGCGAGGGTGGATTGAAACCCAGAAACCTCACGGTTTTACTAGTTGTGGACAGGTGAAAGTCTTAACCGTCCTGCCACCTTCCTCACGTTCGTTATGTTTGAGTTTCCTTGTATGCATAGGTAATATATATAGATAAATATATATTTATTTATTATAAATAATTCAATGTTGCAGATTATATATATAATAATATGTATATAATAATATATATAGTATATAAATATAATATATATATATATATATATAATATATAGTTTACGTGTATAGGATGTGCGTGTGTGGTCCGCCCACAACATGTCTATCTATGAGTGTTTAGGCATGTGGGTATTTACTTGTTTTAACGCGCACATTGTGCGTAACTAGGCGAGTGTGTGTGAATGCGTATGAGAGCGTACAATAGTGCGTGTGGTTGGTGTTCGAATTTTGCACATGCACAGAATGAGCCCACGCGCGTTTGTATGCGAAGAGTCCCTCATGTGGCTTAGTGTGTGTGTGTGTGTGTGTGTGTGTTGTGTGTGTGTGTGTGTGTGTGTGTGGTTGTGTGTGTGTGTGTGTGTGTGTGTGTGCGTAGGCGCAAGCATGTTGTGTGTGTGTGTGTTTTCGTTTATCCGTCTTCCACTAAGAAGTATTTTAGACTCTGTGTGTGTGTGTGTGTGTGGGTGTCTGTTTGTCTGGGACTGTGTGTGTGTGTGTGTGTGTGTTCTTTGGTTTATACTTCACAATGATTGATTTTTAGAAACACACACACGGTACCCCTCACGCCCCACAAAAAGTGGTTTTGGCCATTTCCAGAACGCAACACTAATAATTATGAAGTCATGCAGTGCCAAAGGACATTACAAATGTACCCGTTTAAAAAAGAAAAATGGAACACACTGTGTGTGTATGCTGCGTGTATACGTGGGTGTGTATGTGTGTGTGTGTGTATGTGTGTGTTGCAGCAGTGCCATGCTCTGTGTGGTGTGTGATGTGTTATGTGTGTAGAGAGAGGGAGAGATGTGATGTCACTTCAAAATCCTGATTAGGCAAATTCATGACAATGTTCTGTGTGGCCCCGTACACCAATGACTGCCTGTGCCATGAAAGTACAATGTAATGACGTGGTGATTGTCAGGCTTGGATGGACAGCCCTGTGACAACAGTTTTGGGCTGACTATACAAACGCCTTGCCTAAACAGGGAGACATGCCAGGCATAGCGGGGAGGAGAGAGAGAGAAAAGAGAGAGGAGAGAGAGAGAGAGAGAGAGAGATAGAAGAGAAGAAGAGAGATAGAGAGAAGAGAAGAGAGAAAGAGAGAGAAGAGAGAGAGGCGAGAGAAGAGAGGAGAGAGAGAGAGGAGAGAGAGAAGAAAGAAGAAGAGAGAGAAGAGAGAGAGAGAGAGAGAGAGAGAGAAAAGAGAGAGAAGAGAGAGATAGAAGAGAGAGAAGAGAGAGAAGAAGAGAGAGGAGAGAGAGAGGAGAGAAGAGGTGAGGAGAGAAGAGAGAGAGATGAGAGAGAGGAGGAGTGAGAGAGAAGAGAGGAGAGAGAGAGAGGAGAGAGAGAGAGAAGAGAGATGAGGAGAGAGAGAGAGAGAGAGAGAGAAGAGAGAGAGAGAGAAGAGAAAACCAAACAAACAAACCAAAACAAAACAGCAGTGTAAAAAGTTCCAACATGCAAGTTGTGAAATCAAGTTTCACTCTATAATAAATCACGAGTTTAAAGCTCTATTTTTATGGATGATAGTAAAGGTAAAGTTTTTACTGACTTGATAATACATTACTTTTTTTTTTTTAACCAAGGCCTAATGGAAATCAACTTCCTCAAATAAAAAATTGCAGATTGATTATAGCAAATGAACAGCCGCCTTGAAGAGAGAGAAGGTATGGGTTTCCACACCTCTGTGACAGTTCCCCCTTGTAACTGGATCTTAGCTCTAGAGTGACAGGAGAGCCTTTCTTACTGTGCATTGCTTGTTTGACGTGGGTGGTGGGGGGAGAGGGATCTCTCTCTCTCATCTCTCTCCTTGCTCTCTCTCTCTCTCTCTCTCTTCATCTCCTCTCCTCTCTCCCTCTTGCTCTCCTCTCGCTCATCATCTCTCTCTCTCTTCTCTCTCTCCTCTGCTCTCATCTCTCTCTTCTCTCTCTCTCTCCCTCTCTCTCTCTCTTGCTCTCTCTCTCTCTCTAGCTCTCTCTCATCGCTTGCTCCTCTCTCCTCAATCTTGCCTCTCTCGTCTCTCTCTCTTGCTCACTCTCTCTCCTCTCTCTCTCTCTCTCTCTTGCCTCCTCTCTCTTGCTCTCATCTCTCTCTTCTCGCTCTCTCTCTCTCTCTACTCCTCTCTCTCTCTCTCTCCTCCTCTCATCTCTCTCTCTCTCTCTCTCTCCTTGCTCGCTCTCGCACTCTCTCAGTCTTGCTTCACTCTTTCTCTCTTGCGTCTCTCTCTCTTGCTCTCTCTCTCTTCTCTCTCTCGTCTCTTGTTCCTCTCTCTCGCTTGCTCTCCTCTTTCTGTGTCTTTTTGCTCTCTCTCTTGCACTCTCTCCTCTCTAGATGCTCTACTCTATCACTCTCATTGCTCTCATCTCTCTCTCTGCTCTCTCTCCTCTCTCTCTTCCTCTCTTCTCTCTCTCATCTCTTCTCAATCTCTCTTCCTCTCTCTCTCCCCTCCTCTCTCCTCTCCTCTCTCCTCCTCTGCTCTCTCTCTCCTTGCTCTCTCTCTCTCTTGCTATGCGCTCATTCTCTCTCTCTCTCTCCTTGCTCTCTCTCTCTCTCCTCGCCTCATCCCTCTCTCGTCTCTTGCTCTCTCTCTCTCAACTTGCTCTCTCTCTCTTCCCTCTCTATCACTTCTCTACTCTCTATCCGCATCTCCTCTCTCCTCTCTCCTCTCTCTCTCTCTCTCTCTGCTCTCTCTCTCGCTTGCTCTCTCTCTCTTGTATTTGTGTCTTTTTGCTCTCTGGGGTTGTTTGTTTGTTTGTTTGTTTGTTTGTTTGTTTGTTTGTTTGTTTCTTCTTCTCTTTTTTTCTTTTAAAAAAATTTTTTTTTTTCCCTTTGCTTCTTCTGCTTGAAAGTATGAGTACTGAGTGCATTTTTAAATGTGCCCCCCAGGGCGGCGACTGATGTAAAAAAAAACATGAATACTTATTCATTAGCCTGAAAAAACAGAATTTTGTTTTCTATTAACTTACAATGTGTAGATGTTTCTTTTTATGACTTTATTGGCTTTTCCCCCCTCTTTAATTATAAGTGATGGGTATTGCTCTTTAGTTAATTACCATGACATCAATTTGCCATGAACTATAATAAAAATTGTTGTGTTGATCGTGTGCTATGTGAGTATTACATATTTATAATACCCTGAAACACACCCCCCCCCCCCACACACACACACACACAACACTCAAACACACACACACACACAACACACAGCACACAACCGCGCGCACGCGCTCAAACACACACACAACCACACACAACTCACTCACATCACCCCACCCATATTCTCTCCCTAAACGACTGTATAGTTTTTTAATTCTTCTTGGTTTGTTTCTTGTTTTAAATTGTGTGATGTAAGGGTATCAAATTTATTTCATTATCCATGACATAAAATTTGAAAAAGTATAAACTAAAATGAGTGTTGAATGGAAATTCGCATACTGTTTCATGGGATTTATATATTGGATATTATCTCTGAAATACACACACACACACTGCTCTGTCTCTGTCTCTCTCTCTCCTCACGCTTTTTATCGTCCTGCTTATAGTCAAGTATATCCTGATAAGATTCATATTTTTATATTCAATACTTTATTGGACTTGCCTCTGTACTTTAAGTTTAATGAGTGCCCTATGTCAATATCTTATAATTATGTTAACAATAGGTGTACCCATTTGACAATGTGTAATGTTTATCTTTATGACTTATAAGTTGGTTTGTGAGTTTTCTGGATTGTGGTTGCTCTTGTGTTTTTTTTTTTTGTCTGATTTCCCCCTCTTTTTATCATCTTTTTTTGGTTGGTTTTTCTTCGCTTTTGTTTGTTTGTTTTTTTTGGTTAGGATTTTTTTGGGGGTGGGGGTAGGGGTGTGTATTCTTAGGATTTTCTTTTTAATTGCTTTGCTTTGGGGGGGGGGGAGGGTTGTTGGGGAGCTGTTTTTGAAAAAGGGTTATTTCCCGTTTTTTATTGCGAGACTGTTAAAGTATTGGTTATTATTAATAAGATGTATCCCTAACGGGCGGGGGACTGATGTAAAAAAGCACAAATGTGTGCTTATTCATTATCCACGAAAATAAAAGAATTTGTCATTGTCCTCTCTCTCATCTTTATCTCCTTGCTCTCTCTCTCAGCTCTCTCTCTCTCCTTGCTCGCTCTCTCCTCTGTCTTAGCTCTCTCTCTCCTCTTTTGCTCTCATCTCTCTCATCTCGCTCACTCTCTCCTCTCGTCTCAATCTTTCTCTCTCTTGCTCTCATCTCTCTCTCTCCCTCTCATCTCTCTCTCTCAATCTCTCTCTCTTTAGCGCACTCTCTCTCTCTCTCTCTTGCCTCTCCTCTCATCGCTCTCTCTTCTGCTCTTCTCTCTCTCTCTTGCTCTCTCCTCTCTCTCTCTCTCTCTCTCCCTCTCTCGCTCTCTTTCGTCCTCTCATCTCTTGCTCTCAATCCTCTCTCTCTCTCCACGCCCTCAGCACATCTCTCTCTCTCGCTCCTTCTCGCTTCTCTCTCTCTCTCTCTCATCTTTGCTCTCATCTCTCTCTCTCCTTGCTCTGCTCTCTCTCTGCCTCTCATTCTCTCACCTGCGCTCTCAGCGCTCTCTCTCTCTTGTCGCTCTCTCTCTTTATAAACGTGCTCTCAAACTGTCCTTTTAAAAAGGACACAGCTTACCAATAACTGACTATACTCAATTAAATATTCTCCCTTACACCAACGTTTAAAATATAACAAAGGAGTCATATTTCAAATCATACAGAACGCTTCCCATTCATACTTATAGACAAATTCCCCCCTAAACCAATCCAGAAAATACTATAAGCCTAGTGTCCCCATTCCCGAGAAGAGACTTATTCAAATCTAGTCCTACTTTACACAGGCCCTAGCTGTGGAACTCCCTTCCTGATTCAGTTAAAACAACATCAATCAATAACAAACTACAAAACTCAATTATCAACGCACTTATACATCAACAATAACAAACCATCAGTTCCATATCCTTAAAACATAGTTGCTTATCCTCCTTACCGATCTGCCTTATCCATCTTACCTATCTCCTGCCCTTTCCCTTCACCTGTCTTTTCTGTCAACCTGACCCCCCCCCCGCCCCCCTCCTCTCCGCTCTCTCTCTCTCTCTCTCTCTCCTCCCCTCCCCCCTTTTTCAAATTTTCATTGTTTGTTGAATAAGTGAGTTAAACCAAAGCGAAAACCTTTTTCTTTCTTTTTTTTTCTTTCTTTTTCTTCTTCTTCTTCTTTCTTTTTTTTAAATATTTTTTATTACACTATAGTTTAAGAAATTAAATTTTAAAATATATCATAACAATAATATGTGGTAATTAATCTTAAAGTATAATGAAAAGATGTTGACCAGTGATGATGTCTGTTGAGAATCATATTCAGTATTTTTTTTTCTATTGTCGTTCTCGTTGTTTGTTTTGTTTTACTAAACAAAAAGCATTATCTTCACACACACATAACACATACACACATCACCTCCATCCTCCCTCCTTTCCCACTTCTCTTCTCAGTTCTTTCCTCACCCCCCTAATCTCTCTCTCTCTTACTTACAATGTATAGGATGTCTTTATGCCTGTACGTGATTTTTTCCTCCTTATGTAGAGTGGAGTTGTATAGGGCTTATTTTCTTTTTCATACTTCATTTTGTACGAGTAATAATCGAAAACAATTATTTGATGGTGATTCCTGTGCGTCTTGAGAATTAAATTTTATATATCCTTAAAAACTACACTACACACACACACACACTCTCGCTCTCTCTCTCTCCTCTCTCTCTCTCTCTCTCCCTGACCTTATGATTTGGTTTTTTATCCCCCCTTTTTCTCTTCTTCCTTGTTTATTTGTTGAGTATACGGTATTGATTTATTTCATTTTCAAGACATATAACCTGCCTGATATAATCAAAATAAGGGTTGACGGTGATCGTGCCACTGTTTGATACTTAAATATATATTTAGTGTTATCGCCTGGTAACACAAACACACACATCACAACACACTCGCTCATCCTCTCTCTCTCCTCCCTCTCTATCTAGTCTCTCTCTCTCTCTCTCAGTCTCTCTCTCTCTCTCTCTCTCTCGTTCTCTCACCATGACCTTATAGATTTGGACTGGTTTGTTTTTCCTTCTTCTTTCCCTCCCTTGTTTTATTGGTGTGAGGTATGAGTATTGAATTAATTTGATTATCAATGACATTAAAATTTGTATGAGTAATCAACTAAGTGTTGAAGGTGATCGTGTACTGTTTTGGAAATCATAAATTTAGTACCAATCTTGAAACACACACTACACATACCACACACACACATCAACACACACACAAACAACACACACACACCCCTCCTCTCTCATCCTCTCCTCCATCTCTCCTCTCTCCTCTCTCCTCCTCTCTCTCTCTCTCATTTCTGTATTGTGGCCTAAGGCCGATAGGCAATTAAATCATTCTCTCTCTCCTCTCTCTCTCTCAATCCCCCCTCTCTCTCCTCTCCTCACTCTCTCTCTCTCTCCTTCTATAGTTGTGTCTTCTAATAACGGGCTTTTTCATACTTCTATTTTCAATAATTATTTTGGGCTTGTTGACTGTACTAGAGCGCCAGTAAGTGTCCTATTTCAATATCTTATTATTACGTGTAACAACTATGTGTACTATAGCAATATGAAGGTGTTCAATTTTTATGTATCTAAGTTTGCTTACTCTCTCTTCTCTCATCATCTCTCATCCACTCTCGCTCCTCATTCTCTCCTATCTTCCTCATCCTCTCTCTCTCTCTCTCTCTTGCTGTATTGTTAACTTTGTTCTTGGTAATTTTTTGGGTTTTTTCGCTTTTTGTTTTTTGTTTTGGTGTATGTTGTGTGTGTTGTGTGTGGGTGTGTGGTGTGTGTGTGTGGTGGGTGTGGTGTTGTGTGGGTGTGTGTGTGTGTGTTGTGTGTGTGTGTAAGGGGGGAACGGTGCTGTTTTTTTTGTTTTTTTAATTGTTTTTTGTTGTTGTTTTTGGGGGGGTTTTATGGGTTTTTTTCATTTGTTGTTTGTTGTTGTTTTTTTTCTTTGTTTGTTTGTATGTATTTGTTTGGTTTTTTCTTCTTCTCTCATTTTTTCTTAAAAAAAGTTTGTTTGTTTTTTCTTTGCCTTCTGCTGAAAGTATGAGTACAGAGTGCATTTTTAAATGTGAACCACCATGGGCGGACTGGAATGTAAAAAAGAATCATAATACTTATTCATTATCCTGGAAAAAAAAGATTTTTGTTTCTATTACTTACAATGGGTAGATGTTCTTTTATACTTTAATGGCTTTTCCCCCTCTATTAATTATGTGATGTATGGTATGCACTTATTTTATTCCATGACATTCAATTTGCATGAGCAAATTAAAAAGTTTTTTGTGTTGATCGTGTGCTATGTGAGTATTACATATTTAGCATTACCCTGAAACACCCAACCCACCACCCCACCCCCACACACACAAGCTCAAACAAACACAAACACACACACACAGAACACACACACACACACACACACTCACATCACTCACTCCTCACCCACTCATATTCTCTCCCTCAAACGACTAGTAAGTTTTTAAATATTCTTCTTGGTTTTTTTCTGTTTTTATTGTGTGGATGTAAGGGTATTAAATTTATTTCATTATCATGACATATAATTTGAAACGAGTAAAATCTTAAAATGAGTGTTGATGGATCACAATACGGTTTGTGGTGGGTGGAATTATATATTGATATTAATCTCTGAAATACACACACACACACTCTCTTCTCTCTGTCTCTGTCTCTCTCTCTCTCACCTTTATATCGTCCTGCTCATTAGTCATAGTAAATATCCTGATGAAGGATCATATTTTTATATTTTCAATACTTTATTGGACTTAGCTCTGTACTTAAGTTTTAATGAGTGCCCTATTCAATATCTTAAAATTAGTGTAACAAATATGTTACCATTTACATGTTAGAGTTTATCTTAATGACTTATTAAGTTTGGTTGTGTTATTTTTTCTTGGCTTTGTTGTTGTCCCTTGTTGTTGTGTTGTTGTTTTCTGTTTTTCTCCTTTTTTATCATCGTATTTGGTTTGGTTTTTCCCTTCTCTTTGTTTGTTTGTTTGTTTTGGTTAGGGTTTTTTATTTGGGTGGGGGTAGGGTGGGGTATTTAAGGATGTCTTTAAATTACTTGCTTTTGGGGGGGAGGGGGGGTTGTTGGAGGGAGCTTTTTTGAAAAGGGTTATTTTCCCCTGTTTTATTTTGAGACTGTAATAAGTATTTGGGTTATTATTATTATAGAGATTTTCCCTAACGGCGGGGACTGTATGTAAAAAAGCAATTTGTGCTTAGTTCAATAGCCTCCAAATAAAAGATTTTTGTCATGTCATGTCATTGTCTTTTCTGCTCTCTCTCCTCTCTTTTTATGCTCGCCTCTCTCATCTCCTCTCTCAATCTCCCTCCTGCCCCCCCCACATCCAATCTCTCAACAATCTCTCTCCGCTCAATCCCTCACTCATCTCCGATCATCTCCGATCCCCGCTCCACATCATCAGCAATCTCACCATCTCCTCCAACACCGATCATCCTTCCATCTCTCGTCTCTCTCTCTCCTCATTGGTCTCTCGCTCCGTCTATTGATTTTTTTATTTTTTTTTTTTTTATATCATGTTATTTATTATTTTTTATCATCACATATTTTTTCTTGTATAAGTAATCAAAATAAGTGTCGAAGGTGATCGTGTACTGTTTTGAAATTATATATTTAGTACACTCTGAAACAACAAACACACACAACACACACACACACGCACACACTCTCTCTCTCTCATCTCCTCTCCGCTCTACTTCTTCTCATCTCTCTCAGCTCTCATTAAATCTCTCTCTCTCTCATCTCTCTTCTCATCTCTCTGTATTGTGGCCTACAACCGATATGCAATTAATTCATTCGCGCTCTCTCCTCCATCTCTCACTCTCTCTCTCTCTCTCTCCTTCTATTGTTATTGTTATCTAACAAAGGCATATTCTACTTCGCTTTTCTATATATTTGGTCTTGTTGACTGTACTTGAGCTCCCAGTGAATCCCAATTTTTAAATCAATAACCACGGTATAACAACTATGTTACTATCTACAATATGAAGGTGTTCAATTTTAGTGATCTATAAGTTTTGCTTACTACTCTCTCTCCTCCTACCATCATCCCTCTCTCTCGCTCTCTCACTCTCTCATCTCTCGCCTCTTCTCTTTGTTATTGCTGTAGTTGTTTACTTTTTCTTGTTGGTAATTTTTTGGTTTTGTCGCGTTTTGTTTGTTTTTTGTTTTGGTGTATGAATGTGTGTAAGAATTTGTCATTGTCATTGTGTCTTGCTCGCTCACTCTCTCTTCATCTCTCTCCTCTCTTCTCTCTCATCATCTCTCTCTCTCTCTCTCTCCTCCTCTCAATCATCTCTCTCATCTCTCTCTCTCTCTTGGTCGCTCTCTCTCTCTCTTGCTCTCCAAGAATCTCTCTCTCTCCGCTCTCACTCTCTCTCTCTCTACTCCTCTTGCTTCTCTCTCTCGCTCTCTTGCCTCTCATCTCTCTCTGCTCAACATCTCTCTCTCTCTCTCTCTCTCTCGCACTCTTGTCTCCCTCTCTTGCTCTCTCGCTCTCTTCTCACTTCACTCACTCCTCTCTCTCTCTCTTGCTCACATCTCTCATCTCTCTCTCTCTCCTCTTCTCTCTCTCTCTCTCTCTCTCACTCTCTCTCCTCTCTTGGTCTCCGCCCTCTCTCTCTCTCCTCTCTCTCTTGCTCTCTTCTCTCTCTCTTGCTCTCCTCTCTCTCTCTCTCCCTCGCTCTCTTGCTCTCTCTCTCTCTCTCTCTCATCTTGCTCTCTCTTCTCCTCTCTGCTTCACCTACTCTCCTCTCTCATCTCTCCACTCTCTCTCTCTCTCTCCTCTTTCTCTCTCTTGGTCTCTCTCATCTCCTTTTGCTCTCCTCTCTTTCTTGCTCTCTCTTTTGCCTCTCTCCTCACTCCTCTCTCTCCCTCACCATCTCTCTTGCTCTCTCTCTCCTCTTGCTCGCTCTCTGCGGGTGAACTGGGAACTGTAAAGCCAAGGCGCGCAAACGGTCAACCCATCCAACGGGTAACCACGCTCGACGCTGCTTAACTTGGCTGGGGGAAAGCGAGTGCTCCGACCACTGAGCTATTCCGTCCCCTTGTTCTTGTTTATGCAGAACGAAAACCTTGTATACCTTTCAAACTCGGTTACACACACACACACACACCACACACACACACACACACACATAGAGTTTTGTTATTAAAAGGGGACTTTTCATTATTTTGAAGTAACATGTCAGGAATAAGAAATGAATATTTCAACATTCAATTTTTTTAACACACGTTCATAACATGTCTTTTTCAAACAGATATTACATGCAAAAATGTGATTACAGTTACAAAAACATGAATAGTTCAACCCAATTTGTTAAGGCCCGGACAATTTAGACACATAATTCATTGCAATAAAACATCCATCATTTAAATACAGAGAGTACTTGTTTAACACAATGAAGAAAAGCATACACACTCACTTACGAAAACACAAACATTCCCAATTAGATAATTATCGAATTGTATTGTATTGCATAGGTCTATCAAGCAAGGCAGATTTTTTCTGTGTGAACTTCGGGCTCCTCTCCCCAGGGAGAGTACGTCGCCACAAGAGCAGCGCCACCCTTTTGTTTTCCTGCCTGCAACTGAAATTGTTTCCTGATCAGAGTGGCTTTTAATTACAGAATTTAGCCAGCAACAATTCCCTTGTTGCCGTAGGTTCTTTTACGTTTGGTTTGTTTGTGGTTTTTTAGTGGCTTTTTACAAGGTTTTTTTTCGGGGGGGGGGGGGGGGGGGGGGGGGCTGACAATGTAAAGTATATATAATTACAGAATTTCTCTTCGTGGGCGTTTACATTACATGACGTTTTACATTACATGACGTTTACCACCTCTTCTGGCTCTGTCCTGCCTAGCGGTCCTGCTGTTTTTCACATCACATCCTTGCAAACCTACCACAGCAGCTACCACCCAGGGAGGCAAGCTCCATGGTGCACAAAGCCTCGGGTGACATGGAGAGCTGTCAGTGGAGGACCACCATACGGCCCACCAGCCATAGGAGTCCCTGCACGGCTATTTTCCTTTTTCCGATTCCAATTTTCCATTTTAGTTTTATATACTTTTATGTTTGTGTTTCATTTGCTTGTTTTGCTGTGTGTTTTGTTTTGCATGTTTTGTTTTGCAGTGTGTTTTGTTTGCCATCTTGCCCGTCTGTGCTCCATTTTTTTTATGAGAGGGAAGGGGTGGGGGGGGTTGGGGAGTTGTATTTTCAGTTTTGTTTTCCCTTTTAGTGTCCATTAATTTTTTTTTTTTCATGTTACTGTTCCTGTTAATGCTTGTTCTATGTTTATTCTGTTATGTTGTGGTTTGCAAGGCACGGTCTTGGCACTGCACCCCATTCATGGTCTTCAGTAACTCAACTTTGGATAGACTCCACTCCCGACCACCAGTGCTGTATCTCTGTCTGGGAAGCTCTGAAAACTTGCAGTCTAAGGCATGAACATTGCAAGCAGGGATCAGAAGGTCACAAGCCTACAGGTCAGGACCAGCCTACCTTTTGGCCCCAGACAGCAAGTGACGAAGCCTTCAGGTCTTTGTTGAAGCAGCTGCTTTACCTTCCCTTGTCGAGGCTTCACCAAAAGACATCCTAGGAAGAGAGAAATACTTGCAAGAAGACAGTCTGCAGGCTTGGGGCTACTGCATCTTCACCTGGG
>CM054142.1:71891447-71917175 GCA_028751875.1 Rapana venosa | reverse complement strand
CTCCCCTCTCTCTTTTTTTCCCTCTTTATTCAATTTAATATTTCAGTTTATTGGTAGTTGACTGTATTTGAGATTTAATTTAAATGTTTTATTTTGATATCTAGTTTTGAGCGTACCAATGTGTAAGCTAATCCAAAGTGCAGATGTCCTTTTTATGACTAACATAATTTTCATAAGTTTTATGTTGGCATTGATGCTGGTGTGAGTGCGTGCGCGCGCGCGCGCATGTGTGTGGGTACGTGTGTGTGTGTGTGTTCAAATTCATTTAACGTCTTTTCACAGTTGTGATATTAGACGGGCGGGGGAGGGGGGGGGGGGGGGCAGCAGGGGGGTGGAGGGTGTAATGAGTGTAAAGGGGGGAGGGTGTAGTTGGTACGTACAGGAAGGAATTTCAGGGAATCAATGCATGCGAAATGATAAACAAAATTACAAAAGAGATATATATATATTATATATTAGAAAAACAACAACCAAAATTATGAAAAAAACAAAAACAACACGTTACATTACTAACCTATTGAATACAATAAAAAAAGGAAAATGCAATTCTAACAAGTTTAACAAAAATCAGTAATTCCAATGAAAATTGTACATAAAATTTAACTACTGATTTTAAACAGGGAAAAAACAAAAACTATTTATTGTGGTAACCCCTCCCCTGCCCTCAAAAAAAACCCCAAAAAAGCAACCCCCCCCCCCCTCACCCACCCCACCCCTGGAAGAAAGAAGCTCAACCCTTAAAAACAAGAGCCAGAAAACCCCAAAACAACAGCCAAAAACCCAATTACAACCACAATATCTCAAAGCCCCCTCCTAGACACAAAAAATAAACAATAAGGAATGCAAAAAACTGTGGATAATGATTTTTAAAAAAAATCTAAACAAGCTCGAAAAATAATTTATGGACTAGGGGCGCTTTAAATCCAAAGCAATCATAATAACAAACCAACTACTAATGAATAAGCGATCTAAAAAAGTCGTACAAAAAGTGACAGACTGCTAAATATTGCTGATGGGAGGATGCCATCAAAACGGGAATGTGCCCTTTTTAAACTGCCACATGTTAATATATGAACTGCTGTTATATTATTACCGCATATCAAAAGGCAAATTTTCCCGCATTTTTTGTCTTGAAGCAATTCAGTTTCCATCTAAAAGCTAAGTAAAAACAATCTCTTTGAACATAACATTATGATCCCGTATTTTACGAAAGACTCAATTTACGTACTTCTTTGTGGTTGTCTAGACAACAAGTCTCCCTTTCCTCACACTGAAATAAACTTTTTTGTTGTGAGTGTAATTACAATATTATAACACTCTGCAATGACAAGGGGAGTAACTAATTGTGTCACTTCTGATAAACCCTCGCTCCTTTTTTTTGCAAGTAATGTCAACTTTTTCATTGAGCGTTAAAACCACTGTGCGATGAATCCAACAAGAAAGTTATTTCTGAGCCGTTTAATGAAAAAGAATGAATCAAATGGCATTATTTCGATACGACTTCAATCTAACATGTTGTCTCAAAGAATTAATTGCATAAATTAGCTGATTTGGAAGTCTACACAAAAAAGTATTTGAAAGAGTGTTTTAGAAAACCCCTGTGAGAAAATTTAGGGCCATCAATATTCAATAGTTCTGCTGAAACTATGATATACTTCTCCAAGATGAAAGTGGTTTTCAGTTTTTTAGATCTGGTAATGATATAAAGCATCAAGCACCAGCCTATTACAATACTGAGCCATCTGTGTATACTTTTAAGTGATTAGGATATTTTTTCTTCCAAGTGAATTTTGGCATGAGACAGGATACTAAATTTGATGTTGTCCTTATGGGGCTAGATCAATATAAATGAGTCAAATTGCACGTTTAAGTTTCCCTAAATGGAAAAATGTGGAAATACCACCGTATAGTGCAAACATTATCTTTATGGCACCAACCCAGGGCATGTGGTGCAAGGAGGCGGAGCGGGGGTAGGGATGCTATGTATTCTCAGAGAGCGTGATTTGGTATGAAGTATATAGATTTAGCTCTGCTCTTGTGAAACTCGGTGTCAGACTTGAGATTAGTCACTGATTACAAACCGTTTGAACAGTCAGGCTTCGTAACACAAATTCACTGCAAGAAGCGCTCGCGCGACGAGCGGATCTTCCATTTGACAACCCCTGAACACAGGATGTGAGAAGTTACGCGACAGGGCGGAGCGCGAGTGCGAGAGGGAGTAGAACTAGCAAGTTTAATGCCCTGGCAAGTCTATGCGAGAGAGGCGCAAGGAGTCGTGGAGCAGGCGGGGGAAGGGAGGTGGGGGGGAGGAGAGGAATGGTGCGGACAGGGGCCGGAGCGGGAGAGACGGCTTCCTGGCCGAGTGAGAGCGGGGGAATATATGAGAGGCGCGCGAGAGGAGTAAGGGGGGGGGGAGTATAAAGGGACGATGCGAGGAGCGGGAGGAGTGGAGATCGAGGCGTCGTCTGGGGAGCGAGGGAGGGGGGGGGGTGGGGTGGTTGGGGGGGGGTGCTAGGTAATTGGGGGGCTGGGGGGTGGGGGGGGGGGGGGGGGGGTGGGGGGGGGATCTGGGGGGTTGGGGGTGGTGGGGAGGGTGGGGAGGTGGGGCTTGGGGGGGGGGTGGGGGGGGGGGGGGGGATACCATTGGGTGGCTTGGGTGGGGGTGTCTTTTCGTGGATTTATGGTGTGGGGGCGTGAGGGGGGGGCGGGCTATTGGGAGCGAGGGGTGGGGGGGTGTGGGGGGGGGGGGCTTGGGTGAGGGGGGTGGCGGGGGGGGGGGGTTGGGGGGGGCGGGCCCCCCAATGAAGCTGTTTACAAACAATTTCAAAATGTTTAGCTTTTTCTTGCTTTAGTCAAAATATATTCAATCTCTATCTATGCCATTTAAATTTTGATGTGTTATGAAAACTCCAAGGAATTTACTACTTTTATTTTTATATTAGTAAAATTCCACCATGAGTGGAGAGTAAAACGTTGCTTGGAAGCGCCGAGAGGTGCGCTTTGCAGAGCGCGCAGAGATAAAAGAATCATCCTCTGCGGAGAGAGTAGCACATACAGTTGTATTCGCATTTTCATTCGGTATACGAGAATTACCTATATATTATAAATCGATTTGATACCAACCTTTTAGTATAATTTAAAGACCTAGAAGGTGTTTTCTATTTCATCGTAATTTCATCCACATAACATAATCATCGAGCATATTGACTAATTCAACATTATTTGAAAGATTATCGCAAGTCATGCATCTGATAAGTTTAAAAGTAGATAGGTGCGAAATAACTTAACCTTGGTGGATTCCGCGATTTGTCAGATATCTTGTATAACACATATGTAATTCCCCCAGACTTTAGCCTTAACTTGTCTGTTTATCCCCAAAAAAACCATTAATTAAACCATACTCGCCATGACACAAAACCAATATTATTATTAGTTTAAGCACAATAACCGAGAAGCATACTGGCACAGGAGAGAATATGCCGAAAAATAGTTGCTAGTAACATTTTCCGTCCAAACGTTGTCGAACCATGAGTTGAGCTTAAATATATATCGTCACTCTCTATAATCTGCACACACACCTAAAACCTGCTTGTGAATTCACTATCTCCATCCATAAATTTATTCTTTTTCACAATAATATACAGTCTATTTAAAACATTTTTTTCTAGTATTTACAGACATAGAACTTAATGCTATGTCTATAGCTATTCACACATTTGTTTTTGTTACCGTCTTTTATGAACAGGACAATTAAATTGACTGTTTTCTAACTTGAGATAGTACAACCACTCACCCAACATTTTTGAAAAATATCGTAGAGATTAGATTAATTTCCAACAATTGTCGGCAAGTGATTTGAATCATTATCAATTGAAATGGCATTCAATGCCACCTGATGTTTTCCTGTTTGGTAATGATACTCATTGCTCTTAATTTCTTGGTCACTTATGGAGCAATTGAAGTAATGGTGTTATCAGAACAGGGTCGGAAAAACTGACTGATTTTTCTCTTGGGTTCTGAGAGCTTTTGTGTTAATGTTAAGCATCGAGTCTGCTTAGTGTTAAAAAAAATCTGCAAATGATTCGCTATTTCCCTTAAAGAGGGACATAACTTTGTTATTTTAACTCAATAAGATAAGGTTGTAATTTTATGCCATTTTTTCATTATGTTTAGTTTCTCCACATCTTCTTGTATCCTTGTGATTTGATACAGTTCTGAATTGCAAAATGTTGTCCCCAATAAGTTTTCTAGCTTGCTCTATTACTGCGGCTTTGCATCCTGCTATTAAGCATTTTTTCCATGCCGTGTGGGTTTCAGTCGAATTATCTTTATTGTAAAATTTGAACAGTAGGTTTTTCTCAGAGACTAAGACTGCTTTTTTCACAGTCGGCATCCACCATACATTACCTACATTTACTGTATATTTGTAGCACTTGTGTTTAGTTTGGAATGTTCATCGGCTACATTTAAAACGATTTGGCAGAAAGAATTGTAACCAACATTGTTGTCATATTGTCATGGCTGATTAGTTACTAACTAAATTCCGTAATAATATGCTTGTAAAAGTGAGCCAGTCTTGCCCTCTTTAAATTGTAGTAGGAATGAAGTCAGGATCAGCATTTGTCTATTTAAAACTTTCATTATCTATTAATAGAAATAAGAACATGATCACTACCTAATGTTTCAATCATATAATTTCCATGAGTGTGACAAAGCTAATAAACTGAGCAAACAATGTAAGCTCTCTTGGCGTTGGTCGATGGGTGGGGTACATCAGTGATTCTGGGTGGTATGACCCCACGATTAAGCAAAACAACAGGGCGCGTCTACAATGTTTACAACAAGTCTGTAATATTTAGAAATAGGTTGAAGCACATATTTTTTCCCCAAAAGGTGAATGCTGTTAAAATCACCGCCTACAATCCATTTTAGTTATCACATAATAGTTCTCATCCCAGTTCAGAATTTTCATTATTATGAGTGTGTGCGTGTGTGTGTGTGTGTGTGTGTGTGTGAGTGGTGTGTTGTGTGTTTTTATGTGTGTGTGTGTGTTGTGTGTGTGTGTGTGTGTGGTGTACGAGCGCATGGGGATGCAAATTACTTATACAATATTGTTATCATGTAGTTTAAACTATTGCTGGTTGCTCTCCCCTACGAAGCACAACGAATTTTGACGTTTTTCTTTCTGTTACCAAAAATGATACTAGTTACGGGGTTTGTTCCATCACTTTATATTAGGGAGGTTCGATTTTGCTTGTTTGGTTCTGTTATGGTTTGGGTTTGGGGTTGAGTTTTTTGGAGGGAGGACTATTCGTTGTCGCCCTCGCCCATGTTGGTGTTGCCAGCTTTTGTTTTTGCTCTTGTCTGCTAATTTTTCGGTTTTTTCTGTGATTCTGTTCGCTTTCGTTTCCTTACTTGTTTGCTACTTTTTTTCTTTGCTCTATTCATCTTCCGGTGATTTTTTGTGGGATTTTTTGTGTAATATTTTTTCCGTAAGCTGTGTAAGTGGTATTGCTATGGGCTTTTGTTTTATTTTATTATCCATATATTCCTTAATAAGGGCGGGGACCTGATGTAAAAAGCACAAGGGTGCTTATTCATTATCCTCGAATAAAAGAAATTGTCGTTGTCATTGTCATTGTCTCTCTCTCTCTCTTTATTGAATTTTAATATTTCGTTTATTTGCGTAAGTTACTGTATTTGAGATTAATGATGTTTTTCTTTTGATATAGTTTGAAGCGTACCAATGTGTAAGCTAAATTCCAAAGTGCAGATGTCCTTTTAATGACTAACATAATATCATAAAGATTTTATGTTGGCAGTTGATTCATGTGTGAGTGCGTGCGCGCGCGCGCATTGTGGGGTACGTGTGGGTGTGTGTGTGTGTGTGTGTGATGTGGTGTGTGTGTGTGTGTGTGTGTGTGTGTATACGTGCGCATGTGGATCAAATTTGCTTATACAATATTTGTTCATTAGTTTACTATTGCTGTTGCCTTCCCAAAAAGCACAACGAATTTTGACGTTTCTTTCGGTTTAGCCAAAATGATACTATTTACGTGGTTTGTTCTCCTTTATATTATGAGGTTTTGCTTTGTTTGGTTCTGTTTGGTTTGGGTTTGGTTGTTGTTTTTTTGGAGGCAATTTCGGTTGTCCCCTCTCCCCTTGTTGTTGTTGCCGGCTTTTGTTTTGCTCTTGTCGTGCTAATTTTTCGTTTGTTCTGTATTATTCTGTTTTACTTTCGTCTTACTTGTTGCTTAACTTTATTTCTCTCTCTCTTCGGTGATTTTTGTGGGAATTTTTGTGTAATATTTTGTCCTTATACATGTGTAAAGTGTATTGCTATGAGATTTATTTTATTTTATTAACATATATATCCCTAAAGGTGGGGACTAGATGTAAAAAAGCATCATGGGTGCGTATTCAATATCCTCGAAATAAAAGCATTTGTCCTTGATCATTTCACATTGTCATTGGGCCATTGTCAGTGTGTCTCTCTCTCTCCCTCATCTATAATATATATATCAAAATATATGAGAGTACCATACATGTTCATATAATATGCATGCATATACACAATCACTTCTTCTCTTTTTCTCTCTTTCTCTCTCGCTCTCTTCTCTCTCTCTCTCCCTCATCTCTCTCCTCCTCATCAATCTCTCTCTCTCTCTCTCTTTCTCTCTCCGCACCCTCTCTCTTCTCTCTCTCTCATTCTCCTCTCTCTCTCTCATCTCTCTCACTCCCTCTTCCGCATCTTCTCTTCTCCATCTCTCATCTCTTTCTCCCTTTCCTCCCATCTCTAATTTCTCTTTCCCATCATCTCTCTCACGCTCATCTCTCTCTTTCCCTCATCTCTCTCTCTCCTCATCTCTTCCCTCTCATTCTCTCTCTCTCTCTCTCTCAACACGTCTCTTTCCTCATCTCGTCTCTCTCACCTCATACTCCTCTCTCTCTCTCTCTCAGTCTCTCCTCACTCTCTCTCTCTCACCTCATCTCTCTCTCTCTCTCTCCTCTCTCTCTTTCTCTCTCTCTCTCCTCAACTCTCTCTCCACCTACATCTCCTCTCTCGCTCTCTCATCTCCTCTCTTGCTCTCTCTCAGCTCCTCAACCTCTCTCTCCTTACTCTCTCTCTCTCTTTCTCTCTTGCTCCTCATCTCTCTTTCTCTTTCTTCCTCATCAATCTTCTCTACCTCATCTCTCTCTCTTTTTCCTCATCTCTCTTTCCTCATCCCGCATCTCTCCTCTTTCTTCTCTCTCTCTCACTCTCTCTCTCGTCTCGATCACTCTCTCTCTCTCTCTCGTCTCAATCCTATCTCTCACTCTCTCCTCAACTCTCATCTCTCTCTCTCCCCCTCTCCTCTCTCTCTCTCTCCTCATCTCTCTCTCTCATCCACCTCATCTCTCCCTCTCTCTCTCTCCATCTCTCTCACTCTCTCTCCTCGCCTCTCACCTCATCCTCTCTCCTCCCTCATCTCTCTCCTCAAATCTTACTCATCACTCCTCCATTCATCTCTCTCGAGCCAAACTCCTCATCTCTCTCTCTCTCACGGCTCATCTCTCCCTCTCTCCTCTCAAACTCTCTCGCTCTCATAACGCTCTCGTCTTTTTCTCTCTCTCTCTCTTCTCTTTCATTCACACTCGAGGGCACACAATGCACACATGCACGCGTTGTTGAAAACCAACACTAGCCACATGCATTGACGCTGCGAGGCACACACATTACACATCACATTCACAGACAACACACACACCCCATACATACACACACACACACCACACAAAATACACACCATTCAACACACATACACTCACATACAAAACACACACACACACACAACATACACACACAACATTGGTGTGACCCGGTGAGAACGATGTAAAAAACTTACAAAACTGCATACAAACGGGACTAAAATGAAAATAAAAACCTCCTCGAATACCAGAATGAAGAAATAAAATTTTAAAAAACACAGAAACGCTTTTTGGAAGAGTCAGGGCATTGTGTTTACCCGGGGGCAACGGATATAACAATATTACACAACTGCATAACACAGGGACTGGATGGTAAAAAAGGCACATGAGTACTTATTCCATTATCCTCGAATAAAAGAATAACTCAAGAAAAATAATGCACAAATTCTTCACATTCGTCAATAGATAATCATTTGAATGTGTAAACAAAAAACCAAAAAACCCCATCCCAACCTATTAATTGTAAACTGGCTGCATGTGAAAGAGTAGGATGAATGAAAGACGCTTTGATTTGGATTTTTCTAGACATAGCGCTATATAACATCCATGTATTATTATTATTATCGTTGTTATTTATGATCATGGTTATTATTATTATTATTATTAGTTATCATTATCATTATTGTTATCATTGATTAAATTACTTATTATCGTGTTATTTAAATTATCATATATATTATTATTTATCAAATGAAGTGTGCAGTTAACGCGGCAGCCAATATATAGCTGGCCTCACACAAGCTGCGAGGCAGCAACAGGCAGACAAAGAGGCAGCGAGCCCGGGACCGAGCAACAGTGAGAGTTCCCGTGCAGTGAACAGCAAAGCAACAACAGCAGCAGCGGCAGAAACTCACGAAGTCCGTTCTAGGAGAGTCCCTCCAGAAGCGGGGCAAAGGCGACAGCACGCAGTACAGCGCTGTCAGAAGACACCAACCTCACGTCACCTGCCAACAACACACTGCACATATAAAAACAACACACACACCACACACACACACGACACAAAACACACACACACACACACACACAGACACAAGAAGCACACACACACACTACATACACACACACACACACACCCCCCAAAAATTATAATATATATAATATAATACACATACATTCCGTCTAATACACTTAGAGTGAACAGAGACGTTAAATTGAAGACTAACAACAACAACACACACACCAACACAACACACAACACAACACACACACACACACGCGCGCGCGGCGCGCACACAACATCCCCAATTTTAGTACTCACTCACGAACGCACCTAAAGAAGCAGTAGTATAGCAGTATAGTAGTATAGTAGCAGTAGTAAGTAGTAGTATATTAGTATAGTAGTAGAAGTATAGTAGTAGTAGTAGTAAGCAGTGTACTAGTAGTAGTAGTAGTAGTAGTAGTAGTAGTAGTAGTAGTAGTATTAGTAGTAGCAGAGTAGTAGTAGTAGCAGCAGTGGTGGTAGTACCAGTAGTAGCAGCAAGGTGGTAGATAACAGTAAGTAGTAGTTGTTGTTGTTGTTGTTTGTTGTAAAAATGGAAATAAAAGTACCTGTAGTAGTGTAGTGGTAGTTGCAGCTGCAGCAGCACACTACTACTCTACTACTACTACTACTACTACTACTACAACTACTACTACTACTACACTACTAATATACTACTACACTGCGAATGATAACGATGATGATGATAGATGATGAAAAAATGATGATGATGATGAAATATGAGATGATGATTAAAGATAATACTAATAATACTAATAATAATACAATTTTAAGATGCCGTCTAATCCATCATCATCATCATCATCATCATCATCCAAAATCGTCATCATCATCATCACATCATCATCATCATCATCGTCATGTATCTGTCGTCAACATCATCGTCCTCCTCCTCCCCATACATCACTGTAACTGTTTTTTTTCATCATTGCTGCTGTCACGGAAGGGCAGTAATGCCTTAGTGGTTAGAGTGCCGGCAATTGGCTTGCCCTATCTGACTGACGGCAGGGTTGAGCCACCACCATACAGGTGCCTGTTTAGGGAGGTTTCTCCCCTGAGTTCACATCAGCACCACTAATCCACACCCAAAATTCCCTCGGATGAGCTATAAACCGAAGCCCTCCTGTTCGAACGCATGTCAGAACCTCTTGCGCACAACGTTAAATCCTGTTTACGCTTTTCTTCGGAAGAGTAGGCATTGTGGGGTGGGGGGCCCGGTGGAAACAATGACAAAATTTACAAAACCGCATACACACGGGGACTGATGTAAAAAGCACAAGAATACGAGTGCTTATTCCATTATCCGATATAAAGAATAACTAAAAAATATAATGCAACAACACGTTAAACACCCTACCCGCACCTTGTCGGAAGAGTAGGCCCCCATCGTCCGGTAGAACAGATGACAGAATTTTAAAAAACAAAACACCTGCAATGCACACAGGTGGTGTTGTAGACAACCATCTCCGAAGTCGAATGTGGCTTACCTTCATACTTCATGGGGGGGGGGGGGGGCGGGGGGGGGGGGGGGGGGGGTGAAAAGGTCACAAGCTGCGCAAAATATGACATTGTGACCTCTGAGCCCTGCCGCGGAACAAAACACAAATCATGATCATGAATATCATGGTCATCATTATCATGATCATGAATATCATGGTCATCATTATCATGATCATGAATATCATGGTCATCATTATCATGGTCATGAATATCATGGTCATCATTATCATGATCATGAATATCATGGTCATCATTATCATGATCAACAATATCATGGTCATCATTATCATGATCATCATTGTCATGGTCATCATTATTTGCATCATGATCATTATTGCAGGAAAGGCTACCTGGGCAAAGACAGAAGAGCGGCCACGGCGAGAAAGAATAAATGAGGATGAAGAAAGCAGACACCACCCCGCCACCTGCCACACACACACACACACACACACACACACCACGCACGCACGCACTGCACGCGCGCACACACACAAAACACACACACACACACAACACAACACACCACACACAAAGTGAATCCATCAGTAACGCACGCTATCGCACACAGTCACTACCACTCAGTAACGCACGCTATCTGCACAGTATACAGTCAATCCATCAGTACCGCATCAGCTATCCTGCACACAGTCAATCATCAGTAACGCACCTATCTGCACACATCAATACCATCAGTAACCACGCTATCTGCACCAGTCAATCCATCTGTAACGCACGCTATCATCTGCAGTCAATCCAATCATCTCTCTCTTCTCTTTCATCTGCCGCTGGGCCTTTCGGCGTCCGCGGAGAGACACAGACGACTGTCTTGCACAATGGCGGAGGCTTGATGTAGTGACAGGTCAATTGGCTCGCAGGGTGTCAGCCACGGAGGTCGCTCCATCGTCTCCTTACCTCTGCAGCTTTCCAGCCATTGGATTTGGTGGTGAATGCCCGTAGGGCTGGTTTGTTGGGCGGTATTCAAGTGAGGTGACCATACCACCCTGATCCTTTGTTGTCATATGGTGGAGAATTGTGTAAGTCCGAACCATGTCACTGATCACCATCATTCTTGATCTTGTCGCGTCTGGTCTATGTTGACAGCTTTTTCTCAGCGCAAGCGCATTTCCCATGTGACCAAATTTTCCTCTCTAAGGCTTTTGTAGGTGGCCCCATGTCTGGACACCTGTATGTGAGTGTTGGAACGAAGATGCGTTGATGATTTTGCCTTGTGCACATTGGATGCAAGGAATGTTTTAGAAGGGGGCGAGTTGGTAACTGACTGCGTTTGCTTTCTGGCATCTTGTTTCTATCTCTCTGTCCAATTTTCCATCTTCAGTGAAGGGGCTGCCAAGGTATTTAAATTCTTTGGTCTGTTTAAAACTGGGTGCCTTTGGGATGTTGATTTCCAGCTTTCCTGGATTTCTGCTGACTGACATAACTTCTGTTTTGGTGATACTGATCTTCATGTCATACCTCTCGCAGCTTGTGTTGAGTTGGTCTGTGTGTTTTTGAGAGCTGCTTTGTTCGGATTCATTAAGGACTGGTCTTCAGCAAATCGTTCATTCAGGGCCTCAAGATCATGGTTGGGGCTTCCTTGTAATCTGGTCCATGTAGATCACGAAGAGAAGGGGAGAGGGGTACGCAGCCTTGCCTGACCCTGATGTAACCGGGAACCAGTCGGATGTTCCACTGGCTGTTCGGACTGCGCTCATACTGTTGGCATAGATTGCTCTGATGTTATCAACAACTCCCCCTTCACGTCGTACTGCTCCGGATTTCAGAGCTTGTCTCTTTTGACTCGGTCGAAAGCTTTCTCTTGATCAACGAATACTGTTTGCAGGGGTTTTGGGTTGTATTCGATGGCTCTTTCCAAAACAGCTGTCGGATGCGAAAATGGCATCTGTGCCCCCTTTTCCCTTTTCCGAAAGCCAAACTGGGCATTGCTCAGTAGGTGTTCGGGTTTGGCTCTGTGCGCTGTTTCAGAACTTTGCATACATTTTTCCCCACATGGCTGAGAAGTGAAATGCCTCTGTAGGTGCTGCAGTCTCTCTTGCTGCCTTCTTCTTCCAAAATTTGGGACCACTATTGCATTTTGCCAGTCCATTGGTACTTTCCTCTCTTCCCATGCTTTCTGGAAGATGATGGTGAGCCACTTAAATCCCGTTTCTCCGCATGCAAGGATGGCTTCAGTTGTTATGCCCTCATCGCCTGCCGCTTTGCCCTTTGGGCTGGTCTTAATTGCTTTTTCCCTTGTTTCAGCTTCAAGGATTTGGGGCTCTAACTGGTCTTTATAGCGTGGTGAGAACTGAGAGCTGGAGGGTTTTGCTTCAGAGGGTTTAAAAAAATCTTTAAAAAAATCTTTCCTCGTTTCAGAATTTCCTCTTTTTTGTGCGTGCCTCTCCATTTGCATCATTTATAGTTTTGGGATTGAATGGTATCTCTTTCTCTGTTTTTCACACTTTTGAAATTTCTTTGGGGATTTTCTTAAAAATTTCATTTTATTCTCCAAAGTCCCCCAAGATTTTTTTTAGAGGTTTTCACCCCCTTTACATCTTTTTGGCGAACCTGTACTGATACCCCTTTCTGTTTGGGTCTTGCCCCCAGTTTTAATAGCTGCTTTTTTTTTTGTGGTTCCCTTTCATCGTTCCACCAAGCTGGCTTTCCGTTTTACCCCCCACTTTCTTTGTCCCCAAACCCCCTTTTAAGGGTGTTCAAAGAGCGGGTTTGAAGGTGCCAACTTGCCCCTTTTTGGAAGTTTGTATCAATGGATAAAGTTTACCTTGAACCCTTTGGATCTGTTTTGCACTTTTTTCTTTCCCGCTATCTGCATCAATCCTCGTAACGCCGCTTTCCAGTCAAACCCCAGTAACGCAGCATGAAAACGAAACCTCTTAAAAAGACTTACTGCGCAATCCCTCAAACGACGTACCAACACATCAATCCTCAAAGCCTCTTTTTGGGGGTTCCCCGCTCAACCCCAGGGGTTTTTTTCCCAAACATGCACCCCGTCTCATATCCCCCTACTTCATTTTAAGGGGTCAGCACTTGTGATAGCTTTTTTGTTTACAAGCACCCATATTTAACACCCACCCGCTTAAGTGAGTTTTCACGCAGCGCGCGCAGCCAGATGTAGATTATAGTAGTAGTATAGTAGAGTTGTTGTTGTTGTAAGTTAGTAGTAGTAGTAGCAGCAGCAGCAGCAGCAGCAGCAGCAGTAGTAGTAGTAGCAGTAGTAGCAGTAGTAGCAGTAGTAGTAGTAGTAGTAGTTGTAGTAGTAGTAGTAGTAGTAGTAGTAGTAGTAGTAGTAGTAGTAGTAGTAGTAGTAGTTGTAGTAGTAGTAGTAGTAGTAGTAGTAGTAGTAGTAGTAGTAGTAGTAGTAGTAGTAGTAGTAGTAGTAGTCGCAGCGGCAGCAGCATTGTTATTATCATGCTTATTACCACCATTGCCTAATTGGTCATTATCATCATCATCATCTTTGACGTCGTCATCATCACCACCGTGATCATCTGTATATAAAATCATCTGAGGGGGACGGGATGGCCTAGTGGTTACAGTGATGTCTTCGTGATCTGTTGACCCGGGTTCGATTCCCGTTCAAGAGGATTTTTCCTCTGGAGTTAACCTCAGTGCAGACTCCACTCTCCCCAAAAGTCCTTCGGATGAGACTATAAACTGAGGCCCCGTGTGCGAACGCACGCAGAACATCTTGCGCACACGTTAAAACCCGTTCCGCTTTTCGGAAGGGTAGGCCATTGTGTGCCGGTGGGAACGGATGACAAAATTGACAAAACTGCATACACACGGGGACTGGATGAAAAAAAGCTCATGCGTGCTTATTCCATTATCCTCGAAATAAAAGAATAAATGAAAAAAATGAAATAAATCATCTGATAACAACGACAATGACAATGGAAGGAACAGGAAGAGGAGGGCAAAGGACGATAACGATAACGATAACGATAACAAAATTTTATTTTCTGAGGGTAATAGAATAAGTACAATACTTTTTTACATCCAGCCCTCGAAAAGAAAGAAAGAAAGAACGTAAACAGACAAAAATATAAGCAAAGTGAATCATAATAATTACAATAAACATCACCACTTTAATCATCATTGTCATCACCTCTATCATCATCCCCATCATCACCACCATCACCATAAACAAAATAATTATGATCACATATAAACTTTATGGAGCTTGATGGAATGATGATATGACAAATACACCTAATGCTTCTTCGAGTCATATTGTTGAACAACATTTATAAAAAAAAAAGTGTCAGAGAGAATACAAACATGAGAGTGAAGGGGGGGGGGGGAGGAGAGGCAGGAAGAGAGAGAGAGAGAGAGAGAGAGAGAGAAGAGCGAGAGATGAGAGAGGAGAGAGAGAGGAGAGAGAGAGAGAGAGGGGGGGGGGGTAGAGAGAGAGATCATCAAAGCTATATATACCAAAACGAAATATACTCTGATACAGTGAGGAAAAAATATTTATGCATATAATATTGTTCTCAATACATCTTTGGACATAGACAGCTCAAGTCAGAGAGATCCATAAGGTAATTGTACAACCTGATTTTGAATTTTTTGAAGTTTGATTCAGATCTTATGAATTCTGGTAAATTATTCCACAACCATCCTCCAGAATATTTTAGACTAGATTTGCATAGAGTAATGGTCGTAAAAGGAAGGTTCAGTTATGTGAAAAGTCGATATTCATTAATGGCAAAACATGTTCTTAAGAACAAATGGAGCATTTCCGTGCAGTATTTTATGCATAAAAATCCCTTTGTTATATAGAAGTTTTGCTTGGAGAGGTAGAACATTTGCTTGTTTGTAGTCAGATGCTATTAATGAAATTGATTTGCCAATGGTAATTTTGATGGCTCTTTTATGAACACTTATTAACGGTTTAAGTATATTTTTGCTAGCTAGATCCCACAATGTAGAACCATAATCAATATTACACTGAATATATGCATAATAGAATAGTTTTCTTGTATGAAGGTCTAAAAAGTTTTTTATTTTTTTAAACTGATACAATTTAGACTTAAACGCTTTAAGTCGAGCATCAACAAAGCCCAGGTAAGAACTTTCCCTGGCGCTGATATCGGCAGTGACCACGACATGGTACTCATGACCCTACAGATCAAGCTGAAGACCAAGAACCAGAAAAGAAATCCCCGTTTGCGGTTCAACATGGAAAAGCTGAAGGACCCCGAAGTCGCTGAAATCTTTAAAGCTGAGATAGGGGGCAGATTTGCAGCATTGAATATCCTCCAAGATGACATCAACAACCTCACTGAGACCTTCAGCAAGACCATTCAGAGACAGCGCTGGAGATCCTTGGGAAAGAAAGAAAAAAAGAACCAACCGTGGGTTACCAACGATATCCTGGACCTGTGCGATCAACGTAGGGAGCTAAAGCCAGAGAAGAACAAAAACCCAGAAACGGCCGAAGAGTATAGAACAGTCAACAGGTCAATCAAGAAGGAAGATGACTGAAAGCCATGGGAACTGGATGTTAGAACAATGCTCCAAGGTTGAGAAGGCAATGGCGAAAGGAGACAGCAAAGAGGCGTACCAGACCATCAAGGTACTACCAAGTCCCAGCAGCCAAAGACCTCCGTTATTGAAGACAAAGAGGGGTCAGTCCTTACAGAGAGCGCCACTATCATGAAGAGATGGACAGAATATTGCAGCGACCTGTACAACTACAAGCTGAAGGCTGATCCGAACAAACTTCACGAGCAAGATCCCAGACCATCAAATCCTGAAAGCACACAGGTGCTGGAGGAAGAGGTAGAAGAAGCAGTAAGATCCTTGAAAGGAGGCAAGTCACCAGGGATTGACAACATCCCGGCTGAGCTCATCAAGAACGGAGGCCCAGAGATGATCAAGGCATTAACAATCATCTGCCAACGCATCTGGACCAGCAAAGAGTGGCCTGAACAGTGGACCAATCCATCATAGTTCCACTTCCAAAGAAGGGAGACCTGAAGAAGTGCCAAAATTACAGAACAATCAGTCTGATAAGCCATCCAAGCAAAGTTATGCTACGCATTGCCTTGAACAGACTGAAACCACAAGCAGAAGAAATCCTATCAGAAGAACAGGCAGGATTCAGACCAGGTCGAAGCACTGTCGAGCAGATCTTCAACATCAGAATGCTCATAGAGAAGCATCTCCAACATCAACTACAGCTCTACAACAACTTCATTGACTTCAAGAAGGCCTTCGACCGAGTGTGGCAAGAAGCTCTGTGGCAAGTCATGAGAGACTATAACTTCGACGAGGACCTGATTCAAGTCATCCAGGCGCTGTATGACAGCTCCACAGTGCAGTCTCATGGGTGGAGAAATCGGGAGTTCTTCCGGACTTCAGTTGGAGTTCGACAAGGCTGCCCGCTATCCCCCGTTCTTTTCAACGTGTTCCAGGAGAACATCATGCAGGAGGCCCTCCTTGACTTCAAGACCACAATCACAATAGGAGAAGGCCAGTCTGCAATCTTCGATTCGCAGACGATATTGATCTCATGGGCCGCAGTGCAGAAGAACTCCAGGATCTCACCACCAGACTGGAAACATCAGTCAATGCCCACGGTATGGAGATCAGCACGGAAAAGAGCAAGATCCTAGTGAACAGTACCACACCAACCACTCCCACCAGCATCAAGATGAGTGGCGAGACACTAGAGGAGGTGGAAACTTTCAAGTACCTTGGAGCAGTCATCACCAAAGAAGGTTCGAGCACACAAGAGGTGAAGATCAGACTTGCTGTGGCACTCTCCTCTATGACTAAGCTGGCGAAAGTGTGGAGAAACCATAACATCAGAACCCACACTAAGGTCAGACTCTACAAGGCACTCGTCACATCCATTGCCTTGTACAGCTGTGAAGCATGGACACTTACTGCCGATTTAGAACGTCGCATTCAAGCCTTTGAGATGAAGTGCCTCAGGCGGATCCTGAACATCACCTACAGAGACCGTAAAACCAATGACTACGTCTGGCAGCAGATCGAGGCACTGGCTTGCAAACAAGAACCATTGCTAGATACAGTCAAACGGAGGAAGCTGAAATGGTTTGGCCACCTGCAGGGAATGGTGGAAGGAGCAAGGAGGCAGGGACGACCACGCAAAAGCTGGATATCCAACATCAAGGAGTGGACCGGCCTCACTGTACCAAACCTCCTGAAAGCAGCCCAGGACAGAACCATTTGGCGGTCCACTTGCAGCGTCCGTGCGGGTACCAAAACGGTCGTCCCGACCAAGGGATGAGTGAGTGAGACAATTTAGATGCAATATTTGCAGTAAGTTTTTCACAATGTTTTGACCATGATATGTTATTGTCTATGGTTACACCTAGGACTTTGTGATTTACTACTTGGTCAACTTGTACATTAGAAATATAAAGATCTGGTAATGTCTGAGTAAGATTCTGTCGCTTTTGTCTATTTGTGACTAACATAAATTTAGTTGTATGTGGGTTAAAAGCCATATGGTTTAAGTGTGTCCATTTAACAAGGTGATCAATACTTTATTGCATGGTATCATAGACTTCATGAGCGTTTTATTTAGTTATTTCTAAGGTGGTGTCATCTGCAAACATTTTCGCACTGAGTTCCTAAAAATAAAGGAAGATCGTTGATATACAATAAGAACAGCAAAGGACCTAAATGAGAGCCTTGGGGTATACCAAAAACATTTGGACGAAAACTGGAGATAGATGCGTTCAAAGCTACTCTCTGCTGTCTATCAGAAAGAAAAGATGAGATTAAATTTCGTGTGGTGAGAGATAGTTTGTAAGCTGATAGCTTTTTAAGAAGAAGTTTATGATTTATAACATCAAACGCTTTAGTGAAATCAACAAATAATACTCCTGTAAATTGCTTTTTATTTATGTTTGATAACCATCGATCTATCAATTTTGTTAAAGCTGTATGGCATGAGTGATGTTCTCTGAACCCCGACTGATCTGGGTGTATAAGGTTATACTTGTTTAGATGAGAAAGAATACACTTATGTATATGTTGATCCAAGGGTTTTGAAAGAACTGATAATATAGAAATAGGTCTGAAGTTAGATGGATCAGCAGTATTTCCTGATTTAAACAAGGGAGTAATTTTTGCTTGCTTTAAGGCCTTAGGGAAGTATTGTTTACCCAGACAAAGATTGTAAATATATGTGAGAGTTTCCGCTATAACTTGAGAAGATAGTTTCAGAATTTTACTATCAATTCCATCAATGCCACGACTACCAGTCTGTTTTAATCGTTTTAACGCAATGGAAACTTCTTGAACACTTACAGGATGCACTTCAACAAAAGAACGAATGTTTTTTTTCAAGGCAGTATTTTTGTAATTCATCTAAGTCATTGTTATAAGAATCATCAGTTTGTATTATTTGTTTAGCCACAGTGGAAACATGGTAGTTTAATTTGTCTGCTGATGTGTCTTTAGGTATATTTCTTGACAAGTTTGCGTTTTTATTTGTTAACTGATTTATAGCTTTCCAAATAGATCTGCTATTTTCCTTTTCATTTATCAGATGGAGAAAATATTTCTTTTTCTCAGCTCGTATCAGAGAAGCTACTTTATTCCTTTGCTTTTTATAGCTTTCACGACAGTCATGTTTCAACAAATAGTCTCTGTGATATATAGCATTTTGGATTTCATTCGTTAGCCATGGAGGTTTTATTCGATATCTACCTCTTTTGGTCTGTAAAGGAGCATGTTTGTTGTATACATTAAGAAAATTACTATACCAAACTTCTAAAGCTTGATCAGGATCTATATATTGATAGACGCTATTGAGAGGAGAAAGAAGAAGATCGGAAATAAAGTTTTCACTGTCGAATTTGGAAAAAATTCGAAAAATAATTGTTTTGAGACTCAGTTTCGGAATTTTGCACCCCTTTTTGACCATGTAAAGCAAACAGGAAAATGATCACTGCAACCACACTCAGGGACAGCTGTTTCTATAATATTTTTGGGATCAGTAACATATAAATGATCAATTAGTGTTTTGGAGACATTGGTTATACGTGTCGGTGATTGTATTAATTGAGTCAGACCATAGGATTTATAAGTGAGGTTCCAGTTATAGTTATCTTTTAATAAATCTATATTAAAGTCTCCTAAAACTATAATTTCTCTTGACTGATTGTAAGCCTCGTCCATCATTGAAATAAAATGATCAATCCAGTCGACTCTCTCAGCTGGATTCCTGTAAAGAAAACATAAGAGAATTGGTTTATTATATTTTATTTGAATTTCGATCCAGAGTGCTTCTACATTATTTTGTTCTAAACTATCTATTCTTTTGAATCGCAGTGACTGATGGATGTACAGTAGTAAACCTGTTTCTCTGTCTTGCATTGGATCTTTACGTACACTATTGTAGCCAGGGCACGATATATCCTTATTGGAAATGTTTGAAGATAATCGAGATGCTGAGAATCCGAATATATGAAAAAACTGTCCCGAATTTGTCAAAATTGATGATATTTCTGTCATTTTGTTGATCATGTGATTAATGTTTAAATGCCCTACTCTAAGTCCATTTTCTTTTATCCAAGGCTTATTTTCTGACATCCTAATAATTATAACATTAAACACAGTGATGAAAAAATAACGAATGTTGAATACACTATAAGTCTTAATTCAAGTAAGCAAGTAAAGCGTTCATACACACACAAAAAAAGAAGCTTTAACTCGACAAATAAATTCAAGTAAGCAAGTAGTGGTCACACAGAAAATGTTTCAAATCAACAAATAAATGCAAGTAGTATAACAATAACAATTGAAAAAATTCTTAAAGACGCCAATTCAAAAAAGTTCAAAATACAAAACACAAAGAGGCCAAAAATAGCTATTTGCACTCTTGCAAAAAGATAATATGTGGGGAAAAAGTTTCAACTCGACAAATAAATTCAAGTAAACAAGTAGTGTTTACACAGAAAATGATTCAAATCGACAATTAAATGCAAGTAGTATAACAATAAAAATTGAAAAAAACAAAACCCAAAAAAGACCTCTTAAAGAGGCCAATTAAAAAAAGTTCAAAAATACAAAACACAAGTAGGCCAAAAATGGCTAGCACTCTTGCAAAACGAAAATAAAGGGGTGGGGGGGGGAGACAATTTTTTTTTTTAAAGAAGAAAATTCCGCAAAACTGACACAAAAAGCAAATTCACAATTTACCTCCTTGTCAAGTCACAAGTTCAGATCGCCAAGGCCAAATAATCCAATCCGTCCACACACAAAAAAAGCAAAAAACAAAAACAAACAAAAATTGTTTCAAGATACGCCCAGCCATTATTTTTCTAATACACGCCCATGCACATCCATTCAATTTCCATGATTATGTTTACAAAAACAAACTAACATTCAGACTCATATGCATCCAACACAACACAGGCATGAAAGCAGGCAGACATGTGAGCCTATTCACATTTTTCCTCTTATACCCTCCCCTCTCTCCCTCTTCACACACATACACTTGCACACACACGCACTTTACACACACACACAAAGGAGGGGGAGGGAGAGGGGAAAGGAGGGGGGAGAGAGGCAGAGGAGTGCATCATTCTCTCACCTGAGTTTTGCCGCCAGCTTCATCCTGCAGTAAGGAGCGGGAGAAAGACACGGAGGAGGCGTAGGAGGAGAGGAGGGGGCCCACAAGGTTGGCCACGCCCAGAGCCACCAGCTCCTGAAACAACCACCACCAGCTCCTGAAACAACCACACACCAGCTCCTGAAACAACCACCACCAGTTCCTGAAACAACCCACCACCAGCTCCTGAAACAACCACCACAGCTCCTGAAACAACCCACCACCAGCTCCTGAAACAACCACACGCCAGCTCCTGAAACAACCACCACCAGCTCCTGAAACAACCCACCACCAGCTCCTGAAACAACCACCACCAGCTCCTGAAACAACCACCACCAGCTCCTGAAACAACCACCACCAGCTCCTGAAACAACCACCACCAGCTCCTGAAACAACCACCACCAGCGCCTGAAACAACCACCACCAGCGCCTGAAACAACCCACCACAGCTCCTGAAACAACCCACCACCAGCGCCTGAAACAAACCACCACCAGCTCCTGAAACAACCACCACCAGCTCCTGAAACAATCCACCAGAGCTCCTGAAACAACCCACCACAGCTCCTGAAACAACCCACCACCAGCTCCTGAAACAACCCACCATCAGCGCCTGAAACAACCACCACCAGCTCCTGAAACAACCCACCACAGCTCCTGAAACAACCCACACAACAGCTCCTGAAACAACCCACCACCAGCGCCTGAAAACACCACCACCAGCTCCTGAAACAACCACCACCAGCTCCTGAAACAACACCACCAGCTCCTGAAACAACCCCCCACCAGCTCCTGAAACAACCACCACCAGCTCCTGAAACAACCACCACCAGCTCCTGAAACAACCCACCACCAGCTCCTGAAACAACCACCACCAGCTCCTGAAACAACCCACCACCAGCTCCTGAAAACAACCACACGCCCAGCTCCTGAAACAACCACCACCAGCTCCTGAAACAACCCACCACCAGCTCCTGAAACAACCACCACCAGCTCCTGAAACAACCACCACCAGCTCCTGAAACAACCACCACCAGCTCCTGAAACAACCACCACCAGCGCCTGAAACAACCACCACCAGCCCCTGAAACAACCCACCACAGCTCCTGAAACAACCCACCACCAGCGCCTGAAACAACCACCCCCAGCTCCTGAAACAACCA
This sequence comes from Rapana venosa, assembly GCA_028751875.1. NCBI lineage: Eukaryota > Metazoa > Mollusca > Gastropoda > Neogastropoda > Muricidae > Rapana > Rapana venosa. The sequence continues at coordinate 71,895,151 of CM054142.1, read as the reverse complement.
CCACCAGCTCCTGAAACAATCCACCAGAGCTCCTGAAACAACCCACCACAGCTCCTGAAACAACCCACCACCAGCTCCTGAAACAACCCACCATCACGCCTGAAACAACCACCACCAGCTCCTGAAACACAACCCACCACAGCTCCTGAAACAACCCACCACCAGCTCCTGAAACAACCCACCACCAGCGCCTGAAACAACCACCACCAGCGCCTGAAACAACCCACCACAGCTCCTGAAACAACCACCACCAGCTCCTGAAACAACCACCACCAGCTCCTGAAACAACCCAACACCAGCTCCTGAAACAATCCACCAGAGCTCCTGAAACAACCACCACCAGCTCCTGAAACAACCCAACTCCAGCTTCGTGAGCAAGAGTGAGTGCTCTTGTTCTTTGGAGTCAAACTCTAGGCTCTTTGGGGACCGGTTAGCTCAGTGGTCAGAGCACTCGCTTTCCCCCAGCCAAGTTAAGCAGCGTGGTTACCACTTGGATGGGTGACCGTTTGCCCGCCTTGGCTTCAGAACAGTCCCCCAGTTCCCCCAGCTGTAAATGGGTACCTGCCTCTTCAGGGTCAGGGAAGGTAAAGCAGCGAGGGAGAGGAGATGGGCGCCGCCCTCAATATGCTGGCCCCTAGAGAAGTGAGGTCTCTGACACCTCGGTCCCCTACGACCTTATAGGTTATGGGACACCTTTGCCTTTGCCTTATAGGCTCTTTGATGTATTATGATGTATTGGACTTTGTTTGAATGGTGTCCTATTCTCATCTCCTGAAAATGCTTGGCCAGAAATATTCTCAGCTCTACTGACTTTATTTATTATTTATTTATTTATCTATTTATTTACTTATTTATATATACTACTTTTGCCACGGCAGATTTCTCGACGTGAAATTCGGGCTGCTCTCAACGGAGAGAGCGTGTTGCCACAAGAGCAGCGCCACCCATTTTTTGTTTTAGTTTTTCTGTCTGCAACTGTATTTGTTTCCCTATCAGAGTGCCTTTTTTCTACAGAATTTTGCCAGGGACAGCTCTCTTGTTGCCGTGGGTTCTTTAACCTGCGCTAAATAATTACATGTAACACACGGGACCTCGGTTTATCGTCTCGTCCAAAAGACTAGCACCCAGACCACGACTCATGGTCTAATGGATGGGGGACAAGTTTCGTGTCCAAACGGGATACGAACCACCGCACACTTTCGACCCGGACTTTTCGCTTTCTAGACAGGCGCATTACCTCTAGACCACCGACTTGTTCTAAAGTTCTTGAGTAGTCTGCACTGAATGGTCAATTCTTAAAATCAGTCGACTGAGTCGTTATGGGAAAGAAAGTTGTGACGTTTTGGGCACAGTTTCCTCTACGTCGAAAGCTGTGTCCAATGCATTGTTTTCCTAATTCTTCTTCAAATCAGATATGGTTCAAGGGACTCAATCCTCTGTCCCAGATTGTATTCTCGCACTTCCTTCCCTTTATTCGTATCGTTTGGTCGATGTTTACTTTTTAAAAAAAATCTTTTATTTCGAGGATAATGAAATAAGTACTCATGTGCTTTTTTTAAATCCAGTCTCCGTGTGTATGCAGTTTTGTAAATTTTGTCATCCGTTCCAACTGGAACACAATGGCATACTCTTCCGAAAAGCGGAACGGGTTTTAACGTGTGTTTGTCGCTGCTGTTATGATTGATTTGTTGGTTTGTATTTTCAAGCGATTTATTTCGTTTTGTTTAATCTTCTAATCCATGTGTACTTTGAGGGATTACGAGTACAAGGGAAGTGATAGAAAATCCTTCGGATGAGACTATAAACCGAGGCCCCGTGTTCGAACGCATGCAGAACATCTTGCGCACACGTTAAATCCTGTTCCGCTTTTCGGAAGAGTAGGCCATTGTGTGCCGGTGGAAACAGATGACAAAATTTAAAAAACCGCATACACGCGGGGACTGGATGTAAAAAAGCACATGAGTGCTTATTCCATTATCCTCGATATAAAAGAATAAAAAAAAAATTAATTAATAGAAACAAGCAAGTGTTGTAACCGCAGGGTGAGGATAACTACATCTGATCTTCCACATAACGGTGGGCAAGGCACACTAGCCACAAGGTCAACACGACAGACGTCTCAATCTGGTCGGTCCTGAAATAGCGGTTGACAGGGTTGACTCTGGGTGTGGCCCCTTACTCCACCAGGCACGGCCAGATTCGAACCTTGCAGCCCATCACTCACAGACGACCAGACCACAAAGAACACAAAGAACAAACAAAACGAAGAAACAGCAAGAAGAAGAAGCAAGAAGCAAGGCAGCCGCCATCAGCCGGCCGGCAGCCCCACCTGGCTGGCCTGCACACTGTAGTTGTGGGATTCAGCCAGCAGCCTGGCTGCGGCAAAGGACAGGGCGAAGAAGACCAGGCCCAGCACCCCAGCCCTGCCCGCCACCCGGGGTACAAGCCGCAGCACGCTCACGTCCACACTGGGAATGCTGCAATCATCATCATCATTATTATCATTATCATCTTCATCGTTATCATCGTCATCATCTTCATCATCATCATCATCATCATCATCATCATCATCATTATCATTATCGTTATCATCATCATCATCTTCATCATCGATCATCATCACCATCATTATCACCATCATCATCAACATCGCGGTCGTCGTCATCGTCGTCGTAGTCGTCATCATCTCCATCATCATCATCATTTTCTTCATCATTATCATCCTTATAGTTATTTTCATCATCGTTGTCCTCATCTTTGCTGCCGTGGTTCTTGTGGCAATGGTGATATTGTCGTTTGCAGGACTGCGTAAGACTAGATGGAGTGCAGGCGCCTTGATTTGTCTTTAAAAGATATAGCGCTATATAAAATTCCATGTATTGTTATCATTATTATTATCACCACAGTCGTCATTGTTGTCAACGTGGCTCTGATCATCATCATCATCATCATCATCATCATCATCATCATCATCATCCCTATCACTGACCATCATCATTATCACTGACCATCATCACCATCACCGTTGCCATTAAGCGATGTCTCTCCGCCATCATCACTACCACTACCGCCACCATCATCATCCTAGCGTCATCACCATTATCATTACCACCACCACCGCAACAGTCACCATCACCACTGCCATCATCGCTACCACCACCATCACTGAAAACACCACTGGAGACGTGAAACTATACGATAGTGAGTCATTCCAAACTGAAATGCATGTGGCGCTCAACTTTTTACGCCTTTCTTCCACTGAATATTTTAGTGCGTGTTTATCCCCAGAAATACTTACTGACTAGTCACTTTCATGAGTGAACAGGACGCTTGTATGATGGAGGAAACACTCACCCCTTAGGAACAACCCCGATGACTTGGACGTCGTAGCTGACAGCAAAGTGCAGGTAATGGGACACCAGTGTTGCCCCGATCAGCTGAAGAAAGCACAGGTCATCAATCACTGTCAGAACAGCACCAATTCAGTCGTCTGCTTTATAGCCCCGCCCACCACAGAGGCCACATTGGGGATGTCACCTTTCCACTTTTAAATCTCAGATTAATAGTATGTAACTACAATAATAATAATGATAATAATAATAATGATAATGATAATGATAATAATAATAATAATAATAATAATAATAATAATAATGTATGGTATTTACATAGCGCTGAATCTTGTAAGCAAACAAATCAACGTG
>CM054142.1:71866447-71888947 GCA_028751875.1 Rapana venosa | reverse complement strand
CAGAGGTTCTCAATCAGGAAGCCAGTGCATGAACAATTGCTTCAAAACAGGATCAATGTCAGCATTTATCAGGGCCTCGGGAGTTGCTGTCTGAGCGATCCACGAAAAAGAAGAAGGATCAATATTATCGGTGTGCCATCGATATTTTTACGACCCTGACTCCTACGTTTTCATAAGCAAACTGAGTTTTGTAAATAAAAAACACAACCAAGCAAGGAAGCAACCAACCAGCCAAACAAACAAAATCATTGCTAGATGATGGATAGACTTTTTTCTTGGAAAAGATCCACGGACTTTCAGAAAAAGTCGGAACGTGGCAAAGCCTATGCACTTTTTGCGGTTTTTTTCTTTTAATTGATATTGCTTTGAGAAATTGCTGATATTTCTTGCTTTGGTTGACACCACACACTGTAGACAACGTCACCCGAACACACTTCATGTCTAGAACAAAGAACTAACAAAGATCAACAACAGTTGAGTGTCAGATTCCCCAAATGTCATCCACACAATCAGATTTCTTCTACTGACACAATAGTACAACCATACACGACTCACATAGTTACACTAAACAGAAGAAGCTCAACTGTTGCCCTTTCTAATGACACGGCAATGGAACGACACCTAACTTAATTACATAAAGCTAAAGGTCAAGCTGTCCCATAACCTTTAAGGTCGTAGGGGAGCGAGGCACAGAGACCTCACTTTCTTAGGGCCAGCATATTGAGGGCGGCGCCCGTCTCCTCTCCCTCGCTGCTTTACCTTCCCTGACCCTAAAGAGGGCAGGTACCCATTTACAGCTGGGTGAACTGGGGTATTGTACTGAAGCCAAGGCGCGCAAACGGTCACCGATCCCCAACAGGTAACCACGCTCGATGCTGTTTAACATTGGCTGGAGGAAAACGAATGCTCTGACCACTGAGCTATCCCGTCCCCTTACTTACATAGTGTTACAGAAACCCACAGAATCTAAAACATTAGACCTATTGACGCTGCAGTCACATACCTGACTGGCTGATGACTTACATACGCAGTCTGAAGAAGCCAGACTGCTGGACAAAGGGCAGGCCGAAGATGGCGTGGAGCTGACTGGGCAGCACGTGCAGAGCCGCTCCCATGGTGAAGCCGCTGACCAGAGAGTCCGACATGAAACTGGCCACCCGCCCCACCCCCGTCACCCCCAGCAGCAGCTGGGCACAGAAAGTGCACGATTGTGAAACTATGGTCAACTGATTGCGTCATAAATCGAATTTTTTTAAATAATGAATATGATGCAGAGAAATCTGACGTGACTTAAAGTGATATAAATAAATGGAAAAAAAAATGCAAAGTGTCAGTGTGTTAACTGATTCTCATATATTTTTGTTCTTTATGACTTTCTTTGTCCTCAACTTTAGGCTTGGTTTTGTTCAGTTTGGGAAAAGCTTTCACGGTTTATTTGTAGCAAGGCTGGGGTAACTAGGAAGAGTCATGTAATTTCTATTCATCACTTATAAAACAATGGAAGATTTGTAATCTATCAGTCAAAGAATACAAATAAATCCGATGAATGATTTTCTTGTCATCAAAGCCAAAAGAATATTAATAGTTTGAAATGATAAAAAGCTACAGGAAAATCAAAATTTAAAATAGCAAACAAACAAAACATTAAATGTGGGAACAGATGACAATATTCATGGGGTCTAGATGTAAAAAAGCACATGAGTGCTTATTCCATTATCCGCAAAATAAAAGAATAAAAAGAAAAAAACCCACATCGCTTACCAATCAGCTGTTGTATCAACTACCAACAGCAGCTGCAGCAGCAACAGTAACAACAACAACAACAACATTTACAATAACAACACCAAGTCTACAACTACAATTAGGATTACAAAGGCTACCACTGCTGCTGCTACTGCTGCTGCTGACCACTACTACTACTACTACTACTACTACTACTACTACTACTACTACTACTACTACTACTACTACTACTACTACTACTACTATGTCTCCTCCTCCTCCTCCCACTACTACTACTACTACTACTACTACTACTACTATGTCTCCTCCTCCTCCTCCCACTACTACTACTACTACTACTAACTACTACTACTACTACTACTACTACTACTACTACACAAACACAACAATTACAAAGATAACAACAACAACAACAACAACACCTGTGGATCGGTGGTCTAGAGGTAACGCACCTGTCTAGAAAGCAAAAGTCCGGGTCGGAAGTGTGCGGTGGTTCGAATCCCGTTTGGACCCAAAACTTTCCCCCCGTCCATTAGACCATGAATGGTGGTCTGGGCGCTAGTCTTTCGGATGAGACGATAAACCGAGGTCCCTTGTGTTACACATAATTATTCAGCGCACGTAAAAGAGAACCCACGGCAACAAGAGAGTTTTCCCTGGCAAAATTCTTAGAAAAAAGCCACTCTGATAGGAAAACAAATACACAGTTGCAGACAAACAAAAAAAGGTGGCGCTGCTCTTGTGGCGACGCGCTCTCCCCGGGGAGAGCAGCCCGAATTTCACGCAGAGAAATCTCGTGACTTAAAGTGGTATAAATAAAAAAAATAAGTGAAAAAATAAAAACACCAACAAGACAGGGTGCTGACCTGGACAAGGCCAACAGCAAATGTGGTGGACATGGCGTAGGTCAGCTTGACGTGCAGCAACGTCTCCTCGTCCTTGCTGTCTGTGGCGTTAGGGTCACCCTGTGTGCGTCAAGAATCTGGCCTTCAGTTCACAGTAAGCAACGAGATAGTGTTGTTGCTGTTGCTGCTGTTGCTGCTGCTGTTGCTACTGGTGCTGCTGCTGCTGCTGTTGCTGCTGCTGCTGCTGTTGCTGCTGCTGTTGCTGCTGTTTTGCTGCTGCTACTGCTGCTGCTACTGCTACTGGTTCTATTGCTACAGTTTTACTGCTACTGGTGCTGCTTCTAATGCTACTCTGCTGCTACAGCTGCTGCTGCTACTGCTACTACTGCTACTGCTGCTGCTACTGCTGCTACTACTGCTACTGCTTCTGCTTCTACTACTGCTACTGTTCTGCTGCTGCTACTACTGCTGCTACTACTACTGCTGCTACTGCTGCTAATGCTACTCTGCTGCTACTGCTGCTACTGCTGCTGCTGCTGCTGCTGCTACTGCTGCTGCTTCTACTAATGCTACTGCTCTGCTGCTGCTACTACTGCTGCTGCTACTACTGCTGCTGCTGCTGCTGCTACTGCTGCTGCTTCTACTAATGCTACTGCTCTGCTGCTGCTACTACTGCTGCTGCTACTACTGCTGCTGCTGCTGCTGCTGCTACTGCTGCTGCTTCTACTAATGCTACTGCTCTGCTGCTGCTACTACTGCTGCTGCTACTACTGCTGCTGCTGCTGCTGCTACTGCTGCTGCTTCTACTAATGCTACTGCTCTGCTGCTGCTACTACTGCTGCTGCTACTACTGCTGCTGCTGCTGCTGCTACTACTGCTGCTGTACTACTGCTGCTGCTGCTGCTGCTACTGCTGCTGCTTCTACTAATGCTAACTGCTCTGCTGCTGCTATCTACTGCTGTGCTACTACTCTGCTGCTTCTGCTGCTGCTGTCACTGTTCTTATTATACTGATATTACAACTACTACACCATTAACAATACCATCACCATTACTACTTCCACTATTAGAAGAAGACGAAGAAGAAGAAGAAGAAGAAGAAGAAGATGAAGAGAAAGAAGAAGGAAGAAGAAGAAGAAGAGAAGAAAGAAGAAGAAGAAGAAGAAGAAGAATTCGATGATGATGATGATGATTGTGTGATTGATGATGATGATGATGATGATGATGATGATGATGATGATGATGATGATGATGATGATGACGACGACGAACTGACCAGACTCTCAGATGCATTGCTCTGTAGATGATGATGAGGATGGTGAGGATGCTCAGCTTGCCAGGCTGTGACCCCTCCTTCACCACACTGCCTATCATCAGACTGGACAGTGCGAACGTTCCTGCAACAACCATTCACCCATTGATTGATCAACCAACACACCAACATCCAGCCAACCTCAATCAATCAATCAATAGTGATCACTTTCATCAAATGTCATAAGCATTGTTTCTTGGAGTTTCTTTGGTTAGCTTCTCATCAGTGTTCAGTATCGCTGTCCAAAAAAGAAAGAATTTTCAGTATGTTGATTTGGTAGTTCTTTGATCTGATTCAGAGCATGCAATGAGGACATTGCATTTTAAAAGCTTGGGGAGTGTGTTATAGTGTGCACTTTGCGCACTATAATGTTTGAACTAAAACCCCTTTTCCTTCCCCTCTCCCCCCCCCCCCCCTTTTAGAAAGAATTCTTCAACTTGGTTAGACTTCATGATTTGCTTAGAGTTATGTTTCTTTGACAACCTCTAAGTTTACAGTGTTGTGTTTAACAAACACAGTTCTCAGTCTGTTTGGATACCATGGTTGTGGTTTGGCTTTTTAGTATCCACTTGAGGTTTTTCTCTAAGAAACCAATTGAAGTCTGTGTAGTGTCACTCCTCTCAGCTTTGGTGTCCAGCATGTCTCGGTGGGCATAGGAAACCTGGTAATTGATTGAGGCCTGTGTAACTGTTACACCTCCTCATGTTAAGTTGCCCAGCATGTGCTGTGAGCTAGAAGATGGGCAACTCTTGTGATGGTGTAGCTAAGTGTCCTCACTGTAGGCCTATAGTCCCAGGGCTGGTGGCTCAGCCCCTTTGTTAGTTACAGTGGAGCCCTCTCTATTCATGGAGTCCTTGTTGTAGCCTAGAGTGTCCAGTGGAACAGTCATGTAATAAGCACTTCAGAGCTTGTTGTGGGGCCTCTTTCTTGTTGAATAGCATCCCCCTTTCCCCTCTCTATTACCCTCCCCTCTTTCTATTGAATCAGCAGATTTGTCATATCAAGACTACATTGTGATTTAAATTTGTTTGTCAGCTGATTTGATGTGTGGTTAGGTTTGTTCGTCTCAGTTTCCAAATTAATTCATTGGTCACTTGGAATTAGTAGTCCTGCAACTGAACCAATATAACAGGGTGTACATGGCGTTTTAAAGTCTTTTCTCTGCTGCTGGCTGAGGCAACTTTCTTCTTGAGTTAGGCTGCGTGTGGTGAATACGACAGAATGACTTAGAAGGAAACAGCAGTTTTGTTCTTCTGCTTGAGCTGTAAGTGAGAATTTCTCTTTTGATATAAGTTGTTGGTTAAAGAGATTTATTAAGGAAAAAGCTGATTTGATAAGTAAATCTTATTTGTGTGTACTAGCGGAATTTAGCTATTGATCGATTATTGTGACTAGTTCAGTGAAAGTGTGTGTAGTTGCTTTACACATGAATATTGGCTAAAGTCATGAGACTTTTACTCTATATATAATTGTGTGATTTTGGATTTATTCCATAATTGGATGTTCATGTGAGAAATGGAATTTTATGAGTAAGTAATTATTTGATGTGTGTATCATGTTGAGATGAAGTTTGTGAATGTTACTGATCAAAATAATGTGGAATCGGTAACAGAGCTATTGGATAGACTGCTATGGCAAGTTGAATTGAGATAAGAGTCGACTGCTAAACTAAAAGAGCTGAAGACTTGAAGGTTAGACTTGAATGAAGTATAGGATAGGCCTAACTAGGCCCCTGTGGTAATGCTCATTCAAAGTAGGCAGTCTTGACATGTAGGTGTGACTTGGTGTATGGTTAATCATTGGTGTCAAAAGCGGTTAATTTGTATGGGGTTGTGTGACACTAGATTGTGTCTGCTCTCTCTCGAAAAACCAGAAGAGGAACACGTGCAGGCAGACGTCATCGCCTGCAGTGTGCCGGCTCCACCTGTCTCCCCCTCACCTCTGACGTCACTTCCGTAACCACTGACCACGCTGCCTCATCTCCCGTGCATGCTTCCCCTGTTACTGATTTATCTTCTATGTGTGAAAAGACTTTTCTGATTGTAATGTTGCTTCATGCTGTGTTACAAAGATTCAGATCCCTGCCTGAGACTCAGTTCCTTTACCACCCTCCACACCTGATCATCATGTAAACTCTTGTCTGTTTCTCCCACTGTCTACTTATCTGCCATCGCTGCATCTTCTTCCTCAGATCTTGTCCTAACTCACCACTTTCTCCTTCAACCTCTCCGTCTCCTTCAAATCTTCTCACATCTGTCTGCACAATGTACAATCTGTTAGCCCAGTTGGAAAGGCTGATTTTCTTTCCGATTATATCTCTGAAAAAAACTAGATTTAACTTTTCTCACAGAATCGTGGTTAAAACAAACGGCCATGAACCTATGATAAAACAGCTAACACACTGGCTATAAGACTCTTTCCTTCCCCGACTCTCCGTGGAGGGTGGCATCGCTGTCGTTTACAAGGACACGCTGCATCGGCTCCTTTCTTTCTGCCACTCCCTCCTTTCTCACCAGAATCTTTCGAAGTCTGTGAACTCAACTCAATCTACCGGCCATTCTGTCACTTTCTGCTGCCTTTACCGCCCACCTCCCAGCCGTAAAAACAATCTGACATCTTCCCTTTTTCATCAAGAATTCCAATCTCTCCTTGATCATTCTTGGCGACTTAACTTTCACTTTGACAAACAGTCCTCTCCTGACGTCAAGCGTCTTTCTCTTTATGTGTCTAACCACTCTCTGTCCCAGCTGGTAAATGAAGCTACACACAGATCGGGTCATATTTTAGATTGGCTCATCACTGATGTTTCACTAGATCTTATCAGGTCTGTATCCGTCTAATGAATGCTTTCTGACCATTCTGCCATTTCTTTTCTTTCGCAACATTGCAAGGCCTATTAAAAAGAAAAAGTGCATCACCCGTCGCAATCTCAAGCCCTAGATATCCAAACTTCTCTACCCAAGCTGCTGAACGCTATCACTAATCCCTGACCACACTGACCCGTCTAAACACTACAACACTGTTCTTGGCCAACTGCTCGATGAGCACGCGCCTCCCACCGACCTTATTCTTTCTGATAGGCCCTGCGCCCCATGGTACACCCATGATATCTGGTCGCAAAACGCAAACGCCGACAACTCGAGCGACAATTGGCGAAAAACAAAACTGAAATAAATAAGCAACTCTTTCGAAAACAAATCACAAAGTCAAAACCTTAATCCATTCAGCAAAGACAAGTATTACTCTTCTCAAGTTCTTGATGCTACGTCCATGAAATCTCTCTTTTCCCTCACCTCAACTCTTCTGGGATCCGCAAAGGCAAGCCCTCTACCCACTGTTCACAGCCCTTCCGAACTTCCTGCTATATTTTCTTCATTCTTCTCTGACAAAGTCCGCAACATTCACTCAAGACTGGATCAGACTTCTTTCCAACCCACACCTCCTGATCCCCAATTCACTGGTATTCCTCTCCTTTTCTTTCATCCAACAAGTGAGAATGAAATCAAGACAATTCTGAAAGAAATGACAATAAAATCATGTGATCTCGATCCTATACCTGCTTCTCTTCTCACTCAGTGCATTCCACAGCTCATACCCACCATCACGAAAATAGTAAACTCATCTCTTCTCTCAGGAATTTTTCCATCAGATCTCAAAACTGCAATAGTTACACCTGTACTCAAAAAGCACGACCTTGACCATAACATTCTGAAGAATTACAGACCTGTTTCTAACCTACCTTTTATCTCTAAAGTCCTTGAAAGTTGTTCTGAAACAACTCAACAGCCATCTTCATTCCAACAATCTCCTTCCCCCTTTTCAGTCTGCCTATCGCGCCAACCACAGCACTGAGACCACCCTAGTCCACACCTTAAACACGCTTTTTGCACGCTTTGACCAGGAAAAATATCCTTCTCACTCTCCTCGACTTGTCTGCAGCCTTTGACACTAAAGACCACTCAATCTTCTCTACCGTCTCCATAACACGTTTGGTATTAAAGACACAGCCCTCACCTGGTTCAGTTCATACCTTACAGACCGATTCCACACAGTTACAGTAAATAAGATTCAATCAGCACCTGCTAAACTGGAATGTGGAGTCCCACAGGGGTCAGTTCTCGGCCTGTTCTTTTCACTCTCTACACTGCTCCACTTTCACATATAATAAACCGTCATCAAATCAGCCCATCAATCTTTTATGCAGACGATCTCATATTCTTAGCAGAGAAACTCCCGAAAATCTGCCTTCTCTCTTGACAAATATGTCCTGCTGCCTTCAAGATATCCAAACTAGATGATAGAGAACAAGTTCCAACTAAATGCAGATAAAACCGAGCCATGTTATAGGGACCAAACACAAACTCTCTTCCATAACAACAGCTTCATAGAATTCGGCAATACGTCTGTCCCTCTATCCACTGTAGTGAAATATCTAGGGGTAGTTATCGATAACACGCTCTCATGCAAAAATTCATCACCAAACTGCCGTCGTGCTATATCAAATTACGGCGCATTAGTGTAGTTCGAAAGTATCTGTCCACTGATGCAACATCCAAACTAGTCACATCTCTCATTCTCTCACGTCTGGACTATTGCAATTCTCTTCTGGCTGGTCTGCCAGCATCATCTATCCACCCTCTTCAACGTACACAAAACTTTGCAGCTCGACTAGTCCTCAGAAAGAAAAAATCTGAGCACATTACTCATCTCTTGCTATCTCTCCACTGGCTGCCTGTGCCACAGAGGGTAAACTATAAGATCTGTACCCTCTGTTACAAATGTCTCCACAAAACGGCACCTTCTACCTCTGTGAATGTATTCACTTGTACACTCCCTCTCGTTCCTCGCTCTGCTGCAGATACCTTGTGCTTAAGAATACCTAGATTCAACCAGTCACTGTTGGCCGTCGCTCTTTCTCTGTTTCTGGTCCAGTGATCTGGAACGACCTCCCTCTCTCCTTCGTTAAAAGCCTACTTTGATGGTTTTAAATCCAGCCTAAAGCGATTTATTTCAACTAAGATTCTTCTCTTGTTTCATCTCATTTCTGTCCTGCCTCAATAACCAGCCCCCCCCCCCCCCCCACCCCATTAGCCTGCCCGAGTGTACAACTTTTGTGTGTGTGTGTGCGTGGGCGCGCGCGCGCGTGTGTGTTTACATTTTTATTTGTAAAAAAACTGTTAATTGTGCGCGTGTGTGTGTTTACATTTGAATTTGTAAAAATCTATTAATCGTAACTGGCTGCATGTGAAAGAATAGGATGAATGAGAGCGCTTTGATTTGTTTTTTTTTTTGCAAGATTTAGCGCTGTATAAATTCCATGTAATATTCTTCTTCTCTCTCTCTCTCTCTCTCTCTCTCTCTCTCTCTCTCTCTCTCTCTCTCACTCTTCTCTCCTCTCTCTCTCTCTCTACCCTCCCTCTCTCTTTCTCTCTCTCTGTGCTACAATATCCATGGGATATAATAGGGACCAATGTTATGAAAGATCTTAGTATAGACTAAGTTCTGTTGACATTATCATAATGTCAGTTGAGAGTATTGAGGAAAGAATTTTCCTAGTTATTTTGTAGTCTTTTGATTGTCTGATTTACAACTGTATACTATCTATTGGTTCCCTAGGATTAACTTGGTATTTTGGTGTGAGTGATGAAAGGAACTTGGTTTACTTACATTCGGCTAGACGACAATATAGCTATTTGCTGTTCTTGCCTTTCATCAATGATGTGCCTAGTTAAATATGGATAGAGTAGTTACCTGAATTTTATCTTTGTTTCAGGTGTGTGTTGTTGTAGATAAATAAAAAGATGTTACCATAACACCCCTGCGTGGCTCATCACATCATTCCTTTGAGTGTGGAGTGCCAGTGCCCTAACATCCCTATCCCAGAACCTTGTTCACCTCCAACAAATAAATAGATAGTTAAATAAAGAAAGAAAGAAAGACAGACAGACAGACATACAGACAGACAGATAGGCAGGAGGCAGAGAGGATAAGAAAGAAAGATCGAATGAATGAAAAATGAATGAACTTAAGAAAAATTGAATGAATGAATAGAACGTGAATTAATTAATGAATTAATGAATGAAAGTGAATGAATGAAGTAATGAATGAATCGATGAATGATGTGCACACGTTAATCTGTTCGCTTTTATAAGAGTAGGCCAGTGTGTGCCAGTGGGAACAGATGACAGAATGTACAAAACCGCATACACATGGGGACTGGATGTAAAAATGCACAAAACGTGCTTATTCCTTTTATCCTCGATAAAAAAAGAATAAAATAAATAAATAAATGAATCAATCATCAATCAATCAATTTAATCAATCAATGAATCAATGACTCGGCTCAGTTACTAAGCCGACGCAGTTATTGAGGAAGTCAACAGCACGTCGTTACATTGTCACGACCTCAGTGATGTTGGCATTGTGGATGTTGGTGGTCTCCTTTTTCCTTCTGCCCTCAACCTTCCTTGGCTATGTTTTCATCAGATTTGTTTGTGTGCTTCTGTTTACATGATCGATCATCTCTCATCTCGTCTGTCCCGTAACCCCCTCCCATGTCGTAAGGGCACTGCAGTGACGAACGTTGAACCAGTTGCTCCATTTGCGGCGGTTGTGGGCAAGTGCCTGGGGTTGTGGAGAAGCTCTTCCGGTCCATCAGTGATGTGTTTTCCCATTTCTTCTTCGCCTGCCTCACCTTATCTCCCCTGCATGTTCCTTGCGGTATGGTCATGGACAGCCCATCTGATCTTGTCACATGTCCATACATCTGAGCTTCCTTTTCTTGACTGTGCACAGGTCTTCGTAGTGCTTTCCTGTTAGGGTGATGTTTTCGGACTTCTTCCTGTCATTGGAATTCGAATTCGATCAAACATCATCTTATCATCTATCTGTCCGTATTGACGACCGTGGGGCACCCTCAAAACTCAACAACCAGTTCCACTCCATCTCTCTCTGTTCACTGCCTTTCTCAGGGTTTTGTTGAGTTCTAGGCCTGTTCCGATTCGCTGATGTTATCCTCCACTCTTCCTTGGTCTGCCTTTTCTTACTTCCTTGGAAGTGCCTTGTAAAACTGTCTTTGCAAGTCCATTTGGGATCTTGTGACATGTCCAACCATTTAAGTTTACGCTTTTTCACGATCGTTAGAAGTTCTCATAGGGTCGAATGGTTTGCTGGATTCTGTTATGCACGCTTTCGTGTATTGTGTCTTTGTAGGTCAGGTTTTGTGTCTTCGATCAACATACAAATAATAAAAAATCAATCAAACAAACAACAAACCCAGAATCCACATCACAAACCCAACAGACTTGACAGCATGGACTCACCGAGGACACGTTGTCGTGAGTGCCAGGAGAAGTAGAGGAGGGGCGCGTAGAGGAGGTGTACAGGCCGTTACACTGGTGGCAGCCCCATCACAACAGGGTGTAGGACCAGCCCTGTGAGGCACACACCCCAGCTCCTGCCTTTAACACCCCTCCGTGTGGTCGTCATAGGGTGCTCAAAGTCACACCCATTAGCACACACACACACAGCCCGCCCGCCCCACACACAACACAGGAGGAGGATTGGGGGAGAAGGGTAGAAAAAAGATGAGAAAGAGAAATGATACTAATGAAGTAATAGATTAGGTAGGAGATAGGTTAGGAAGATTATAGATAGATAGATAGATGATAGCATTACTACATTACGTACGTACGTACATACACTACATACATAATACATACATACATACATACATACAACATACATACATACACACACACAACATAACCAAAAATATACTACATCATACATACATACACACATACATCATTCATACATTACATGACATAGCATACATACATCATCATACATACATACATGATACATACATAATACATGCATGAGAGTGTGTGTGTGTATATGTTGTATGGTGTATGTATGTATGTATGTGCATGCGTGCGTGCACGCGTGCGCGTTTGCGATATGATAGGCAATCACGCTGGTGCATCATCTTTGCCATGACACCACGACAGCAGTGCGGGTCCGTGTCACGCTGCCGCTCCTCGCGCTAATGGAGCTGGTGGTGACTGGGGAGATGAGGTAGACAGGGATGGTGGGGGGGGGGGGGGGAGGTTTAACTAGTGTTGACAGTAGAAGGCTGCACTGAGAACAACTAATAACACTTGTAACAGCCTGATGAATACCATACCACCATGTTTTGTTTTGAAACCTAAACAATAATCTACACTAGAAAATAGGAGTGTGTTTGTTTGTGTGTTTTGTGTGTGTTTGCATGAGCCCATCACGCACGCAGCACGGAACGCAGCTTGCTTGCTTGCACACACACCAACACACACACACACACACCCACACACACACACACACACACTAACACACCAACACAACCAACACACACACAACACAACACACATCACCAAACACAACACACCAAAACACATTGCACAACACGCACTACAACACACACACACAACACAACACATGACACACCAACACACACACACCACACACCAACACACACCACACACCAACACACACTACCCTGACGTGTACAAAGAACCACAGTTACACGGCATCATTGCCTTGAAAGACACACCACAAACACACACACACACAAAACACACACAACCAACCTCACAAACACAACACACACACAACACACACACACACACCAACACACACACACACCAACACACACACACACACACCAACACACACACACACACACCAACACACACACACACACCACCAACACACACACCCACACACCAACACACACAACACCCACACCACCAACCACCACACACAACACACACACACACACCAACACACACACACCACCAACACACACCACACCAACACAACACACACACCAACACACACACACACCACCACACACAACACACAACACACCACACACACACACCACACACCACACACACCAACACACACAACACACCAACAACACACACACACCAACACACACACACACCAACACACACACACACCAACACACACACACACCAACACACACACACACACCAACACACACACACACACCAACACACACACACACCCAACACACACACACACCAACACACACACACACACACAACACACACACACCAACACACACACACAAACCACACACACACACACACCAACCACACACACACACACCAACACACACACACACAACCAACACACACACACACACCACACACCAACACACACACACCAACCACACACACACACACCAACACACACACACACCCAACACACACACACACCAACACACACACACACACCCACACACACCAACACACACACACACAACACACACACACACACACCACCAACACACACACACACCAACACACACACACACCAACACACACACCACAACCAACACACCACACACAACACGACACCACACACACACACCAACACACACACCACACACCAACACACACCACACACCACACACACACACACACACCACCAACACACACACACAAACCAACACACACACACACACACCCAACACACACACACACAACACCAACACAACACACAACACACAACAACAACCACACAACACACACACACACCAACACACACACACACACCAACACACACACACACACCAACACACACACACCACACCAACACACACACACACACACCAACACACACACACACCAACACACACACACACACCAAACAACACACACACACACAACCACACACACAACACCCAACACACACACACACACACACACACACACACACACCACACACACAACCAACACACACCACACACACCAACACACACACACACACCCAACACATACACACCACACACACACCACCAACACAACACACAACACAACACACACACACAACACACCAACACACACACACACACCAACACACACACAAACACACACACACACCAACACACACACACCACACACACACACACACACACACCAACACACACACACACGCCACGTCCAACATCCTACACTACCCCTGACAGATGTACAGAGAGGAAGCCTACAGTACAGCGGCATCACTTGCCTTGCGGCACATGCAGGATTCCCACAGTCAGCCCCGCTACAACGTCGCCTGGCAGATCGTACCGGAAGCTGTAGCCTCGCATGATGGTCAGGAACGGAAACACGCGCATCGCAAAGCTGCGCGCGCATCGTGCCATGCTGTTGGGGTTGCAGGCTTCCTGTCCTGGGAGAGCTTCCGTCACAAAGCGATGTAGACGTTCCATGGAGGCAGCGGGATGGCGGTGGAGAACGGGTGTTCTGTTTCAGAGAACATTTCAGTTTCAGTAGCATGGGTGTTCTGTTTCATAGAACATTTCAGTTTCAGTAGCATGGGTGTTCTGTTTCAGAGAACATTTCAGTTTCAGTAGCATGGGTGTTCTGTTTCAGAGAACATTTCAGTTTCAGTAGCATGGGTGTTCTGTTTCAGAGAACATTTCAGTTTCAGTAGCATGGGTGTTCTGTTTCAGAGAACATTTCAGTTTCAGTAGCACGGGTGTTCTGTTTCAGAGAACATTTCAGTTTCAGTAGCACGGGTGTTCTGTTTCAAAGAACATTTCAGTTTCAGTAGCACGGGTGTTCTGTTTCAGAGAACATTTCAGTTTCAGTAGCATGGGTGTTCTGTTTCAGAGAACATTTCAGTTTCAGTAGCATGGGTGTTCTGTTTCAAAGAACATTTCAGTTTCAGTAGCACGGGTGTTCTGTTTCAGAGAACATTTCAGTTTCAGTAGCACGGGTGTTCTGTTTCAGAGAACATTTCAGTTTCAGTAGCATGGGTGTTCTGTTTCAGAGAACATTTCAGTTTCAGTAGCATGGGTGTTCTGTTTCAGAGAACATTTCAGTTTCAGTAGCATGGGTGTTCTGTTTCAGAGAACATTTCAGTTTCAGTAGCATGGGTGTTCTGTTTCAGAGAACATTTCAGTTTCAGTAGCATGGGTGTTCTGTTTCAGAGAACATTTCAGTTTCAGTAGCATGGGTGTTCTGTTTCAGAGAACATTTCAGTTTCAGTAGCACGGGTGTTCTGTTCAGAGAACATTTCAGTTTCAGTAGCATGGGTGTTCTGTTTCAGAGAACATTTCAGTTTCAGTAGCATGGGTGTTCTGTTTCAGAGAACATTTCAGTTTCAGTAGCATGGGTGTTCTGTTTCAGAGAATATTTCAGTTTCAGTAGCTGAAGGACACGCCTGAGGGTTGGAAACTTTGAGTGGTAGAGCAGCTCTGAAGGCCATAGGCTAGCTGTGGTGAACTCAGACTTCAGATTTCAAGTCTTCTTCCTAAGGTCATGTGACCACACTACACCAAGTTTCCATGATGTAACTGTTCTCCTCTATGGCGGTTTAGGATTACTTTCCAACTTTTTTTTATACAGACGCAGACGCAGACGTTTATTCATAAAGGCCACAGCCCCTTAGAAAGGAGATAACCATAATAAAATGATCACGACATAAAATGCAACAGTACAATATTTGCTAATCATGTTAACACTGTGTTTCTTATCTTAAATTCTTTCTGTAAGTACAATGCTAAATGCCTTATAGTTGTCTTGTTTGCTGTAGTCAGAAGCAATATCAGTTTAAACAGACAAGGTTGCGAGTAATACTTACATAGAATAAATTGTTTTCTGAGATCACTTAATCCAGGACAAGTAAGAACAACATGTACTTCATTCTCTTGTGACTCAAGGCATAATGGGCAAATCAAGTTACAGTCAGGTACTCTTCTATAGCGGAAACGATGCACAAAAATATCAGAAATGCCAAATGTAAATTTTGTAATTGTTCTTTTCAAATATCTATCCAATTGTACTGATAGATACTCTGGAATACAATGCGAGGAATTAACATATTATACACATAAAATCTACTGCTGTCTTCCATATGAGCACTTCATCTCTGCCAACCACAATCAATAATACGTTGTCGAAACACACCAATGAAACCATTCATATCACCTACACCCTGATTCATCCATACAAAGCCAAAACCATACTCATACAATGTCATTCGTACACGTGAAACCCAGTTGTTTTTTCCTCTGGCATCTAATTCTGCTAACTTTTTTTTTTATAGAACGTACAGATAACTTCTTAAATGCCACATGTCATTGGCAAGTCGTCATGACTAATTACTTGCTTTCAGTCAAGGATGTTCATAGCCTTTTATCCATCAGGTGGGAGTTTGAATACAGATTCAGCACGCCTGTGGGAATTGATGGTCACAAAAGATCCAGCTGACCAATATGATCAGGCTGAGAGTTGATACATGATTTGCTGTGCGTATTCTTGTGTATCGTTTTAACTGCCCTGTGTATCTTTCAGTTTTTTTCATGCGGTTCATTACAGAAAAACTGGCATTCCTGTGCTTGACATGTTTCGGAGGAATTGTTACTATCAAAGAAATTTCTTGTTGGAATAAATAAAGGTATTTAGTGACCTATCATGCCCGTTGAACCAATAACACACACACATACATACATACATACATACATACATACATACATACATACATATATACATACATATATGTAAACTCACTTTATCATCTCAAGGTTAAAAAATTGAGAATTTGAGAAATTATGTATACACACTCATAGATGTGCACGTACTTGGAAGCAAACAGCTTAAAACAGACAAGTGATTAACTACATACACAGTAACATATTTTGTTTATTAATTGAAGAATAATCGCTTCTGTGACTATGTATGCCTTCAACTTGAGTTCGTAAACAAGCAAATCAATAACATCCAAAACAGATTTAAAGGAAAAACGACACGTGAAGATAGAAGAAGGCTATAAATATCAGGCTTTGAGCCTTAACGTGCAAAGACAAATCCTAAATGCCTTTGACTCACACAAAAAATACATTGATCTCTATCTATAACTGCATACTTTTTTCTCTGATGCAGTGTGCTCTGGTATACAGGTACTAAACCGTGTCAACCAAACCAAATGTCAGTGGGTCACAGCTGACCACACTTCAGAACTGACATTCTTCCCCTGTCAGGATGCCGGGGGCCTGTCAGTATAAACAGCATCCCCACCTTCTGGAAATTCTGTGCTAGGAATTCCATCTTTTCTATATCTCTGTTCCTGTATTGTTCCTTTTCTTCCGGTCACCTCCTTTTGTCCATTTTCTGCCTTCTTGGTCCGTTCTCCTGCCTTTTTCCAGAGAGACTTAAAAGGTAACACTTTCTCTCATGCCAAAGTTGGATGCTCTGGGCCTGACTTGTCAGGCGCTTAACGGCAGCGCAAGGCATTTTCGCTCATATAAAAGACAACAATAGCTGCTGTCTGATCCTTGGACGAAGAAGAAGAAGAAGAAGAAGAAGAAGAAGAAGAAGAAGATGATGATGATGATGATGATGATGATGATGATGATCATGAATTGAGAGAAAACACTCAGAGACACAACTATAGATAGACGCAGTGATGGCCAATAATTAAAACGCTATGTGATAAAACAAATCTTGAAAACACACACACACTCACACACACACACACACACTCACTCCACACACACACTCACACACACACACACACACACACACACACACTCACACACTCTCACACACACACACACACACACACACACACACACACACTCACACACACACGTACACACACACACACACACACACACACCGTATTCAAGAAAGGCTATCTCACCTGAAAGTTCGATCCAAATGTCAGGGGAAGAAATGTGTCTGTACACCACCTTTCAGCTAGCTCAAAACTTTGGAGGAAAATCACACAGACTTGTCAACAACCCTAACAACATTTAGGGTCATGTCAGAATGGTTATAAACGCATAACGTCACACTCACACATTTTGTTGTTGTTGTTGTTGACTTCAATTTTACGTCTGTTCACTTCTAGTGATATTAGACGACCACACAAACAGTTTGTTTCAAATGGAAAAGGCCCAGGTGGGCAGGAGGGAGGTGGGGGTGGGGGGTGAGGTGAGGGAGGGATACCACTGGCACACCATCTGTCACCTGCCTAAGTGTCGAAGTGATAGTGCATCGACCACTAATGTCTTGGTGTCAGCTTTGAAACAGTGGCTTTTAATGCGTGGTTTAACAACCGATAGAGCGCGTGCACACACACACATACATACGCACACATACACACACACATACACACACATACATACACACACATACACACATACACACACATACACACACATACACATACACACACATACAGACACATACACACACACACACACACACACACACACACACACACACACACACACACACACACACACACACACACACACACGTACACACGCGCGCGCGCTAGGAAAAAAAGTAAATGGAAGATTATCATTCTTTTGTTGGTAGCGGATACATTTTCAGTACTATCAAACTTTAATTTGTAAACTTCATGAGTTGAAACGTTATTTTTAAAAAAAGTTACTTGAAAATGTGCTATAAGTCAACTTAGACCAAAATTCAAAGTACAAAATTAATGCACAGACATACCAGCAAGTTGTTAAAAGACTGTTCCAAATTCAAAGTCTAGGAAGCACACTGCAGTTATGAGTTTTCTGCTGCACAAGTACATATTGCTCTCACAGATCAACACAACCTACAGTATACACAGAGAGAGAGAGAGAGAGAGAGAGAGAGAGAGAGAGAGAGAGAGAGAGAGAGAGAGAGAGAGAGAGAGAGGAGAGAGAGAGAGGAGAGGAGAGAGAGAGAGAGAGAGAGCAAAACGTACATGGTAGTATACCAAGGGACTTAATTTGTACAGATTGTGCACGGACAATTTTCAGGTTGCTTCCCGTATCCTGTGTTTAGTTGCTTTTTTTTTTGGGGGGGGGGGGGGGGGGGTGTTTGTTTTTGTTGTTGTTTTTTGTCAACGTCGATCCCATTCCATGAGGTTTACAACAAACTGCAGTCACTGTCAACAGAAAGTGATGGAAAACAAATACAGAATATGTGTACCGTTTGCAGTGGCGCTCATTATCGAGAACAAATAGTAATCAAACGTGCACATCTATCTGTATTACAAACAAAAAGAATGAATTGATCATTCTTCCACCTCTCCTCTCGGATCACATTCATTGCTAACATCCACCATAATTACACATTGTCACACTTTACTCCCACTCACAGAGAGAGAGAGAGAGAGAGAGAGAGAGAGAGAGAGAGAGAGAGAGTGAGAGAGAGGAGAGAGAGAGAGAGAGAGAGAGAGAGAGAGAGAGAGAGAGAGAGAGAGACTTCTTTTTAGACAACTTTCATTTTATTTCAAAATATCAGGATCATCACCATCACAGCCACAACCAACAATAACTAATCAATCAACTAATCAACCATCCAACCAATCAACAAATCAACTACTACTACTACTACTACTACTACTACTACTACTATTACTACTACTACTACTACTAATGTATGGAATTTATATAGCGATGATTCTTGTAAAGCAACAAATCAAAGCGCTCAGATGACGTTTTTAATATCGAGGATAATGGAATAAGCACTCATGTGCTTTTTTACATCCAGTCCCCGTGTGTATGCGGTTTTGTAAATTTTGTCATCTGTTCTCACCGGCACACAATGGCCTACTCTTTCGAAAAGCGGAACAGGATTTAACGTGTGCGCAAGATGTTCTGCATGCGTTCGCACACGGGGCCTTGGTTTATAGTCTCATCCGAAGGAATCAACTAATCAACCAATCAACTAGCCAACCGATCAACCGATCAACTAGCCAACCGATCAACCGATCAACTAGCCAATGAACCAGACAAACAACCAGCAGCCAGGCGGCATGTCTGTGTTCGGAAGCTTCTTCATTTCTCACTGTGGTAACTGCTTAAAGCGTAATTAACATATCAACCTGAAACTGTTGGGACGGGATAGCTCAGTGGTCGGAGCACTCGCTTTCCCCCAGCCAAGTTAAGCAGCGTCGAGCGTGGTTACCAGTTGGATGGGTGACCGTTTGCGCGCCTTGGCTTCAGTACAGTTCCCCCAGTTCACCCAGCTGTAAATGGGTACCTGTCCTCTTTAGGGTCAGGGAAGGTAAAGCAGCGAGGGAGAGGAGATGGGCGCCGCCCTCAATACGCTGGCCCTAGAAAAGTGAGGTCTCTGACGCCTCGCTCCCCTACGACCTTATAGGTTATGGGACTCCTTTACCTTTACCTTTACCTGAAACTGACAGGAAACGGAACAGCAGAAAAAGAAAGAAAAAAAGAGAACAAAATCACATAAACAAAGAAAAACGATAACAAAAAAGGAATAAAAAAAAAAGAAAAGTAAAATCAAAGAAGAGAGAAAGAGAGAAAGAAAACAAGAAAGAAAGAAAAGAAAGAAAGAAAAGAAGAAAAACAAAAAGAAAGTGAGAAAGAAAGTGACACAAAACAGCGAAACTAACTCTGAAAGCAGCGATCGTGTTTCTCGGGAAATGAGGTAGGTGCTGCTGAAGCTGGATATAGACTAGCTGTGGCCTTGAGAGAGAGAGAGAGAGAGAGAGAGAGAGAGAGAGAGAGAGAGAGAGAGAGAGAGAGAGAGACAGCGTGATGTCCATGGCATGGTTTAGAATCCAGTTTTGGTAAATAAGGTTTCTCTATCATAAGGGGCGATGATTACTTGATGGGCTATTGACACAACGATGGGAGACAACTGGACAGTAACTACATGAAGAAATAAATGGTCGTCAAATCAATCATAGAGCAATCCCTACACCCAATTGCCCCGGAGGTCAGCAACAGTTATGTCCCCTCAATTCTGCGGTTGTGGCGTAGGGCCCTGAACTCCCAAGCAGGCATGAGTGCATATCTGTAGCTCGACCCTGAAGTCGGAAAGCGGCTACCTTAACGGTCAGTAAACGGTTACAGTCGCAATATCGCCCCATTGGTGAACATAGGGGCTCTGTGGAGGAGCAGAAAAAGTAATATCTACAGCACACCGTGAGGCAAGCACACACACACACACACACACAAACAGATGCGTGCGTGTATGCTCGCAAGAAGGCGCACTTTTACACACACACACACACACACACACACACACAAAGATGCGTGCGTGCATGCTCGCAAGAAGGCGCACTTCTACACACACACACACACACACACACACACTTATCTATCCATGCATATGCACTGATATATTCTTTACATATACTCACACGCACTTCACACACACACTTTATTTTAAGAAAAGAGAAAAAAAAAGGAGGGGGGGGGGGAGAAAAGAATCCCCCAAAAGATGGTGCTCTGTTACCTGCATGCAACTGAGGCCACACACACACGTTACCCATTGAACCATTAACCTTTACAAAGATAATTCCATTACGTATTCTCAAACCCACTACACTGAACCAATAACGTAAGTTAACTCTTTCCAAACATACACACCCCTTGCTTCTCTATATAACTCGACTTCTGCCGTTTCTGCTAAAACATCAGGATAATAACTAGTCAAACACTTAGCGCAGAAAAAAGCGCGCTACACCATTCTGTTTTAAGCTTGCTACACCATTAGTGCAGAAACTACAAGTGTCACACACACTTAGGACCGTCTGTTGGAAGTCAAATTATATGTTATAGGAATGCTGAAACTGTTTGGGAAAATGCCAAGAGAGACAATAGAATAATTACTGACTTACACATTGAAAGTATTCATTTACTGGGGGAGGGGGTGGATTCTGTTTGAGTCGGTCTCTGTGCCTTTGTGGTCCTTCTGTCTGTCTGTGTCTGTCTGTCTGTCGGTCTGACTGTGTCTGTGTCTGTCTGTCTGTGTCTGTCTGACTGTGTCTGTGTCTGTCTTTGTGTCTGTGTCTGTCTGTCTGTCTGTCTGTGTCTGTCTGTCTGTGTCTGTTGTCTGTCTGTGTCTGTCGTGTCTGTGTCTGTGTCTGGTCTGTCTGTGTCTGTCTGTCTGTCTGTGTTGTCTGTCTGTGTCTGCTGGTCTGCTGTCTGTGTCTGTCTGTGTCTGTGTCTGTCTGTGTCTGTCTGTCTGTCTGTCTGTGTCTGTCTGTCTGTCTGTCTGTGTCTGCATGTCTGACTGTCTGTGTCTGTCTGTGTCTGTCTGTCTGTGTCTGTCTGTCTGTCTGTGTCTGTCTTGTCTGTCTTGTCTGCATGTCTGACTTTTGTGTCTGTCTGTGTCTGTCTGTCGTGTCTGTTGTCTGTCTGTCTGTCTGGTCTGCTCTCTTCTCTCTTCTTCTGTCTTCTCGTCTTCTTCTTCTCTCGTCTCTCTTCTCTCTCTCTCCTCTCTCTCTCTCCTTCTCCTCCTCTCTCTCTCCTCCTCTTCTCTTCTGACCATCATACACAACAACAGCTTTACGCACGACTTCGCCTCAAAAGGGACGAAACGCGGGCACACTCCCTTTGTTATTTTCGCCATACATACAACATACAACTTGTATATATAATCATATATATATATCACATATGCTCAAACAAGTGTTTGTGTGCGTGCAGGCATACAAACAAACACATATATGTATGTAAGTATATATGTCTCTCTTTGTGTTTATATATATGTATGTATATATCCATATTTCTGTATACCTGTGAATCATGGACCCTGACTGCAGA
>CM054142.1:71850638-71863138 GCA_028751875.1 Rapana venosa | reverse complement strand
TTAGTGGAAGGACGTTAAACTGAACACATACATACATACATACATACATACATATATGTAAACTCACTTTATCATCTCAAGGTAAAATATTGAGAACTTGAGAAGTTATGTATACACACTCATAGATGTGCACGTACTTGGAAACAAACAGCTTACAAACAGACAAGTGATTAACTACATACACAGTAACACATTTTGTTTATTAATTGTAGAATAATCGCTTCTGTGACTATGTATGCCTTCAACTTGAGTTCGTAAACAAGCAAATCAACAACATCCAAAACAGATTTAAAGGAAAAACGACACGTGAAGATAGAAGAAGGCTATGATTATCAGGCTTTGATCCTTAAGCAACGTGTATAGACAGATCCTAAATGCCTTTGACTCACACAAAATGCATTGATCTCTATCTATAACTGCATACTTTTTTTCTCTGATGCAGTGTGCTCTGGTATACAGGTACTAAACCGTGTCAACCAAACCAAATGTCAGTGAGTCACAGCTGACCACACTTTAGAACTGACATTCTTCCCCTGTCAGGATGCCGGGGACCTGTCAGTATAAACAGCATCCCCACCTTCTGGAAATTCTGTGCTAGGACTTCCCTCTTTTCTATCTCTCTGTTTGTTTCTGCCTTGTTCCTTTTCTTTCTGTCACCTCCTTTTTGTCCATTTTCTGCCTTCTTGGTCCATTCTCCTGCCCTTTTTCCTCCAGAAAGACTTAAAAGATATCACTTGCTCTCTCATGCCGAAGTCGGATGCTCTGGGTCTGATTTGTCAGGCGCTTAACGGCAGCGGGATAGCTCAGTGGTCGGAGCACTCGCTTTCCCCCAGCCAAGTTAAGCAGCGTCGAGCGTGGTTACCACTTGGATGGGTGACCGTTTGCGCGCCTTGGCTTCAGTACAGTCCCCCAGTTCACCCAGCTGTAAATGGGTGCCTGCCCTCTTTAGGGTCAGGGAAGGTAAAGCAGCGAGGGAGAGGAGATGGGCGCCGCCCTCAATATGCTGGCCCTAGAGAAGTGAGGTCTCTGACGGCTCGCTCCCCTACGACCTTATAGGTTATGGGACTCCTTTACCTTTACCTTACCTTAACGGCAGCGCAAGGCATTTTCTCTCAAAAATTATAACAGACAATATTTGCTGTCTGATCCTTGGACAAATAAGAAGAAGAAGAAGAAGAAGAAGAAGATGATGATGATGATGATGATGATGATGATGATGATGATGATGATGATGATGATGAATTGAGAGAAAACACTCAGAGACACAACTATAGATAGACGCAGTGATGGCCAATAATTAAAACGCTATGCAATAAAACAAATCTTGAAAACACACACACACTCACACACACACGCACGCACGTACGCGCGCACAGGCACTCACACGCACACACACACACTCACTCACTCACACACACACACACACCACACACACACACACACACACACACACACACACACACACACCGTATTCTAGAAAGGCTATCTCACCTGAAAGTTCGATCCAAATGTCAGGGGAAGAAATGTGTCTGCACACCACCTTTCAGCTAGCTCAAAACTTTGGGGGGGGGGGGGGGGGGGGGGGGAAATCACAAAGACTTGTCAACAATCCTAACAACATTTAGGGTCACGTCAAAATGGTTACAAACGCGTAACGTCACACTCACACATTTTGTTGTTGTTGTTGTTGTTGACTTCAATTTTACGTCTGTTCACTTCTAGTGATATTAGACGACCACACACACAGTTTGTTTCAAATGGAAAAGGCCCAGGTGAGCGGGAGAGGGAGGGGGTAGGGGGGTGAGGGAGGGAGGGATACCACTGGCACACCATCTGTCACCTGCCTAAGTGTTGAAGTGATAGTGCATCGACCACTAATGTCTTGGTGTCAGCTTTGAAACAGTGGCTTTTAATGCGTGGTTTAACAACCGAGAGAGCGCGTGTACACACACACACACACACACACACACATACATTCACACATATACACACACATACATACACACACATATACACACATACATACGCACACATACACAGACACATACACATATACACAAACATACACACACATACACACACATACACACACATACACACACACACATACACACGCGCGCGCGCTAGGAAAAAAAAGTAAATGGAAGATTATCATTCTTTTGTTAGTAGCGGATACATTTTCAGTACTATCAAACTTTAATTTGTAAACTTCATGAGTTGAAACGTTATTTTTAAAAAAAAGTTACTTGAAAATGTGCTATAAGTCAACTTAGACCAAAATTCAAAGTACAAAATTAATGCACAGACATACCAGCAAGTTGTTAAAAGACTGTTGTTCCAAATTCAAAGTCTAGGAAGCACACTGTCAGTTATGAGTTTTCTGCTGTGCAAGTACATATTGCTCTCACAGATCAACACAACCTACAGTATACAGAGAGAGAGAGAGAGAGAGAGAGAGTGAGAGTGAGAGAGAGGAGAGGAGAGAGAGAGAGAGAGAGCAAAACGTACATGGTAGTATACCAAGGGACTTAATTTGTACAGATTGTGCACGGACAATTTTCAGGTTGCTTCCCGTATCCTGTGTTGCTTTTTTTGTTGTTGTTTTTTTTGGGGGGGTTGTTTTTGTTGTTGTTTTTTGTCAACGTCGATCCCATTCCATGAGGTTTACAACAAACTGCAGTCCCTGTCAACAGAAAGTGATTGAAAACAAATACAGAATATGTGTACCGTTTGCAGTGGCGATCATTATCGAGAACAAATAGTAATCAAACGTGCACATCTATCTGTATTACAAACAAAAGAATGAATTGGTCATTCTTCCACCTCTCCTCTCGGATCACATTCATTGCTAACATCCACCATAATTACACATTGTCACACTTTACTCCCACTCACAGAGAGAGAGAGAGAGAGAGAGAGAGAGAGAGAGAGAGAGACTTCTTTTTAGACAACTGTCATTTTATTTCAAAACATCAGGATCATCACCATCACAGCCACAACCAGCAATAACTAATCAATCAACTAATCAACCATCCAACCAATCAACAAAGCAACTAATCAATAATGATGATAATAATAATAATGATAATAGTAGTAGTAATAATAATAATAATAATAATAATAATAATGTATGGAATTTATATAGCGATGATTCTTGTAAAGCAACAAATCAAAGCGCTCAGATGACGTTTTTAATATCGAGGATAATGGAATAAGCACTCATGTGCTTTTTTACATCCTGTCCCCGTGTGTATGCGGTTTTGTAAATTTTGTCATCTGTTCTCACCGGCACACAATGGCCTACTCTTTCGAAAAGCGGAACAGGATTTAATGTGTGCGCAAGATGTTCTGCATGCGTTCGCACACGGGGCCTTGGTTTACAAAGGAACTAGAAGAAGCATGTTATCTTAGAGATTTCTTAAAAGAACATAAATATTATGAGGAGGCAAAAAAATTAAGAAATGCCATAAATTCACAAAAACGGCGAGAGAAAAGGAAATATTTCCAAGATCTACTTTCATCCAAACAAAATTCAAAGACTGTATGGAAGGCAATCAATCAAATAACAAATAATCAATTGTCTTCCAAATCTAACGTAATTAAAGATATTTCTGCTGAAAAACTAAACAATCACTTCATTAATATTTCTTCTAACATAATTAACAATGATAAATCGAAGTCCAATGATCTCAATGAACTAAAACAATTCTGCCAAGAAAAGCGTATTCCATCAAAACTCCACATACCATTCATATCTGTTTCTGAGGTCTACGATTACTGACTCACCTCAAAACATCAAGTACGCGTGGTCTTGATGGAATAGATGGCAGAATACTGAAACTCTCAGCTCCAGTTATTACAGACACTCTGACACATATCTATAACCTTTGTCTTCATAAGAACTATTTCCCCAACGCCTTCAAAACTGCTAAGGTGATTCCGATCCACAAGTCTGGAGACACTTCTGATCCCTCAAATTATAGGCCAATCTCTATTTTATCTTACCTTTCAAAACCCTTGGAAAAAACATATGAATAAATACATAGTCCCATCATATAGATATTAACAACTTACTTCACCCAAATCAGTCTGGATTTAGAAAAAATCACTCGTGCCATACGGCATTACTAGTCTTGTAGACAATTGGCTGTCTAACATTAATGACAATAAATTTTGTGGAGTATTATTTGTAGATTTCAAAAAAGCATTTGATACAATTGACCGATGACTTCTCATTAAAAGCTAGACTTATATAATCTCTCTACAAATACTCTTGAACTTCTTGCTTCTTATCTTACAAACAGGCACAATGTGTTTCAATAGCTACGTCCACATCCACACTAAAACCCATTCATTATGGAGTACCACAGGGATCCATCTTAGGACCAATTCTCTTTTCATTATACATTAATAACCTTCCTCTCCATATCAAATCTAAATGCGAACATTTTGCTGACGACACAACCATACATACAAGCCATACTGACATTAACTCTCTTGCAAAGACATTGCAAAATAGCACTGATGATCTTGTCAAATGGACTGAACTAAATCACATGTCTATACACCCCCAAAAAACAAAATGTATGCTTATCACTACCAGACAAAAGCGACAAAATCTATCTAATAAATTTTCTCCAATCCATATTGAAAAGGAAACAGTAGAACAAGCCTCTCACCACAAAGTTCTAGGAGTATACAATTGATGAAAATCTCAGCTGGTACATCACATATCCCATATGTGCAAATCATGTCTCAAAGAGTATACCAACTGACTAAAATCAAACATTTTCTTGACTTTCATTCAAGAAAACATTTTCTTTCAAGCTTATATACAATCCTCAATAGATTATGCTTCAACCCTGTGGGATTCTGCTAGTGCAAACACTATGAAACCATTATTAAGTCTGTATAAACGTGCTCTTAAACTGGTTCTTCTGAAGAAGACTACCTTACTAGAAGTGGATTATACCCAGTTAAATATTCTTCCCCTACACCAAAGACTAAGATTTAACAAAGGCATCATGATGTTTAAGATAATGACAGGAACTTTTCCTCATCCTTAAAAGACAAGTTCCCAATGAATCATTCCAGAAATACCGAAAAGCCATGTGTCCCAATCCCAAGAATAGATTTGTTCAAATCTAGCTTACTTTACTCAGGCCCTGTGCTGTGGAACTCCCTTCCTGACTCATTTAGACAACTCCAATCATTAACAATCTTCAAAAGTCATTTTTTCATCCACTTGATGCATCAAAAATAAAAATCCACAATTGATCTGTTGGAAGCAAAGTAAAAATATCCTCCCTTGCATTATACCAAATTATCCTCTCTCTCTCTCTCTCTCTCTCTCTCTCTCTCTCTCTCTCTCTCTCTCTCTCTCTCTCTCTCTCTCTGTAACTGACATTAGTGAGCTTGCTTGAATTGTTAGTGTGTGTGTGTGTGTGTGTGTGTGTGCCCTTGCTTGTTTTGATTTTGTTAACAATGAACTTGTCTGAGTTTTCCCCCCTTAAAATGACGTTTGGGTTGTATTTTGTTGTTAATGCAGAATGGTATGGATTGTTAATTTGCAATGTTCTGTTGGACAATTTCATTACTTCTGTGGACTTTGTATCAATTCTAATAATGTGTATATAGGATTGCGCATGCATGAATATGTGTGTGTGTGTATATGTGTGTGTATGTGTGTGTCAGTGAGTAGTAATGAGCGCCCATTCACAGTGTGTGCAGATGAGAGCGGAAAGAAAGCAGTTCTGTGTGTTTATTGTTGAAATAGCTGATGTTAGATTGGTCATTTTTCTTGATGCTTTGTGGCTTGCTGTCTTCGTACATCAAATAATGTTTATTTCCTGGTTTTGTCTGTACAAATGTATGGTTATGATATTTTGATAATTATGACATGTGTCTATTATCTTGTATGTGAGGAAATGTCTTGCAAATGGATATGTATCCAGGATGTGTGTGTAAGTAAGTAAGTCTTCAATTTTAACGTCTTTCCACTTAAAGTGATACCAGACAAACCTAAAATAGGAGACTGAACACGAGAGCGAGCGAGCGAGCGAGCAGGAGAGAGAGAGAGAGAGAGAGAGAAGGGGGGAGGGGAGGAGAGAGAGAGGGGGTGGGGGAGAGATCTACTTTGTGTAAGTGCATGTGCGTGTGTGTGTGTGTCCTGCATTGCATGCGTGTGCGTGCTCATGTGTGTACAAAATAATAATAACCAACACACAAATAATTGTTAACATGAACAGATAAGGAACATAAATTTTAAAAATAATAATAATAAAAAAATAATAATAAAAATTGAAAGTAAAAAAGAACTACAACAAATGCCCTATAGGACTTAACAATAAACCTTTGGCAATGTCAATTGTTAACTTAACATTGTTCAAAACTTCTTCAATGGAATTCTCAGAAAAGGCAGGGAGATGAGGGTTTTAACTTCTCACATTCAAGTATGACATGGGTATTTGAAATATATTCACCACATAAACATTTAACATCCTTGTGAATTTGGTCATGAATGCATTTAGTCTTATCCTGAAAAATAATGCCTTGAGTTGTCTTTCCTTTACAGCATTTGTATGAATCTCTAAGTGATCAATGTATTCAACTACTCTATTACTACTGGGGTTGAATGTGAAAACGGATTATTTTGCTGATGCTTTTCTATAAATTTGTTTAAGGATGCTTCTTCTAACAACCGATACGCCTTCTGCAATGGATAGAGGGACATGCAATTCTATAGACCCCTTTTCATTACCTGCACCTTTCTTCGCAGCCCGATCAGCCCACTCATTAGAAAATAAATCCTATATGTGAAGGTATCCAGCAAAAGGAAACATGGATTCCTCTTAAACGCAGAAGATTTATGAAGTATTTAAACGTTTAGTATAAGTTTAGTAGGTTGCTTATAAGTTGTAGACTTTAAGGCATATAGTACTGATTTTGAATCCACACAAAGTTATATATGAAAGAAAGAGTTATGGATGATCTAAAATGAAATTCAAAGCCATGACAATAGCGATCAGTTCAGCTGTAAAAATGATCGATTTTTACCAACATGATTGACTTTTCTATTTTAGTGCCGGTATGACGAATGCTGAACCTGCTTGATGGTTATTAAAAGTGAGCCATCTGTATAAATTTTAAGACAATGACAGTAATTATGTTGTATATGTAAATGAACATTAACTGCCCTTATATTTGGATTTCATTCTTTTTCATGTTGATATAATCAACATCAAATTGAGCTTGTTTCATTTCCCAAGCAGGACAAACTGGAATTGCCCTTTGTGGGTCTACATCATATTTTGAAATTTCAGAACGCTCATAAAGATCTGATGTGTATGTACTTATTGTCATCAATGAGTTTATGTTTGTGTGTGTGTGTTGTGTGTGTGTGTATTATGTGTGTGTGAGTGTGTATGTGTGAGAGAGAGTGTGTGTGTGTGTGTGTGTGGTGTGCATGCGTGGCTTTTACGTTCGTAAGTGTGTGTGTATGTGTGTGTATGTGTATGTGTGTGTGTGCGCGCGCACGCTTGTATTTAGTCTGGACTTTTGGGGGGTTGTTGTTTGTTTAGGGGGGGGGTGTTGGGAAGGGGAGTGTTTTGCGGTTGTTTTTTTTTATCTTGTTTAATTGGTTTTGTTTATTCATTTGATTTTTCGATTTCTTGATTTTTCACTAATTGAATGGAGTGTTTGAGTGAAATATTTCATTGTTATTTGAAATGATCTTGTTTGTTAATTAATTGATTTATAATTATGTGTAACAAGTATGTGTACCATTTGACAATGTGTAGATGTTTATCTTTATCACTTTATTAAGTTTGTTGTGTTATTTTTCTTGGCTCTGTTGTTGTTCTTGTTCTTGTTGTGTTGTTTGTCTGTTTTTCTTTTTTTTATCTTCTTTGTTGGTTTGGTTTTTCCTTCTCTTTTGTTTGTTTGTTTGTTTTGGTTAAGGTTTTCTGGGAGGTGGGGGTGGGGTATTTTTATGGTTTTCTTTTATTTTCTTGCTTTGGGGGGGGGGGGGAGTTGTTGGGGGAGAGCTGTTTTGAAAAGGGTTATTTCCCCTTGTTTTTATTGTGAGACTGTATAAGTATTGGGTTATTATTATGATGTATCCCTAACGGGCGGGGACTGGATGTAAAAAAGCACATGTGTGCTTATTCATTATCCTCGAAATAAAAGAATTTGTCATTGTCATTGTCATTGTCATTGTCTGTTACCCTTGGGAATAAGGACTCTCTCTCTCTCTCTCTCTGCTCTCTCTTCTCTCTCTCTCTCTATCTCTGTGGGGATTTTTGTGTATATATGTTTTCCGTATACTGTGTGAGTGTATTGCTATGGGGTTTATTTTTATTATATTATCATATATATCCCTAAGGGCGGGGACTGGATGTAAAAAAGCACATGGGTGCTTATTCATTATCCTCGAAATAAAAGAAATTGTCATTGTCATTGGTTTATAGTCTCATCCGAAGGAATCAACTAATCAACCAATCAACTAGCCAACCGATCAACTAACCAATGAACCAGACAAACAACAAGCAGCCAGGCGGCATGTCTGTGTTCGGAAGCTTATTCATTTCTCACTGCGGTAACTGCTGAAAGCGTAATTAACATATCAACCTGAAACTATGGGGACGGGATAGCTCAGTGGTCGGAGCACTCGCTTTCCCCCAGCCAAGTTAAGCAGCGTCGAGCGTGGTTACCACTTGGATGGGTGACCGTTTGCGCGCCTTGGCTTCAGTACAGTTCCCCCAGTTCACCCAGCTGTAAATGGGTACCTGTCCTCTTTAGGGTCAGGGAAGGTAAAGCAGCGAGGGAGAGGAGATGGGCGCCGCCCTCAATACGCTGGCCCTAGAAAAGTGAGGTCTCTGACGCCTCGCTCCCCTACGACCTTATAGGTTTATGGGACTCCTTTACCTTTCCCTTTACCTGAAACTGACAGGAAACGGAACAGCAGAAAAAGAAAGAAAAAAAGAGAACAAAATCACATAAGCAAAGAAAAAACGGTAACAAAAAAGGAAGAACAAAGAGAACAGAAAAAACGAAAGAAGAAAGAAACAGAGAAAGAAAACAAGAAAGAAAGAAAAGAAAGAAAGAAAAGAAGAAAAACAAAAGAAAGTGAGAAGGAAAGTGACACAAAACAGCGAAACTAACTCTGAAAGCAGCGATCGTGTTTCTCGGGAAATGAGGTAGTGCTACTGAAGCTGGATATAGACTAGCTGTGACCTTGAGAGAGAGAGAGAGAGAGAGAGAGAGAGATGAGAGAGAGAGAGAGATGAGAGAGAGAGAGGAGAGGAGAGAGAAGAGGAGGAGAGAGAGAGAGCGTGATGTCATGACATGGTTTAGAATCCAGTTTTGGTAAATAAGGTTTCTCTATCATAAGGGGCGATGATTACTTGATGAACTATTGACACAACGATGGGAGACAACTGGACAGTAACTACATGAAGAAATAAATGCTCGTCAAATCAATCATAGAGGAATCCCTACATCCAATTACCCCGGAGGTGAGCAACAGTTATGTCCCCTCAATTCTGTGGTTGTGGCGCAGGGCCCTGAACTCCCAAGCAGGCATGAGTGCATATCTACAGCTCGACCCTGAAGTCGGAAAGCGGCTACCTTAATGGTGAGTAAACGGTTGCAGTCGCAAAATCGCCCATTGGTGAACATAGGGCTCTATGGAGGAGCAGAAAAAGTAATATCTACAGCACACCGTGAGGCAAGCACACACACACACACACCACACACACACACACACACACACAAACAGATTGCGTGCGTGCATGCTCGCAAAGAAGGCGCACTTTTACCACACACACACACACACACACACAAAGATGCGTGCGTGCATGCTCGCAAGAAGGCGCACTTCTACACACACACACACACACAACACACTTATCTATCCATGCATATGCACTGATATATTCTTTACATATACTCACACGCACTTCACACACAACTTTATTTTAAGAAAAGAGAAAAAAAAAGGAGGGGGGGGGGGGAGAGGAAAGAATCCCCCAAAAGATGGTGCTCTGTTACCTGCATGCAACTGAGGCCACACACACGTTACCATTGAACCTTAACCTTTACAAAGATAATTCCATTACGTATTCTCAAACCCACTACATGACCAATAAGTAAGTTAACTCTTTCCAAACATACACACCCCTTGCTTCTCTATATAACTCGACTTCTGCCGTTTCTGCTAAAACATCAGGATAATAACTAGTCAAACACTTAGCGCAGAAAAAAAGCGCGCTACACCATTCTGTTTTAAGCTTGCTACACCATTAGTGCAGAAACTACAAGTGTCACACACACTTGGACCGTCTGTTGGAAGTCAAATTATATGTTATAGGAATGCTGAAAAACTGTTGGGAAAATGCCAAGAGAGACAATGAATAATTACTGACTACACATTGAAAGTATTCATTTACTGGGGGAGGGGGTGGATTCTGTTTGAGTCGGTCTCTGTGCCTTTGTGGTCCTTCTGTCTGTCTGTGTCTGTCTGTCTGTCTGTCTGACTGTGTCTGTGTCTGTCTGTCTGTGTCTGTCTGACTGTGTCTGTGTCTGTCTGTCTGTGTCTGTGTCTGTCTGTGGTCTGTCTGTCTGTCTGTGTCTGTCTGTCTGTGTCTGTCTGTGCTGTTCTGTTCTGTCTGGTTCTGTCTGTGTCTGCATGTTCTGTCTGTGTCTGTCGTGTGTCTGTCTGTCTGCTGTCTGTCTGTCTGTCTGTCTGTGTCTGTCTGTGTCTGATGTCTGACTGTCTGTGTCTGTCTGTGTCTGGTCTGTCTGTGTCTGTCTGTCTGTCTGTCTGTCTGTGTCTGTCTGTGTCTGTCTGTGTCTGCATGTCTTGACTGTCTGTGTCTGTCTGTGTCTGTCTGTCTGTGTCTGTCTGTCTGTCTGTGTCTGTCTGTGTCTGTCTGCATGTCTGACTGTGTCTGTCTGTCTGGTCTGTCTGTCTGTCTGTCTGTCTTGTCTCTCTCTCTCTCTCTCCTCTCTCTCTCTCTCTCTCTCTCTCTCTTCTCTCTGACACACATACACACACACAGCTTTACGCACGAGCGTTCGCCTCCAAAAGGGACGAACGCGGGCACACTCCCTTTGTTATTTTCGCCATACATACAACATCAACCATCATTTCTACGCTGATGACTCTCAGATTCAAAGCAGTGATACTCCGGAAAATCTGCCTTCTCTCTTGACAAATATGTCACACTGCCTCCAAGATATTCAAAACTGGATGATACAAAACAAATTACAGCTAAACGCAGATAAAACGGAAGCCATGATTGTAGGAACCAAACACAAACTCTCGTCCATGACAACAGCTTCAATAGAGTTTGGCAATATAACAGTTCCTCTATCCACCACAGTCAAGTATCTTGGCGTTGTTATCGACAACACGCTTTCTATGCAAAATTCTCACCCAGACCTGTCAGTCATGCTACTATCAATTACGGCGTATTAGTGCAATTCGGAAAGTACCTGTCCACTGATGCAAATCCAAACTTGTCACATCTCTCATTTCTTTCACGTCTGACTATTGATTCTCTTTTGGCTGGTCTGCCAGCATCATCTATCTACTCCCTTCAACGAATTCAAAACTCTGTGCTCGACTTGTTCTCAAAAGAAAAAAATCTGAGCATACTACTCCTCTCTTGCGATCTCTCCACTGGTTGCCTGTGCCACAGAGAGTCAAGTACAAGATCTGTACCCTCTGTTACAAATGTCTCCATAAAACAGCACCTTCCTACCTCTGTGAATGTTCTTCACCTGTACACTCCTTCTCGTTCCCTCCGCTCTGCTGCAGATACCCTGTGCTTACAAATACCTAGATTCAAACCAGTCCACCGTTGGCCGTCGCTCTTTCTCTGTTTCTGGTCCAGCGATCTGGAATGACCTCCCTCTCTCCCTTCGCGAAAAGCACTAACTTACAAACACTTTTAAATCCAGCCTCAAGACATACCTATTCAAACCTAAGACCTCCCCCTACAGTTTCATCTCATAATTATCTGTCCTTGCCTTCAGTGGCCTAAATTCTCATCACCCTGCTGAAGCATATAACCTGTGTGTGTGTTTGTGTGTGTGTGCGTGCGTGCGCGCGTGTGCGCGCGTGTGTTCGTGTGTATTTGAACTTTTTAAACTATTAATCATTGTTGGTTGCATGTGTAGGAGTGGAATGGATGCAAGCGCTTTGGTTTGTTGTTTTTTACAAGATATAGCGCTATATAAATTCCATTTATTATTATTATTATTAACATACAACTTGTATATATAATCATATATATATATCACATATGCTCAAACAAGTGTTTGTGTGCGTGCAGGCATACAAACAAACACATACATATGTATGTATGTATATATGTCTCTCTCTTTGTGTTTATATATAATATATATATATAATATTTATATATATATATAATATATTATATTATATATATATATATATAATTTAATATATATGTGTGTGTGTGTATTTTAAAAGG
>CM054142.1:71833668-71850138 GCA_028751875.1 Rapana venosa | reverse complement strand
CATTAGTCTGCAGGTGACGCTGACAGTCACTGTCAGGACACTGATTTTACCTCTTGTCCTACAAGTGGTCTGTAGATACCCATCAACAGGCACTGTCAGGACACTGATTTTACCTCATGTCCTGACAAGTGGTCTATAGATGCCATCAACAGGCACTGTCAGGACACTGATTTTACCTCATGTCCTGACAAGTGGTCTGTAGATGTCATCAACGGGGGCCGCAGACGGTGTCAACTTGGAGAGATGTCACACTATCCCGTGAGAATGGCAGGGGGCTCCTTTTGTTGTTTAGAAATCATCCTCTCCTTCTGGAAATTCTGTGCTAGGAATGTTCCCTGTTCTATCTGTGTTTCTGTCTTGTTCTTTACCCTTCTGTTACCTCCTTGCTTCTGTTCTGTCCCCTGTTCTATCTCTGTTTGTTTCTGTCTTGTTCTTGACCTCTCTGTCACCTCCCTCCGGGGGATAGCCCAGTGATTAAAACATTGCGCTGGCAATCTGACGACCCGGGTTTGATTCCCGTTCAAGGGGATATTTTCCTCTGGTGTTAACATCAGTGCAGACTCCACTCTCCCCAAAATGTCCTTTGGATGAGACTATAAACCGAGGCCCCGTGTGCGAACGCACCCCAGAACATCTTGCGCACGTTAAATCCTGTTCCGCTTTTCGTAAGAGTAGGCCATTGTGTGCCTGTGGGAACAGATGAGAGAATTTATAAAACCGCATACACACGGGGACTGGATGTAAAAATAGCACATAAGGGGTTATTCCATATCCTCGATATAAAAGAATAAAACAAAATAAAAATAAAATAAAATAAAAAATACGACAAAATACAACTTAGGGACACAACAGCCGTTGTCGTCATTGTGATACATGTGTACAAGTTGACAAGATGACTGGTGACCTCCAGGTCTAGTTTCCTCCCAACAGCTTGGTTTAGAAATGGGCCGGCTGCTGCCCAAAAAATATAGTGAGGAAAAACCAGCGAGGTAACCAATATATAGATATATATCTTTTTTTTTTTTTGGGGGGGGGAGGGATAATGTAATAAGCACTCATGCGCGTTTATGCAAATTTGTCAGTTTTGTCATCCGATCCCACCGGCAAACAATGCCCTACTCTTCCAAAAAGCGGAACAGGTTTTAACGCGTACGCAAGACGTTCCGATACTAAAGCATTCCTGGACGGTCTAACAGGGAGCACTGGTGTGTCTTGGGGCACACACCAGGTGGTGAGGGGTGCTAGGCTAGGGTGGCAACAGACCCAGCCTGCACAGATTTCATTGGGACTGGCTTTGTTTTTGTGGGTTATTTTAACTGTCTAAAAACTCTGCTATCGCTCTCCCACCTAAATGTACACACTCACGCATCTCTCTCTCTCTCTCCTCTCTCTCCCCTCTCTCTCTCTTCTCTCTCTCTCTCTCTCTCTTTTCTCCTCTCTCTCTCTCTCGCCATCTATCTATCTATCTATCTATCTTCTGTGCGTGCGTGCGTGCGCGCGTGGGTGCGTGCGTGCATGTTTGTGTATGTAGTGTGTGTGTGTGTGGTGTGTGTGTGTGTGTGTGCGCGTTGCGCGCGCGCATATGTATGCGAGTATAAGTGCATTTGTGCATTTGCGTGAAGAAGATAAGGAACAGGGGGGAAAGCTTTAACAGTGGCAAACAAAAAAAAGCGACGGGTTCACAAGCCCCCTCTAAAGGGAAGCCCGGGACATGATCGACCTGAATACCGCGAGGTGTCAGTGGATTTAACAACATCAGTGCCCCCCACTCTCCCCAAAAGTCCTTCGGTGAGACTAAAAACCGAGGCCCGGTGGAACGCAGATAATTTTTCGAAACGTTAATCCTTTTCCCCTTTTAGTAAGGTAGGGGTTGTGTTCCGGTGGGACAGTGACAAATTTTCAAAAGAAAAAAAATGGATGAATAAGACATAAGTGTTATTCCATTATCCTGAAAAAAAGAATTAATAAGTATAAAAAAAAAATGGAAATTTTAAAACTTTTTTTTTTGTACGCCTCCCGGGTTTTTTTTTCCCCGGGAAAAACAAAACATTCCGGTTTCCAGATTTTCCCATTACTGATAAACCAATGATTTTGACGTGATTTTTTGGGCAAAAGGTGAGGGGGGGAACGTTCTTTTTTTTTAAAGTTTATTTTTCCCTAGCTATTAGGGTTTTTTCCCAATGCAACAACAAAAACAATTTTATCCGAATTTCAGATATATTGACACAGCTAACTTTGGGGGTAAAACTGGACCGATTTTAAATTTTGGAAGTTGGACGTTTTGTTTTCTTCCTGGGCAAGAAAAGGTGTTTTGGGAGTGGGGAGAGGGGTTTTCTTCAGGAAAAGGACGGGGTTTTTTTTTAAAATTTTTTGGGATGTGGTTTTGAAGGCCGGGGAAAAAAACAGGTTAAAACCCTAAACAACCGGGAAAAAAAAACCACCCTGGGCTGACTAGGAAGTGCCCCCGACTTGTGTGGTTTTCAAAATAA
Source organism: Rapana venosa (assembly GCA_028751875.1). Classification (NCBI taxonomy): domain Eukaryota; kingdom Metazoa; phylum Mollusca; class Gastropoda; order Neogastropoda; family Muricidae; genus Rapana; species Rapana venosa. Next base: position 71,847,649 of record CM054142.1, on the reverse strand, counting down.
GGAAAAAAACAAACACCTGAAAAACTTAAAAAAAGGTCAAAAAAATCATGTCAGGAGCTTCCAACCCCTTCGGTTTTGCGCTTAACCCCCTTGGAAAAATGCACAACCCCTCACAACCCTTTCATGAGGCAAAGGAGAAACAGCAAAAAAAGGCCAATAAAACCAGCCAATCCAAACACCACTCTCAAACAAAAACATAAACCCAAAGGCCCCAACCCAAACAAAAACCAGGCCAAAAAAAACCCCAAGAACAATTTAAACAAGGGGAAATCAACAAAACAAAAAAAAAAAGTGGGAACATAAAAAGGATACACACCCAAAAAACTACAAAACCCCCAAAACCCAAACATCACAGAAACACCCAAAAATCCCACAAAAACCAGGCCAAAACACAAACAAAACTTACAACTACCCAAAAAAAACACAAAAAAAAAAAACACCAACAAAAGAGACCTCGCCATACTATACTGAGGGAGAAGGGGAAAGAAGCCACCGCAGCTTCCCATAAAAAAACCCCCAGAGCAGACAAACCACAAGCTGCCAAGTGGTGGGAAACAGTCTCACAATTTTACAGCTATCTGTCAGAATTTTTGGGGAGAAAAAACAGGGCAAAAATGGACAAAATATCATCATACCCCTCCCCAAGAAGGGAATTTACGCAATCCCAAAATTTTAAGAAAAATCCCCCATCAGCCACCCCAGAAAGATCTGCTCAAAGTTTTTTTGAATCGATAAAGAAGGGGGCAAAAGAACCCCTTGGCAGGGGAAAAAGCTGGGTTCAGGGCACAGGGCAAAATTGAACAGTTTTTTAACTGCCAATCCAGGGAAAAAACACTTCAACACAAGAGACCCCGTTCCACAACTTCATCGACTTAAAAAGGCTTTTGACAAGTTTTTGGGACAAAGGGTGTGGCAGGGCCTCAATGTTTGGCATTTAAGAAGGGTAGGCAAACCCTTTAAACTATACAACCTGCAAACGTGCGTCCCCCTAAAAAATCAGGGCGGAGATCTTCAAAACCACGTTGGGGTCACAAGGATGTGTTATTCCAGTCCTGTTCAAAACTGTTCTTTGGAAAAAATATGAGAGAGACCCTCCTGACTTTTACCCTACCACTCCTTGGCGGAGACCCCTCAAAATTTTGGTTTTTCCCATGACATTTCCCCAGGGGGGAAGTAAAAAAGAGCGCAAATCTTAGACCCGTTTAGAAAAAAAAGGTGGAGCATATGGGGGGGAGGGGAGCTCGGGAAAAGTAAAGTACTTTGAACAGCCCAGCAAAGCCACCTAAAATTTAATTGAAAGGCCAACAATGGAGGAGGTAGACCTTTTTAAATACCTGGCGACACTCACAAGGACGGGGGGACGACGACAGAAAAACAAAATGAATAGCCGGGGAACACTTCCATGAAAAACTCACCACCTAGGAAAGTAAAAAGATCGTTTCCCAATCAAATAAAGTCACAAAACCCAAATTTAGCATCCTGCTGTAGGAAGTGAAACCTGGCATTGATGCTAAACAGCAAAGCGGGAAACCCGTCATCGAAAAAAATCCATAGGAAACATGGGGATATCCGGAAGAACGAAAGACCCCAAAGAAATTTTTCAAGGTTTAAAAACACGGCTGGATCCCCAGGAACCCTTTTTCCCATCGTCAAGAGAAAAAATGAAATGGTTTGGCCCGTCCCCCACAACACTGCCCCAAAAAATACTGCAGGGAACATCGAAGGTGGAAAGGGGGGGGAAACAGAACAAGCTGGATGGGCAACATCAAGAAGGACCAGGATGAAAAGATCGGCACTATGCGGAAAACCCCAGGCGAGTGGTTTAGGAGGCTTACCCGGCACGTCTTTTTAGTCTCCCACGACCCCCCAAGGTCAAGGGTCTGATGATAATGTATTTTTTTTTCGTTTGTCAGGTTTTTTAAAGCTGATTAAAAAATTGACCCTGAGGGCAAAAGCAAAGTGAGAGGGTTAGACCCTGGGTTTCCCCCTCATGGAATTTCCCCCTTTACAGTTAGTCTTTTGTGTGCTTGATCTGGGAAATAGGAGGTTGCTGCACAGTCCTTTTTGGCTGCAGCCCCGGGGGGGGTTGGCCCTTTTGGGGAACACTCAAGCGATGTCCTTTTGCCCTTTGGGGGAGGGAAATGGGGAGTACTGTGGGGAAGGGCCTCCACTTTAAAAAAAAAATTTTTGCCCATTTTTCCAAACAGCACGCCTCCTTGCTGTTTTGGGTCCGCGGCCGAGGACAAAAAATACTGTATGTATTTGTATGTATGATTATGTATGTTTGTATGTATGTTTTGGGAGTATGTATGTTGTATGTTTTATTTATGTATGTATGTATGTATGTCGTTGGCATTAGTATGATGATGATTTTAATTTGGTCGTATGTATGTATGTATGGGGTATGTTGTAATTTTGTTGTATGATGTTGTATTTTGGTTTTTTTTGGTATGTAATCTGGCATGTTTAGTAGTAAATTTAATTTGTTGGTTGGGATGTACTATTATTATGTTTATTATTATGTTGTATGTAGTTTAAAATGTTGATGTAGTTGTTGTTGTATGATGTATGTATGTATGTATGATTTAAGTTAATGGTAGGGTTCCATCATTATCTTTTGGTTATGTTTTGCGTGTCGTTCGTCGTGACCTGCAGGGGAGCTAGGTCAGTGCAGTGCAGCAGGAAATGACGGGGTGAGGGCAAAGGAGCGCGCACACGCCCGGTTCCATGGAGAGGTTTTGGTGTGGGGGATGACACCGATTCCCTATAGGCAGACAGAATCCCCCATGCCTCCGAGCACCCCGTACACCCCCCTCTCTTTTCTCTTCCTCTCTCCTTCTCTCCTCTTTCTCTTATATCCTATCCTGTCTTCCACACTGTTTTTTGGGTTCAGGTTTTGACTGGGCCATAGAAAAAGAGGGGGAAATAAAATTTTTAGATCTTGGTGGGGGTTTTTTTTTAATGGTTATAAGGTTCCATGCATAGAATTAAGATTCGCTCGCATTTACACGCATGTACGCACACCAAACAAATATTTATTACACCATTTCTACACATGTGGCGGGAACACACACCCCAAAAAAAACACCCCAACGAGAGTCCAGCGGGATTGTTTGTAGATTTATCATTTATGTGGTGCGATGGGAGGGGTTCTCTCATCGGGAGACCCCTCATAATAGTGCAAACACTGCCCCTTATCCCGGTCATAAAAACCCCGGTGTTTCCAAATTTGGGCCGAAATTTTGCTGCAAAAGGGAAGAAAAACAACTCTCAATCGCTTTTCTTGTAAAAAAAAAACACAAAAAAGAAGCAGATCGATTTATTTTTTGTTATTAATTAAGATAGTTACTCTTTTTGATAAAATATAAAACAGTAAAACCCCCACCAAACAATAAACAATTGAAGGGTGTATTGTGTGTGCATCTGAATGTCTGTGTGTTGGTGTGTGGCGGCCAAACGGCATGAGGTATCTGTGTTTTTTTATGTATTGTTGTGCATGAAGGGGTGGGGTGGAAACTTTTTGTGTTTTTACCTGTTGCATAGCGCTAAAAAAATCACGCTTGCATTCCGCCAGGAAAACTCATCCCCCCCCTCTTTGTAGTTCTGACAATTTTAATTAAAACAAACAAGCAAGGAACCCCCACCCCCTGAAAAAAATAGGTGTCATTTTTACGTGAAAGTTAGATAAACAAACAAAAAACAAAATGAAAGCATAAGTTCACTTTTTTTTGGCTCGTAGCATAGTAGTCAAAACTGCATGAAGTTTTAGCGAAATAAAACCAAACTTTTAACAGTTATTGTTTTACCAAACTAATGTGCATGAGACAGTTGTTTATGCGTTAAAACATTTTAAGGAGAAAAACACACACTCCCCCCACAACACCCCAAAACACACACAAAACACACCCCACACACACCCACACACTTGTTTCAAAAACTGGTAAAATCAAAAATATGTTTTTAGGTGTCGACCTAACAAAGTTTTCTTAGGTGAAAATCAAGAAAATTATTTATCAATAAATGCAGAAACAAACTATCTTATAAGTGTGGAACTCAAAAAAACTGCTTTATCAATTGAAACATAAAAAGTTCTTATAAGGGTTGTGAATCAATAAAATTGCTTTATCAATATGAAAACGAACAAGCTTCTTTAAGGTGTGAACTCTAAAAAGCTGCTTTATAATATTAAAACGAAACAGCTTTCTTATATGAACAATAGCACATCTGCAAGTCGAAACAAAGGACTATTTTTTTTTATATTAAAAATTTAGAACCAAAAAAAAAGGGTTTGCTTTTTGTTATGATAAACCTGGGGCACTTAAATACAGTAAGAATTACATATTGTGTAAAGTAACCAAAATATTGTACCTTATGCCAACAAAAATTTTAAAAAATGGCTTGTGTGCCATTGCATTGGAAATGTAGCTTATGTAAACGAACACTACTATCACTAGATATCAGATTCGATTTGATTTTCCACTTGTATGAAGGGTATAGTATATATGAACGGTTGTCGCGCATATGGAACAGTGTGCTTTGATCTGATACACCTGTCTTAGGAGTGAGCACTGTGTTACCTGTTTAAACGCTGTATCATCTGCATGAAGTGTATATCCTCTGTGTCTGTGTGTATGTGCGCGCGCGCGCGCGCGTGTGTGTGTGTATGTGTGTATGTGTGTGTATGTGTGTGTGTGCGTGTTGTGTGTGATGTGTGTGTGTGAGTGTGTGTGTGGTGTGTGTGTGTGTGTTGTGTGAGTGTGTGGAGTGTGTGTGTGTGTGTGTGTGAGTGTGTGTGTGTGTGAGTGTGTGCGTATGTGTGTGTGAGTGTGTGTGTGTGAGTGTGTGTGTGTTTCTGTGTGCGTGTGTTTCTCTGTGTGTGTGAGTGTGTGTGTGTGTGTATATGTGTGTGTGTGTATGTGTGTGTGTGAGTGTGTGTGTGGTGTATGTGTGCGCATGTGTGTGAGTGTGTGTATGTGTGTGTATGTGTGTGTGGTGTGTGTGTGTGTGAGTGTAAGTATGTGTGAGTGTGTGTGTGTGGAGTGTGTGTGAGTGTGTGTGTGTGTGGTGTGTGTGAGTGTGTGCGTGTCTGTGTATGTGCATTTGAATTTGTTACAACTATTAGTCGTTGTTGGCTGCATGTGTAGGAGTGGGTTATATGCAAGCGCTTTGATTTGTTTTACAAGATATAGCGCTATTTTTAAATTTCCCTGTTATTATTATTATTGTTGTTATTATTATTATCATACATTATTTATTATTATTATTATTATTATTTTTTATTATTATTATTATTTTATTATTTTGTTGTTGTTGTTTGTTGTTGTTGTTTTATTAAGACTCATGAATTTGTTTTCCCTGTTTAAATCCTTTGCTGCCTGTTGAATACTGTGTTACGTTTATGAACATTGTAACACCTGTAAAAAACATATTGTACGTGTGAACATTGTAACACCTGTATAAACATATTGTACGTGTGAACATTGTAAACCTGTATAATACAATTTATTGTACGTCGTGAACTTTGTAACCCCTGTATAAACATATTGTACGTGGAACATTGTAAACACTGTATAACATTTGTACTGTGAACATTGTACACCTGTATAAACACTATTGTACGTGTGAACATTGTAACACCTGTATAAACACTATTGTACGTGTGAACATTGTAACACCTGTATAAACACTATTGTACGTGTAACACCTGTATCAACACTATTGTACGTGTGAGCATTGTAACAACTGAGTGATAATTGTTACATGTATGAGCATTGTAACACATGCAAGAACGCTTTGTTACATGTATAACCATGAAACTGTCAGCTGTTTAAAACATTCAGTACTGTATGAACATTTCAGCCCCCGCACGGGCATTGCAGCACCTGTATGAACATTCCCGGGCCCCTGTATGAACATTGCCGCGCCTGTATGAACATTGCAGCACCCGCACGGGCATTGCAGCCCCAGTATGAACATTGCAGCACCTGTATAAATGAACGATGCGCACCTGTATGAACATTGCGGCACCTGTATGAACATTGCAGCACCTGTATGAACATTGCAGCACCTTTTATGAACATTTGCAGCACCTGTATGAGCTTGCAGCCCTGTATGAACATTGCAGCACCTGTATGAGCATTGCAGCGCCTGTATGCATGAAATATCCAGCAGTTATATGAATGAACACTGTAGCACTGTATGAATGAACATTGCTAGCACCTGTATGAATATTGCAGCTCATGTATGGACATTGAAGCCCATGTATGGACATTGTAGCAGATGTATGAACATTGCGGCACCTGTATGCCCAATGCAGCACCTGTATGAAATTGCAGCACCTGTATGAACATTGCAGCACCTGTACGAATGAACATTGTGTTACCTGTGTCAGCACGGTCACGGTCAAGGAACCCAAAAGTCTGCCAGGCTGACCGTCCACTACAATGACCCTGACCTTGGCCTGGTCTGTAGTGGACAGGGAGGAGGGGAGGGGGCTATCTGTTATGGTTGGTAATCCTTAAAGGGTTTCGAGGTCACCAGGGAGGCATCCTGGAGGCAGAACAAGCACTGCACAAGGTCACCTGCCAGAACACGGAGGGAGAGAAGACTTGTATGCACGAATTGAGAATTTGTTGAAAGTGAGACCAAAAAGATGTAGATTTCTTAACAGGAAAGAGAAGATTAGGAAAAGGTTGTTTTAGAGCTAAACGTATGAACACACACATTGCGCGTGAGTGAGCACACACGTGTAAAACAGACACGCACACTACTTATGTGGCCCTATATATACAGGCACACGCACCCACGCGCGCGCCGCGCGCACACACACACACAACACACACACACATACATAATATACACACATTCAAAACACACACACATACACACATACACAATCACACACATACACACACTCACACATACATAACATACACACATTCAAACACCCCACACACACACACACACCCCACACACACCCCACCACACACACACACACACATCACACACTCACCGAGTATATGTGTGCGTGTGTATGTATATGTGTGTAAATTTTTATTTTCCAATGTATCATTTTATCGATTTTCTCCTTTTACTGGTTCAATTTATTGGTGAAGGTTGCAATAATGTAGTATTTCAGTATAATCATTAAGAAATTTGTTCTTAGATAGATGGCTTGATGAAAGTGCAATGCATTGCTTACTCAATGTACCATCTAGAAATAAAAATTTGACTTGACATGACTTCACACACACACACACACACACAAACACACACACACAAACACACACACACACAAACACACACACAAACACACACTCACACACACACACACACACACCACACACACACACACACACACACACAATTCTCCACCTCACCCTGTCACGCTGTCCACTCTGTGGAACTTCATTCTGTGTCTGTCTCAGCTCCTTCACACTCAGCCCTGTCTCTCTCTCCAGACGTCCCGGAAAATTCGGAGCGTTGCCAAAGTACAGCGCCCCTTCGAACCGGAAATCTTCACACCTGGAACTTCTCGTACCTGTGCACAAGTCAAGACATCTTCCAGAGTTGGATCGAGGGTTTACAGGTAACGCACCTGCCTGAAAAGCGACAAGTCCTGGTTTTAAATGTGCAGTGGTTCAATCCCCGAGTGTGTACCGAAACTTTTCCCCCATCAACTAGACCGTGAGTGGTTGTCTGGGTGCTAGTCTTTCGGATTTCGAGGTTCCGTTTGCAATACTCATTTAGTGCACGTAAAAGAACCCATGCAACAAGAGAGTCGTCCCTGGCAAAATTCTGTAGAAAAAAGCCACTCTGATAGAAAACCAATACACTTGCAGACACACAGAGAAAAAATTAAATTAGGGTGGCGTGCTCTTGTGGCGACGCGCTCTCCCCGGGGGAGCATCCCGAATTTCATGCAGAGAAATCTGCTGTTACTTTAAGTTGTATGCAATGCAATACAATACAATACAATACAGTACAGTACAGTACAATACAATACACTACAACACAACACAATACAATACAACACAACACAACACAACACAACACAACATAATACAACACAACACAACACAATACATTACAGTTTGTTTTGTTCCTTGGCTACAGCTCCGGGGGGTTACCATTGGTCAGAGTTTTTCACACACGGCAGTTTTCGCCCATCCTTCAGGTAGCCACATTCCGACTTTGGGGAGGATGCGGAAATATCACACCAGGGGGCAGTTCTCGTCATCGTTTTTACCGGCAAGAATGGCCTACTCTTCCCAAAGGCAGCCAGGGTTGTAACGTGTGCGCAAGATGTTCTGCGTGTGTTTGCACACGGGGCCTCTGCTTAGAGTCTTATGCTAGGAATGTGTGGGGGGTGGGGTGGACTCCGTGTGTGTGGGAGTTAACTGCAGGCAGGGAGTCTGCTTGAACGGGTGTCTCGGTGGTGGGTAGATCCTGGGCCGTCACGCCACGAGCGTTCTGCTCTAGCCAGATATAGGTAGATAGATAGATAGATAGATGGATAGATAGATGGATGGATGGATAGAGGATAGATGATATAGATAGATAGATAAGATTATAGATAGATGTGGATGATGGATAGAGAGATGATGGATAGATGGAAATGGATAATGGATGGATAGAAAAAAGATAGATGGATAGATGGTGATAGATAGATGGATAGATAGTGGATAGATAGATGATAGATGGATAGTGATAAATGGTAGATAGTAGATGGGTGGAATGGGGAGATATAGTATTAAAATAGATGATAGTAGATTGATGGATGGGTGGATGGTGGTAGATGGATAGATAGATGTGGGGTAGATGGTAGATAGATAGATGTAGAGAGTAGATAGATAGGAGTAGATGATGATGATGGATAGTGATAGAGAATAGGAGATAAGAGTGAAGATAGATAGAAAGATAGATAGATGGATGTGGATGGTAGATAGATTAAAAGATAGTAGATAGATAGAAGATAAAGATAGTAGATAGATAGATAGTGTGGTAGGTAGATATAGTAGTGATAGTAGATAGATAGATAGATAGATAGATAATAGATAGATGGTAGATAGAAGGGGGATAGCAGGGGCAGACAGAAGACAGCTAGCTAGCAGACAGACAGGTATACAGAGAGGTACAGACAGCAGAGACTACATAAGGAGGGCAGACAGAGACATACAGACAGCATTAGACAGAAGGCAGACAGTAAAAAAGACGACTGACTGACCCGACAAAAAAGGCGACAGAGTGAAAAAGCTAGAGAGAGGGAGAGAGAGGAGGTTTTGGAGAGAGGAGAGAGAGAAGAGAGAGAAGAGAGAGGGAGGGGAGAGGGAGGAGGGAGAGAGAGAGAGAGGAGAGAGGAGAGAGAGAGGAGAGAGAGAGAGGAAAAGGGGGGGCGAGGGAGAGAGGGGGGAGAGAGAGAAGAGAGAGGAGAGACCCTCCCCTTGCTTCCCCCCCCCCTCCCCCCCCTTTTAGACACATCCCACACTACCCTCCTCCCTTCTTAATCTCCAATCCTCCAGTCTTCCATTTTTTCAATTTTTTCCTGTAGCCTGAACCATTCCTCCGTTAAAGATTAAGATTCTGCCCAATGAATGTAAAAGCTGAGGCTCAAAGATGGTGCTCTTCTTCAACATCAGCAATATATTACACAAAACAACACCAACACAAACACACACCAACAAAAACAACACCAACAAAACAAACAAAAAACACCAACAAAACAACACCAACAAAACAACACCAACAAAACACACCAACAAAACAATACCAACAACCACCAACAAAAACAACACCAACAAAACAACACCAACAAAACAACACCACAAACAACACCAACAAAAACACACACCACAAAAAACACACCAAACACAACACCAACAAAACAACACCAACAACACCAACATCAACAAAAACACCCCCAAAAAAACAACAAAACCAAAACAACCAACAACAAAAACAAAAAAATAACCCCCAACAAAAACAACACACCACAAAACAAAAACCAACAATACAACACCAAAAAAACAAACCCCCAAAAAACAACACAAACAACACCAACAAAAAAAACAACAAAACAACACCAACAAAACAACACAAACAAAAACCAACAAAACAACACCAACAAAACACCAAAACAACACCAAAAACAACACCCAAAGAAAAACACCACAAACAACACCCAAAAAAACAAAAAAACAACAAAAACAACATCAACAAAAAAACCAACAAAACAACACCAACACAAACAACACCAACAAAACAACACAAACAACACCAACAAAAACAACACAACAAAGCAATACCAACAAAAACAACACCAACAACACCAAAAAAAACCCAAACCCCCAACAAAAACAACACCAACAAAACAACCCCCAACCCAAAAAACACAAACAACACAAACAAAACAAAAAACCAAACAAAACAACACAAACAACACCAACAAAAACAACACCAACAAAACAACACAAAACAACACCAACAAAATAACACCAACAAAAACAACACCAACAAAAACACAACAACAAACAAAACACAACAAAACAACACCAACAAACAACACCATCAAAAACAAACACCAACAACACCAACAAAAACAACACCAACAAAAACAACACCAACAAAAACAACACCAACGGAGATCCATATTTTCGTCTATGATTATCTGAATTGATGAGATTACAGAAAGCCATGGGAAACAAATATGGCCGACCGGAAGCACAGGTCAAAAGGTTACTTCCTGTGTGTTACCTTCCTGGGCCCGGTCACGTCAGCATACACGTCTCCACTGTGGCTCTGTCCCAGTAAGCACACATGGGGCCTGCAGGTACAGAGGTAGCGGGCATGTGTACACACATTCAGACACAGTCGTGTAACTGCATCATTATTCATGGTTACGCTGTTCGCGCACAGTTCATAGCTGTGCGTGCATACACGTACCGGCTCTCGCATACAAAGGTATAAGAATGAGTGTGTGCATGCACACAGACAGACAGACAGACAGACAGACAGATAGACACACACAGAACGACAGACAGACAGCCCACACACACACACAGAACGGCAGCAGACAGACAACACAACAGAACGGCAGACAGACAGACAGACCACACACACACTCAAAGAAAGGCAGACGAAGACAGACGACACACCCAACACACAGAACGGCAGACAGACAGACAGACAGACAGACCACACACACACAGAACGGCAGATAGACAGACAAACACACCACACACAGAACGGCAGACAGACAGACAGACAGACCACCACACACACAAACACAGAACGGCAGACAGACAGACAGACACACACACAGAACGGCAGACGCAGACACACACACACACACAAGGTGGTAAAAAAATGAAAAGCAAGATGTTTTGACTTCAATTTTACGTCTGTTCCTTTTAGTGATATTAGAGCAGATGTGTGTGTGTGTGTGTGGTGTGTGTTTTGTGTGGTGTGTGTGTGTTTGTGTGTGTGTGGTGTGTGTGTGTGTGTGTGCATGTACAACATACAGAGGACAGATACAGTACACAGTGTGCTGAATACATTGTTGTCTTTACAATTGCTGCAGGTGTTTATCACAGCAATGCCGCCATGATCCAAATCATTATAAGGTTGTATTGTATTATATTGTATCGTATTGTATTGCATTGTATCGTATTGTATTGTATCGATTCTTTGTATTGTATCGGGATTGTATTGTAACGATTCGTATTGTATTGTGTTTGTTTTGTTTGTATGTATTGATTTTTTGTATTGTATCCCCCTTTAAAACCCCCTCTCTGGCAATGTTTTTCTTACAACAAAAATGGACTTGTTCCACCGAAAAACATCCCTTTTTGCCAGATGTATTTTCTAAAAATGAAACAAAAATAGGAAATTTTAACCCCTTTCTTTTAGTTTATGTTGTTCATAAAAGATCCCAACCTCCCCCAAACCTGTTGTAGGGGTCCCCTTCCTTCCCCTTTCCTTTTATCTGCAGCATTTACCGCCCCGAACCACAAAGAAGACAGAACTTTTAAACCCCGGTGTTCTTTTCGCTAGATGTTTATTAGCCCGGGAAAACTGTCAATGACCCACCCCCGGCCCCATCAGAGGGCAGAGGACTCGCTTTCCTTTCCCCCCCCCCACCCCCCCCCCCCCCCCCCAGCCAAGTTTTGCAGCGTCGGGTGGTTTTCCACTTGGATGGGGTGACGTTTGCCCCCTTGATTCGTACAGTTCCCCCCCGTTCATCAGCTGTAAATGGGTACCTGTCTTTGGGTCAGGGAAGGTAAAGCAGGAGGGGAGGAGATGGGCGCCCCCCAATATGTCCCCCTAGAAAAGGAGGTCTCGACGTCGCCCCCTTACGACCCTAGGTTGTGGGACATTTGACCTTTATTTTTAATAATAATAATAAAAAATAATGTAGGAATTTTTTTTGCGTAAATTTTTGTAAGCAACAATAAAAGCGTCAGTTTTTTGTTTATCGGGATAAGGAATAAGACTCATGGTTTTTTTTACATTGCCCCCTTTGGTTATGGGGTTTTTGTAAATTTTGTCATTTTAAACCGGGCCCAAAAGCTTTGTATTCTTGATGTAAGCAAAGTGGCAGGGGCTACAATAGAAAACTGCCCCCCCCCCCCCCCCCCCCCCCCCCACCCCCCCCCCCCCCCCCCCCCCCCCCCCCCCCCCCCCCTTGGGGGTCCCGGGGGGGGCCTGTCAGTTTAAACAGCATCCCCCCCTCCGGGACTTCTGTGTAGGAACCCCTTTTTCTTTCCTTTTTGTTTCTATCGGGGTTTTTTTCTTCCTGTCACCTCCTTCTTGTCTGTTTTCTGCCCTTTTTGGTCCCTTTCATGCTCTTTTTCCCCAAAGCTTTTAAAGGTAATTTTTTTCTCTCGCATGCCAAAGTCGGTGCGTAGGTTGTTGTAGGGGCTTAACGGCAGCGTGGCGTTTTTCATCTTTTTGGCGGACGAAATAGGTGCGAGCTTAGGGTATGGTGTGTTTTTTTTTAATTTTTAAAAATTTTTTTTTACATTAAATTCCCGGGTTTCCCCCGGGAAATTTTGGGTGCTCTCCCCGGGGGCGAGTGTGTGTTGTGTTGTGTTGTGTGTGCGTGCGTGCGTGCGTGCGGCGGCGTGGGCGTGTGTGTGTGTGTGTTGGTGTGTGGTTTTGTGGTGTGTGTGTGAAGAAAACGAAAGGGGGATGAAGGTCATTAACCAGCGACAAATAAATTTCGCGCTAAAAACATGTTTAAAAGCAAAACAAAAATATCGACTCTATAATAATTGGATGAAATGTAAAACCCTTTTTACTTAGTATCTTCTATCAGCAGAAAGAAACAACTGATGCGCTTCTACTGGCAGATGCTCTGCATCTAATCCAAATTTGAACACTAACGCAACTGCGTACCATGTTTGCATATTAATTTTTGATGGGGAGGTGGGGATACGAAGCAGATGACAAGAACAACAGAGTTTTAAACTAAAATAAGAGTGGAGGCAACATCTAGCCGTGCCCCCACCATCCTCCTCTCTCTCTCTCTGTCCTCTCTCTCTCTCACTCGCTCTCGCTCTTCCTTTGATTCATCATTATTATCAATTTTTGTTTTTCTAACTTTTGCTTAATTAATTTGTTGTCGGTTTTTGATGCATTTTATTGATATTCTTCAGGCAAAATCTTACTTTTATATCGTCTAATAGATTGAGATAATTTTTGATAAAAAAGAAAAGTTGACACTTATAAGCATTTGGATTATCGCATAAAAAATGTATTGTGATAAATGATTGCTAATGAGCTAATTCTGAAGTAGACCCATGCAATGTCGGGTTTTAAAATGGAATGTGCATGAAGAAACCCTAGCAGAGAACACCACGTTTTTTAATGTACACAGCGTCAAAGTTCATCTGCATCCATCCTGTATAGTAGTAGTAGCAGCATCAGACAGCACAGTAAGAGGAGGAGGAGGAGGGGAGAAGGAAGGGAGGAAGAGGAAGAG
>CM054142.1:71798668-71826168 GCA_028751875.1 Rapana venosa | reverse complement strand
GGAAAGCCAATGGTCGGGAGTGTTGAAACTGCCTATCTGCCCGGGAGGGCGGGGTTGAGCCCCCACCAAAACGGGTGGCCTGCTTGGGACCTTTCCCCGGGATTTCACATCAGCACCCACTCCACCCCCCAAAAAAAGTCCTTGGGTTTTGGGACTAAAAACCAAGCCCCGTGTTCGAACCCCTGCAAAAACCCTCTTGGCCCCACGTTAAAACCGTTTCCCCTTTTTGGAAGAGTAGGCCATTGTGTGCCGGTGGGAAACAGATGAAAAAAATTTTAAAAAAAACCGCTACACACGGGGCTGGATGTAAAAAAACACATGAGTGCTTTTTTCCCTTATCCTCGATATAAAAGAATAAAGAAAAAAATAAAAAGCACAACACGTTAAACACCCCTACCACCTTTTTTGGAAAGTAGGCCACCCCTTTGTCCCGGTAGGAACAGTTTAAGAATTTTAAAAAAAAAAAAACACCTGCCTGCACACAGGGATTGTGTTAGACATCATCTCCCAAGTCGGAATATGGCCAAAATTAATGGGGGATGGGGGGGGGGGGTTTTTGTAAAAAAGGTCCACGCGCAAAACCCGACCATTGGTGAACCCCCTGAGCTCCTCCGAGGAACAAACAACAAAAACATGATCTCAATATTGGTCTCATTATCATTCATCAATATCTTTGGGCATGGTTTCCCTTTTTCTATGATCATGATTGCAGGACAGGATACCGTGGGCAAAGAAATGGAAAAGCGGGCCCCGGCGAAGAGAAGAAAAAGGGGGATGAAGAATGAAAACACCAAACCCGCCCACCTGCACACACACCCAAAAACACACACACACACACACACACACACACACAACACACACCAACAGAGTTAATCCATCAGTAACGCACGTTACCCGCCACACACAACCCGAGTAAATCCCTCAGTAACCACGTTTTTCTGCACACACCCCACAGGTAAATCCATCAGTAACGCACGTTATCTGCACACACCCCACAGTCAATCCAAAAGTAACGCCCGTTACTTGCACCCAACCCCCGTGAATCTATCAGGAACGCACGCTATCTGCAGTCCAAACCATCATATCGCCCCGCTAAACTGCCCCACAGTCAATTCCCTCAGTTCGCACGGGTTTTTTGGGGGGTTTCCGAGCTTTAAAACCCCCAAAGGGGGGTCACCCAGAACCGCACTCCGTCTCATCCTCACACCTAGCTGTCAGCAACAGTGGGTAGAAGCTAGTGTTTATGCTGTTCTTTTTACAAATACTTTCGCAAAATCATAGGCAGCCACACTCCGACTTCGGGTTAAATAGTATTTGTGTAGTAGTATTAGTTTTTGGGAGTAAGGGAGTAGTAGTATAGTAAAAGTAAATAGTAGTGTGGGAGTGTAGTAATAGTAGCAGTAGCAGCAGCAGCAGCAGCAGTTATAGTAGTAGTAGTAGTAGTTTTTGGGGGCAGCAGCATTGCAAAAAACATGGTTAATTAAACCAAAAATTGCAAATTCATTATCAACATCTTTGACGTCGTCATCACCCCCACCGTCATCTTCTTTATATTTAAAAAATCTCCCAATAACGACGACAATGACAATAAAAAGGACAGGAAAGGAGGGGAAAGGGGAAGGGGGAGGGGGAGGGAAAGGGGGGGGGGGGGGAGAGGGCAGAGGAGTGCATCAAAAATTCACCCGAGGTTTTTCCGCCAGTTCATCCGCAGAAGGAGCGGGGAAAAACCGGGGAGGCCCTAGGAGGAGAGGAGGGGGGCCCCCAAGGTTGGGCCCCGCCCCCGGCCCCAGCTCCTGAAACAACCACCACCAGGGTCCTGAAAAAAACCCACCACCACTCCTTTAAACAAACCAAACCAAAAAGCTCCCGAAACAACCCCCACACCAGCTCCCGAAACAAACCCCCACCAGCTCCTGAAACCCAACCCCCCACCACTCCGGAAAAAACCCAACCCCCAGCGCCTTGGGAAAAAACCACCACCCAAACTCCTGAAACAAAACCAAACCCCCAGTCCCCGAAAAAACCCACCCACTAGCTCCCGAAACAACCACCACCAGCTCCTTTAAACAACCCCACCCGTTGAAACAAACCCCCCACCAGCTCCCGAAAAAACCCACCCCAAACTTCGTGAGGAAGGGTGCCCTTGTTTTTGGAGCCAAACTCTGGGCTCTTTTGGGGGCGGGATAGCTCTGTGGGGCGGAGCACTCGCTTTCCCCCAGCCAAGTTAAGCAGCGTGGTTACCACTTGGATGGGTGACCGTTTGCCCGCCTTGGCTTCAGAACAGTCCCCCAGTTCCCCCAGCTGTAAATGGGTACCTGCCTCTTCAGGGTCAGGGAAGGTAAAGCAGCGAGGGAGAGGAGATGGGCGCCGCCCTCAATATGCTGGCCCCTAGAGAAGTGAGGTCTCTGACACCTCGGTCCCCTACGACCTTATAGGTTATGGGACACCTTTGCCTTTGCCTTATAGGCTCTTTGATGTATTATGATGTATTGGACTTTGTTTGAATGGTGTCCTATTCTCATCTCCTGAAAATGCTTGGCCAGAAATATTCTCAGCTCTACTGACTTTATTTATATTTATTTATTTATCTATTTATTTACTTATTTATATATACTACTTTTGCCACGGCAGATTTCTCGACGTGAAATTCGGGCTGCTCTCAACGGAGAGAGCGTGTTGCCACAAGAGCAGCGCCACCCATTTTTTGTTTTAGTTTTTCTGTCTGCAACTGTATTTGTTTCCCTATCAGAGTGCCTTTTTTCTACAGAATTTTGCCAGGGACAGCTCTCTTGTTGCCGTGGGTTCTTTAACCTGCGCTAAATAATTACATGTAACACACGGGACCTCGGTTTATCGTCTCGTCCAAAAGACTAGCACCCAGACCACGACTCATGGTCTAATGGATGGGGGACAAGTTTCGTGTCCAAACGGGATACGAACCACCGCACACTTTCGACCCGGACTTTTCGCTTTCTAGACAGGCGCATTACCTCTAGACCACCGACTTGTTCTAAAGTTCTTGAGTAGTCTGCACTGAATGGTCAATTCTTAAAATCAGTCGACTGAGTCGTTATGGGAAAGAAAGTTGTGACGTTTTGGGCACAGTTTCCTCTACGTCGAAAGCTGTGTCCAATGCATTGTTTTCCTAATTCTTCTTCAAATCAGATATGGTTCAAGGGACTCAATCCTCTGTCCCAGATTGTATTCTCGCACTTCCTTCCCTTTATTCGTATCGTTTGGTCGATGTTTACTTTTTAAAAAAAATCTTTTATTTCGAGGATAATGAAATAAGTACTCATGTGCTTTTTTTAAATCCAGTCTCCCGTGTGTATGCAGTTTTGTAAATTTTGTCATCCGTTCCAACTGGAACACAATGGCATACTCTTCCGAAAAGCGGAACGGGTTTTAACGTGTGTTTGTCGCTGCTGTTATGATTGATTTGTTGGTTTGTATTTTCAAGCGATTTATTTCGTTTTGTTTAATCTTCTAATCCATGTGTACTTTGAGGGATTACGAGTACAAGGGAAGTGATAGAAAATCCTTCGGATGAGACTATAAACCGAGGCCCCGTGTTCGAACGCATGCAGAACATCTTGCGCACACGTTAAATCCTGTTCCGCTTTTCGGAAGAGTAGGCCATTGTGTGCCGGTGGAAACAGATGACAAAATTTAAAAAACCGCATACACGCGGGGACTGGATGTAAAAAAGCACATGAGTGCTTATTCCATTATCCTCGATATAAAAGAATAAAAAAAAAATTAATTAATAGAAACAAGCAAGTGTTGTAACCGCAGGGTGAGGATAACTACATCTGATCTTCCACATAACGGTGGGCAAGGCACAAATAGCCACAAGGTCAACACGACAGACGTCTCATCTGGTCGGTCCTGAAATAGCGGTTGACAGGGTTGACTCTGGGTGTGGCCCTTACTCCACCAGGCACGGCCAGATTCGAACCTTGCAGCCCATCACTCACAGACGACCAGACCACAAAGAACACAAAGAACAAACAAAACGAAGAAACAGCAAGAAGAAGAAGCAAGAAGCAAGGCAGCCGCCATCAGCCGGCCGGCAGCCCCACCTGGCTGGCCTGCACACTGTTAGTTGTGGGATTCAGCCAGCAGCCTGGCTGCGGCAAAGGACAGGCGAAGAAGACCAGGCCAGCACCCCAGCCCTGCCCGCCACCCGGGGTACAAGCCGCAGCACGCTCACGTCCACACTGGGAATGCTGCAATCATCATTCATCATTATTATCATTATCATCTTCATCGTTATCATCGTCATCATCTTCATCATCATCATCATATCATCATCATCATCATCATTATCATTTATCGTTATCATCATCATCATCTTCATCATCGATCATCTCACCATCATTATCACCATCATCATCAACATCGCGGTCGTCGTCATCGTCGTCGTAGTCGTCATCATCTCCATCATCATCATCATTTTCTTCATCATTATCATCCTTATAGTTAATTTCATCATCGTTGTCCTCATCTTTGCTGCCGTGGTTCTTGTGCAATGGTGATATTGTCGTTTGCAGGACTGCGTAAGACTAGATGGAGTGCAGGCGCCTTGATTTGTCTTTAAAAGATATAGCGCTATATAAAATTCCATGTATTGTTATCATTATTATTATCACCACAGTCGTCATTGTTGTCAACGTGGCTCTGATCATCATCATCATCATCATCATCATCATCATCATCATCATCCCTATCACTGACCATCATCATTATCACTGACCATCATCACCATCACCGTTGCCATTAGCGATGTCTCTCCGCCATCATCACTACCACTACCGCCACCATCATCATCCTAGCGTCATCACCATTATCATTACCACCACCACCGCAACAGTCACCATCACCACTGCCATCATCGCTACCACCACCATCACTGAAAACACCACTGGAGACGTGAAACTATACGATAGTGAGTCATTCCAAACTGAAATGCATGTGGCGCTCAACTTTTTACGCCTTTCTTCCACTGAATATTTTAGTGCGTGTTTATCCCCAGAAATACTTACTGACTAGTCACTTTCATGAGTGAAACATGGACGCTTGTATGATGGAGGAAACACTCACCCCTTAGGAACAACCCCGATGACTTGGACGTCGTAGCTGACAGCAAAGTGCAGGTAATGGGACACCAGTGTTGCCCCGATCAGCTGAAGAAAGCACAGGTCATCAATCACTGTCAGCAACAGCACCAATTCAGTCGTCTGCTTTATAGCCCCGCCCACCACAGCCAGGCCACATTGGGGATGTCACCTTTCCACTTTTAAATCTCAGATTAATAGTATGTAACTACAATAATAATAATGAAAATAATAATAATGATAATGATTAATGATAATAATAATAATAATAATAATAATAATAATAATAATGTATGGTATTTCATAGCGCTGAATCTTGTAAGCAAACAAATCAACGTGCTTGCATTCAAATCATTTACACGTATACAACCTTCTACAAAATATTAAAATGAACATATATCAAATTATAGGCTCACACACACACACGCATGCACACACTCACAAAAAAAAGCGCGCGCACACACACACACACACGCGCGCACACACACACACCACACACACACACACACACACACACACACACACACACACACACACAACATAATTAGGTAGGGTGGTGGAGATGAAGGTGGCCCTGTTGAAAAGTAGGAGAGAGACCCATGAGGTGAAGACATCGGGTAGGAAATAAACAGCTATATACATATCGAAACAGAAACAGGGTATAAAACCAACTCTCCTGTCCTTCCTTGTATCAACGCCCTGGTCAACCATAAGGGTCAACCCAGGACGGGAAACCGCGTTGTGGGAGAAATCACATCAGCCTCACATAAATGAGATAACACCCAAACCAGATTCCTCAAGACAACCTAGCTCCTAGTGACCAGCCAGAAACAGGCTATGGCTCAGTGCCTGACTGCTTGTGCACACCCTGAATTTTCTCGTGACTTAAAGTGGTATAAAATAAATAAAATAAATAAATAATTTACTCCTGTAGTAAAAGTAAACATTGTGAGGCATTCATTCTGATAAACTAGGGCGTGACTGACTTCATTTCTCTTCTAACTTCTGAGAAGTCCATGGGATGCACGCTGAAACTGACAGTCACTGACTTGGGGTCAGTTGACACTGGTGGACCCCGTCCTTCACCAGATATTCATAATTGCACCTCTTTATAGTTCTGTTTGCTGAGTGCAAGTGGCAATTACTTAACACAACACAACAAAAAACCAACAAAATCCAAAACCCATTTTGTGCTGTGAATCCAAGTTCTCTCTCTCTTGCTCTCTGTCTCTGTGTGTGTGTGTGTGTGTGTGTGTGTGGTGTGTGTGTGTGTTGTGTGTGTGTGTGTGTGTTTAACAGATTTTTTAAAAGCATTAATTAGAGTAGTTGGGTTTTTTTCCACTCTCGCTAACGTGGTATATTTGCTGTTAAGGTGAGCAAGCTGCAGGAAAAGGCAGAGTTACAGTCACCACCCTACCACATCTGCATTATGGGAAAAGACCTTGGTTCAAACAGCTTCATTACCCCCCACCCCCCCACCCACCAACCAAAACATCGCCGCGCGCAGGCACGCAAGCACGAACACGCGCGCGCACACCACACACAAAAAACAAAAAAAAAAAACACACCCACACAACACAAACACAAACACACAAACACAAACACAACACACACACACAAACAAACACAAACACAAAACACACACCCACACACCCAAAAAAAAAACACACACAAAAACACAAACACAAAAACACACACAAACACACACACACACACACACACCAAAACACACCACACACACACACAAACACACACACACAACCTAAAAACACACCCACAAAAACACAACCACATCACACCACCCACACACACACAACACCAGAAAACCCACAGCCCCGGGACGGAGGGGGAACCCACTTCTATTTGGGACCCCTCCCTCCCACCACCCGATCACCGGTGACCAGTGAAAGTCACCAGGGTCACCCCCCACTCTGGGGTGGGGACGTATTGCGAAAAAAGTTTCCGTTTCCTGCAAAAAAAGAGTTCACAGTGATGAACGAGTGGAGAAACGCCCTTTTTCACACGAACAAATTTAAAATTTTCACATGCCAAGGACAATAACAGAGTGTATAAAAGGAAAGGTTCCCAAACCTGTGCCATTAGGGCAGTGAGCTCAGACCTCAGCTTCTCTAGGGCCAGCAATTTTAGGGGGCGCCCTCTACATCTCCTTCCCTCCTGCTTTACCTTCCCTGTTCCCTAAGAGGGCAGGTCCCATTTACAGCTGGGTGAACAGGGACTGTACTGAAGCCAAGGACACGACGGTACCCCTCCGTAGTCACCACGTTCAACGCCACCTTACATAGCTTCACCTTCCCTTCACCTTCACCTATCCCCTTTTTTTTCCCGTGGACCGTGGGGGGCACTACTGAAGATTTTGCAACCACTTCCCCCCACTCCCCGCGGCCCCTCTGCTTTCTGTAGCAATCGTTCCACTCAAGGCAAGTCCACTCTCTGATGTTTGTCTTCCCATCGTTTTCCTCTGTCTGTCTCTTCGTCCTCCCTCCTTGTACTGTTCCCAGCGCTATATAAATTCCATACATTATTATTATTATTATTATTACATTATTAGGGCATCCTTGGGCCAGTGACGTGCCCCCTACTACTTGGGGTTAGCTTGGGGAGCTGGAAAGCAAGTGCTGGGACCAAGGAGTTAATCCATCCTTGCAGATGAAATATAAAATGGTGGGAAAAAGGTGATCTTCAAACCGAGTTGGTACATCTCCCCTGATGGACCCGGGGAATGCATTCCATATGACGGGTCCTATGAATGTATAACGGTCAATGAGTACCTCCAAGCACGGGGCAGTAGCTGAATGACTCCACTTTTAATGTGTTTCAGAGGTTCTTTAATCAGGAAGCCAGTGCATGAACAATTGCTTCAAAACAGGATCAATGTCAGCATTTAAACAGGCCTCGGGAGTTGCCCGTCTGAGCGATCTACGAAAAAAAAAGAAGGATCAATATTATCGGTGTGCCATCGATATTTTTACGACCCTGACTCCTACGTTTTCATAAGCAAACTGAGTTTTTGTAAATAAAAAAACACAACCAAGCAAGGAAGCAACCAACCAGCCAAACAAACAAAATCATTGCTAGATGAAAGGATAGACTTTTTTTCTTTGGGAAAAAATCCACGGACTTTCAGAAAAAGTCGGGAAAGTGGCAAAGCCTATGCACTTTTTGCGGTTTTTTTCTTTTAATTGATATTGCTTTGAGAAATTGCTGAATTTTTTGCTTTGGGGTTGACACCACACACTGTAACAACGTCACCCGAAAACACTTCATGTCTAGAACAAAACAACAAAGATCAACAACAGTTGAGTGTCAGATTCCCCAAATGTCATCCACACAATCAGATTTCTTCTACTGACACAATAGTACAACCATACACGACTCACATAGTTACACTAAACAGAAGAAGCTCAACTGTTGCCCTTTCTAATGACACGGCAATGGAACGACACCTAACTTAATTACATAAAGCTAAAGGTCAAGCTGTCCCATAACCTTTAAGTTCGTAGGGGAGCGAGGCATCAGAGACCTCACTTCTCTAGGGCCAGCATATTGAGGGCGGCGCCCGTCTCCTCTCCCTCGCTGCTTTACCTTCCCTGACCCTAAAGAGGGCAGGTACCCATTTACAGCTGGGTGAACTGGGGTATTGTACTGAAGCCAAGGCGCGCAAACGGTCACCGATCCCCAACAGGTAACCACGCTCGATGCTGTTTAACATTGGCTGGAGGAAAACGAATGCTCTGACCACTGAGCTATCCCGTCCCCTTACTTACATAGTGTTACAGAAACCCACAGAATCTAAACATTAGACCTATTGACGCTGCAGTGTCACCATACCTGACTGGCTGACTGACTTACATACGGCAGTCTGAAGAAGCCAGACTGCTGGACAAAGGGCAGGCCGAAGATGGCGTGGAGCTGACTGGGCAGCACGTGCAGAGCCGCTCCCATGGTGAAGCCGCTGACCAGAGAGTCCGACATGAAACTGGCCACCCGCCCCACCCCCGTCACCCCCAGCAGCAGCTGGGCACAGAAAGTGCACGATTGTGAAACTATGGTCAACTGATTGCGTCATAAATCGAATTTTTTTAAATAATGAATATGATGCAGAGAAATCTGACGTGACTTAAAGTGATATAAATAAATGGAAAAAAAAATGCAAAGTGTCAGTGTGTTAACTGATTCTCATATATTTTTGTTCTTTATGACTGTTCTTTGTCCTCAACTTTAGGCTTGGTTTTGTTCAGTTTGGGAAAAGCTTTCACGGTTTATTTGTAGCAAGGCTGGGGTAACTAGGAAGAGTCATGTAATTTCTATTCATCACTTATAAAACAATGGAAGATTTGTAATCTATCAGTCAAAGAATACAAATAAATCCGATGAATGATTTTCTTGTCATCAAAGCCAAAAGAATATTAATAGTTTGAAATGATAAAAAGCTACAGGAAAATCAAAATTTAAAATAGCAAACAAACAAAACATTTAAATGTGGGAACAGATGACAATATTTCATGGGGTCTAGATGTAAAAAAGCACATGAGTGCTTATTCCATTATCCGCAAATAAAAGAATAAAAAGAAAAAAACCCCATCGCTTACCAATCAGCTGTTGTAATCAACTACCAACAGCAGCTGCAGCAGCAACAGTAACAACAACAACAACAACATTTACAATAACAACACCAAGTCTACAACTACAATTAGGATTACAAAGGCTACCACTGCTGCTGCTACTGCTGCTGCTGACACTCTACTACACTACTACTACTACTACTACAACTACTACTACTACTACTACTACTACTACTACTACTTACTACTACTATGTCTCCTCCTCCTCCTCCCACTACTACTACTACTACTACTACTTCTACTACAATGTCTCCTCCTCTCACTCCCACTACTACTACTACTACTACTACTAACTACTACTACTAACTACTACTACTACTACTACACAAACACACCAACACATTACAAAGAAACAACAACAACAACAACAACACCTGTGGATCGTGGTCTAGAGGTAACGCACCTGTCTAGAAAGCAAAAGTCCGGGTCGGAAGTGTGCGGTGGTTCGAATCCCGTTTGGACCCAAAACTTTCCCCCCGTCCATTAGACCATGAATGGTGGTCTGGGCGCTAGTCTTTCGGATGAGACGATAAACCGAGGTCCCTTGTGTTACACATAATTATTCAGCGCACGTAAAAGAGAACCCACGGCAACAAGAGAGTTTTCCCTGGCAAAATTCTTAGAAAAAAGCCACTCTGATAGGAAAACAAATACACAGTTGCAGACAAACAAAAAAAGGTGGCGCTGCTCTTGTGGCGACGCGCTCTCCCCGGGGAGAGCAGCCCGAATTTCACGCAGAGAAATCTCGTGACTTAAAGTGGTATAAATAAAAAAAATAAGTGAAAAAATAAAAACACCAACAAGACAGGGTGCTGACCTGGACAAGGCCAACAGCAAATGTGGTGGACATGGCGTAGGTCAGCTTGACGTGCAGCAACGTCTCCTCGTCCTTGCTGTCTGTGGCGTTAGGGTCACCCTGTGTGCGTCAAGAATCTGGCCTTCAGTTCACAGTAAGCAACGAGATAGTGTTGTTGGCTGTTGCTGCTGTTGCTGCTGCTGTTGCTACTGGTGCTGCTGCTGCTGCTGTTGCTGCTGCTGCTGCTGTTCTGCTGCTGTTTGCTGCTGTTTGCTGCTGCTACTGCTGCTGCTACTGCTACTAGGTTCTATTGCTACAGTTTTAACTGCTACTGGTGCTGCTTCTAATGCTACTCTGCTGCTACAGCTGCTGCTGCTACTGCTACTACTGCTATGCTGCTGCTACTGCTGCTACTACTGCTACTGCTTCTGCTTCTACTATGCTACTGTTCTGCTGCTGTTTACTACTGCTGCTACTACTACTGCTGCTACCTGCTGCTAATGCTACTATCTGCTGCTACTGCTGCATACTGCTGCTAGTGCTGCTGCTGCTGCTACTGCTGCTGCTTACTAAGCTACTGCTCTGCTGCTGCTACTACTGCTGCTGCTACTACTGCGCGCTGCTGCTGCTACTGCTGCTGCTTCTACTAATGCTACTGCTCTGCTGCTGCTACTACTGCTGCTGCTACTACTGCGCTGCTGCTGCTGCTGCTACTGCTGCTGCTTCTACTAATGCTACTGCTCTGCTGCTGCTCTACACTGCTGCTGCTACTACTGCTGCTGCTGCTGCTGCTACTGCTGCTGCTTCTACTAATGCTACTGCTCTGCTGCTGCTACTACTGCTGCTGCTACTACTGCTGCTGCTGCTGCTGCTACTACTGCTGCTGCTACTACTGCTGCTGCTGCTGCTGCTACTGCTGCTGCTTCTACTAATGCTACTGCTCTGCTGCTGCTACTACTGCTGCTGCTACTACTCTGCTGCTTCTGCTGCTGCTGTCACTGTTCTTATTACTACTGATATTACAACTACTACACCATTAACAATACCATCACCATTACTACTTCCACTATTAGAAGAAGACGAAGAAGAAGAAGAAGAAGAAGAAGAAGAAGAAGAAGAAGAAGAAGAAGAAGAAGAAGAAGAAGAAGAAGAAGAAGAAGAAGAAGAAGAATTCGATGATGATGATGATGATGATGATGATGATGATGATGATGATGATGATGATGATGATGATGATGATGATGATGATGATGATGATGACGACGACGACACTGACCAGACTCTCAGATGCATTGCTCTGTAGATGATGATGAGGATGGTGAGGATGCTCAGCTTGCCAGGCTGTGACCCCCTCCTTCACCACACTGCCTATCATCAGACTGGACAGTGCGAACGTTCCTGCAACAACCCATTCACCCATTGATTGATCAACCAACCAACCAACCATCCAGCCAACCATCAATCAATCAATCAATAGTGATCACTTTCATCAAATGTCATAAGCATTGTTTCTTGGAGTTTCTTTGGTTAGCTTCTCATCAGTGTTCAGTATCGCTGTCCAAAAAAGAAAGAATTTTCAGTATGTTGATTTGGTAGTTCTTTGATCTGATTCAGAGCATGCAATGAGGACATTGCATTTTAAAAGCTTGGGGAGTGTGTTATAGTGTGCACTTTGCGCACTATAATGTTTGAACTAAAACCCCTCTTTCCTTCCCCTCTCGCCCCCCCCCCCCTTTTAGAAAGAATTCTTCAACTTGGTTAGACTTCATGATTTGCTTAGAGTTATGTTTCTTTGACAACCTCTAAGTTACAGTGTTGTGTTTAAACAAACAAGTTCTCAGTCTGTTTGGATACCCATGGTTGTGGTTTGGCTTTTCTAGTATCCACTTGAGGTTTTTCTCTAAAGAAACCAATTGAAGTCTGTGTAGTGTCACTCCTCTCAGCTTTGGTGTCCAGCATGTCTCGGTGGGCTAGGAAACCTGGTAATTGATTGAGGCCTGTGTACTGTTACACCTCTCATGTTAAGTGCCCAGCATGTGCTGTGAGCTAGAAGATGGGCAACTCCTTGTGATGGTGTAGCTAAGTGTCCTCACTGTAGGCCTATAGTCCCAGGGCTGGTGGCTCAGCCCCTTTGTTAGTTACAGTGGAGCCCTCTCTATTCATGGAGTCCTTGTTGTAGCCTAGAGTGTCCAGTGGAACAGTCATGTAATAAGCACTTCAGAGCTTGCTTGTGGGGCCTCTTTCTTGTTGAATAGCATCCCCCTTTCCCCCTCTCTATTACCCCCTCCCCCTCTTCTATTGAATCAGCAGATTTGTCATATCAAGACTACATTGGTTGATTTAAATTTGTTTGTCAGCTGATTTGATGTGTGGTTAGGATTTGTTCGTCTCAGTTTCCAAATTAATTCATTGGTCACTTGGAATTAGTAGTCCTGCAACTGAACCAATATAACAGGGTGTACATGGCGTTTTAAAGTCTTTCTCTTGCTGGCTGGCTGAGGCAACTTTCTTCTTGAGTTAGGCTGCGTGTGGTGAAACGACAGAATGACTTAGAAGGAAACAGCAGTTTTGTTCTTCTGCTTGAGCTGTAAGTGAGAATTTCTCTTTTTGATATAAGTTGTTGGTTAAAGAGATTTATTAAGGAAAAAGCTGATTTGATAAGTAAATCTTATTTGTGTGTACTAGCGGAATTTAGCTATTGATCGATTATTGTGACTAGTTCAGTGAAAGTGTGTGTAGTTGCTTTACACATGAATATTGGCTAAAGTCATGAGACTTTTACTCTATATATAATTGTGTGATTTTGGATTTATTCCATAATTGGATGTTCATGTGAGAAATGGAATTTTATGAGTAAGTAATTATTTGATGTGTGTATCATGTTGAGATGAAGTTTGTGAATTGTACTGATCAAAATAATGTGGAATCGGTAACAGAGCTATTGGGATAGACTGCTATGGCAAGTTGAATTGAGATAAGAGTCGACTGCTAAAACTAAAAGAGCTGAAGACTTGAAGGTTAGACTTGAATGAAGTATAGGACTAGGCCTAACTAGGCCCCTGTGGTAATTGCTCATTCAAAAGTAGGCAGTCTTGACATGTAGGTGTGACTTGGTGTATGGTTAATCATTGGTGTCAAAAGCGGTTAATTTGTATGGGGTTGTGTGACACTAGATTGTGTCTGCTCTCTCTCGAAAAACCAGAAGAGGAACACGTGCAGGCAGACGTCATCGCCTGCAGTGTGCCCGGCCTCCACCTGTCTCCCCCCTCACCTCTGACGTCACTTCCGTAACCACTGACCACGCTGCCTCATCTCCCCGTGACATGCTTCCCCCTGTTACTGATTTATCTTCTATGTGTGAAAAGACTTTTCTTGATTGTAATGTGCTTCATGCTGTGTACAAAGATTCAGATCCCCTGCCTGACTCAGTTCCTTTACCACCCTCCACACCTGACTCATCATGTAAACTCTTGTCTGTTCTCCCACTGTCTACTTATCTGCCATCGCCTGCATCTTCTTCCTCAGATCCTTGTCCTAACTCACCACTTTCTCCTTCAACCTCTCCGTCTCCTTCAAATCTTCTTCACATCTGTCTGCACAATGTACAATCTGTTAGCCCAGTTGGAAAGGCTGATTTTCTTTCCGATTATATCTCTGAAAAAAACCTAGATTTAACTTTTCTCACAGAATCGTGGTTAAAACAACAAGGCCATGAACCTATGATAAAACAGCTAACACCACCTGGCTATAAGACTCTTTCCTTCCCCCGACTCTCCCGTGGAGGTGGCATCGCTGTCGTTTACAAGGACACGCTGCATCCGGCTCTTTCTTTCTGCCACTCCCTCCCTTTCTCACCAGAATCTTTCGAAGTCTGTGAACTCAACCTCAATCTACCCGGCCATTCTGTCACTTTCTGCTGCCTTTACCGCCCACCTCCCAGCCGTAAAAACAATCTGACATCTTCCCTTTTTCATCAAGAATTCCAATCTCTCCTTGATCATTCTTGGCGACTTAACTTTCACTTTGACAAACAGTCCTCTCCTGACGTCAAGCGTCTTTCTCTTTATGTGTCTAACCACTCTCTGTCCCAGCTGGTAAATGAAGCTACACACAGATCGGGTCATATTTAGATTGGCTCATCACTGATGTTTCACTAGATCTTATCAGTCTGTATCCGTCCCCTAATGAACTGCTTTCTGACCATTCTGCCATTCTTTTCTTTCTCAACATTGCAAGGCCTATTAAAAAGAAAAAGTGCTCCCCGTCGCCCAAACTCAAGGCCATAGATATCCAAACTTTCTCTACCCAAGCTGCTGAACGCCTATCACTAATCCCTGACCACACTGACCCGTCTAAACACTACAACACTGTTCTTGGCCAACTGCTCGATGAGCACGCGCCTCCCACCGACCTTATTCTTTCTGATAGGCCCTGCGCCCCATGGTACACCCATGATATCCTGGTCGCAAAACGCAAACGCCGACAACTCGAGCGACAATGGCGAAAAACAAAAACTGAAATAAATAAGCAACTCTTTCGAAAACAAATCAACAAAGTCAAAACCTTAATCCATTCAGCAAAGACAAAGTATTACTCTTCTCAAGTTCTTGATGCTACGTCCATGAAATCTCTCTTTTCCCTCACCTCAACTCTTCTGGATCCGCAAAGGCAAGCCCTCTACCCACTGTTCACAGCACCTTCCCAACTTCCTGCTATATATTTCTTCATTCTTCTCTGACAAAGTCCGCAACCCTTCACTCAAAACTGGATCAGACTCTTTCCAACCCACACCTCCTGTCCCCAATTCACTGGTATACCTCTCCTTTTCTTTCATCCAA
Source organism: Rapana venosa (assembly GCA_028751875.1). NCBI lineage: Eukaryota > Metazoa > Mollusca > Gastropoda > Neogastropoda > Muricidae > Rapana > Rapana venosa. The sequence goes on along the minus strand of CM054142.1, from coordinate 71,810,774 downwards.
CAAGTGAGAATGAAATCAAGACAATTCTAAAAGAAATGACAATAAAATCATGTGATCTTGATCCTGTACCTGCTTCTCTTCTCACTCAGTGCATTCCACAGCTCATACCCACCATCACAAAAATAGTAAACTCATCTCTTCTCTCAGGAATTTTTCCATCAGCTCTCAAAACTGCTATAGTTACACCTCTACTCAAAAAGCACGACCTCGACCCTAACATTCTGAAGAATTACAGGCCCGTTTCTAACTACCTTTTATCTCTAAAGTTCCCCTTTAAAAAGTGTTCTGAAACACTCAATAGCCATCTTCATCCAACAATCTCCTTCCCCCTTTTCAGTCTGCCTATCGTGCCAACCACAGCACCGAGACCACCCTAGTCCACACCTTAAACACGCTTTTGCACGCTTCTGACCCAGGAAAAATATCCCTTCTCACTCTCCTGACTTGTCTGCAGCCTTTGACACTAAAGACCACTCAATCTTCTCTACCGTCTCCATAACACGTTTTGGTATTAAAGACACAGCCCTCACCTGGTTCAGTTCATACCTTACAGACCGATTCCACACAGTTACAGTAAAATAAGATTCAATCAGCACCTGCTAAACTGGAATGTGGAGTCCCACAGGGGTCAGTTCTCGGCCCTGTTCTTTTCACTCTCTACACTGCCCCACTTTCACATATAATAAACCGTCATCAAATCAGCCATCATTTTTATGCAGACGACTCTCATATTCTTAGCAGTGAAACTCCCGAAAATCTGCCTTCTCTCTTGACAAATATGTCCTGCTGCCTTCAAGATATCCAAAACTAGATGATAGAGAACAAGTTCCAACTAAATGCAGATAAAACCGAAGCCATGCTTATAGGGACCAAACACAAACTCTCTTCCATAACAACAGCTTCAATAGAATTCGGCAATACGTCTGTCCCTCTATCCACTGTAGTGAAATATCTAAGGGGTAGTTATCGATAACACGCTCTCCATGCAAAAATTCATCCCCCCAAACCTGCCAGTCGTTTCTACTATCAATTACCGCGCATTAAAAACAGTGTAGTTCGAAAGTATCTGTCCACTGATGCAACATCCAAACTAGTCACATCTCTCATTCTCTCACGTTGGACTATTGCAATTCTCTTCTGGCTGGTCTGCCAGCATCATCTATCCACCCTCTTCACGTACACAAAACTTTGCAGCTTTGACTAGTCCTCAGAAAGAAAAAATCTGAGCACATTACTCATCTCTTGCTATCTCTCCACTGGCTGCCTGTGCCACAGAGGGTAAACTATAAGATCTGTACCCTCTGTTACAAATGTCTCCACAAAACGGCACCTTCCTACCTCTGTGAATGTATTCACTTGTACACTCCCTCTCGTTCCCTCCGCTCTGCTGCAGATACCTTGTGCTTAAGAATACCTAGATTCAACCAGTCCACTGTTGGCCGTCGCTCTTTCTCTGTTTCTGGTCCAGTGATCTGGAACGACCTCCCTCTCTCCCTTCGTTAAAAGCCTACTTATGATGGTTTTAAATCCAGCCTAAAGACGCATTTATTTCAAACCTAAGATTCTCTCCTCTTGTTTCATCTCATTTCTGTCCCTGCCCTCAATAACCAGCCCCCCCCCCCCCCCCCCCCCCCCCATTAGCCTGCCCGAGTGTACAACTTTTGTGTGTGTGTGTGCGTGGGCGCGCGCGCGCGTGTGTGTTTACATTTTTATTTGTAAAAAAACTGTTAATTGTGCGCGTGTGTGTGTTTACATTTGAATTTGTAAAAATCTATTAATCGTAACTGGCTGCATGTGAAAGAATAGGATGAATGAGAGCGCTTTGATTGTGTTTTTTTTTTGCAAGATTTAGCGCTGTATAAATTCCATGTAATTTCTTCTTCTCCTTCTCTCCTCCTCTCTCTCTCTCCTCTCTCTCTCTCTCTCCTCTCTCCTCTCTCTGTCTCTCTCTCTCATCTCTCTCTCTCTCTCTCTCTCCCTCTTCTCTCTCTCTCTCTCTTGTGCTACAATATCCATGGGAATATAATAGGGACCAATGTTATGAAAGATCTTAGTATAGACTAAGTTCTGTTGACATTATCATAATGTCAGTTGAGAGTATTGAGGAAAGAATTTTCCTAGTTATTTTGTAGTCTTTTGATTGTCTGATTTACAACTGTATACTATCTATTGGTTCCCTAGGATTAACTTGGTATTTTGGTGTGAGTGATGAAAGGAACTTGGTTTACTTACATTCGGCTAGACGACAATATAGCTATTTGCTGTTCTTGCCTTTCATCAATGATGTGCCTAGTTAAATATGGATAGAGTAGTTACCTGAATTTTATCTTTGTTTCAGGTGTGTGTTGTTGGTAGATAAAATAAAAAGTGTTACCATAACACCCCTGCGTGGCCTCACATCATTCCTTTGAGTGTGGAGTGCCAGTGCCCTAACATCCCTATCCCAGAACCTTGTTCACCCTCCAACAAATAAATAGATAGATAAATAAAGAAAGAAAGAAAGACAGACAGACAGACATACAGACAGACAGATAGGCAGGAAGGCAGAGAGGATAAGAAAGAAAGATCGAATGAATGAAAAAATGAATGAACTTAAGAAAAATTGAATGAATGAATAGAACGTGAATTAATTAATGAATTAAATGAATGAAAGTGAATGAATGAAAGAATGAATGAATCGATGAATGAATGTGCACACGTTAAATCCTGTTCCGCTTTTCATAAGAGTAGGCCAGTGTGTGCCAGTGGGAACAGATGACAGAATGTACAAAACCGCATACACATGGGGACTGGATGTAAAAATGCACATACGTGCTTATTCCATTATCCTCGATAAAAAAAGAATAAAATAAATAAATAAATGAATCAATCAATCAATCAATCAATTAATCAATCAATGAATCAATGACTCGGTCAGTTACTAAGCCGACGCAGTTATTGAGGAAGTCAACAGCACAGTCGGTTCATTGTCACTGACCTCAGTGATGTTGGCATTGTAGGATGTTGGTGGTCTGCCTTTTTTCCTTCTGCCCTCAACCTTCCCTTGGCTAACTGTTTTCATCAGATTTGTTTGTGTGCTTCTGTTTACATGATCGATCATCTCTCATCTCGTCTGTCCCGTAACCCCCTCCCAGGTCGTAGGGGCACTGCAGTGACGAACGTTGCACCAGTTGGCTCCATTTGCGGCGGTTGTGGGCAAGTGCCTGGGTTGTGGAGAAGCTCTTCCCGGTCCATTCAGTGATGTTGTTTTCCCATTTCTTCTTCAGCCTGCCTCACCTTCTCTTCCCCTGCACTGTTCCTTGCGGTATGGTCTTGGACAGCCCATCTGATCTTGTCACATGTCCATACCATCTGAGCTTCCTTTTCTTGACTGTGGTCAGCAGGTCTTCGTAGTGCTTTCCTTGTTAGGTGATGGTTTGTCGGACTTCTTCCTTGGTCATTGGAATGTCGATCGATCAACATCTATCTATCTATCTATCTGTCCCGTAGTCTGACGACCGTGGGGGCACCCTCAAAGACTCAACAACCAGTTCCCTCCATTCCTCTCTCTGTTCTGCCTTTCTCAGGGTTTTGTTGAGTTCTAGGCCTGTCCATTCGCTGATGTTATCCTCCCAGCTCTTCCTTGGTCTGCCTTTTCTTCTTCCTCCTTGGACAGTGCCTTGTAAAACTGTCTTTGCAAGTCCTTTGGATCTTGTGACATGTCCATACCATTTAAGTTTACGCTTTTTCACGATCGTTAGAAGGTTCTCATAGGGTCCAATGGTTTGCTGGATTCTGTTATGCACGCTTTCGTTGCTTATGTGGTCTTTGTAGGTCTAGGTTTTGTGGTCTTCGATCAACATACAAATAATAAAAAATCCAATCAAACAAACAACAAACCCAGAATCCCACACACACAAACCCAACAGACAGACGAGCAGTGGACTCACCGAGAGACACGTGTCGTGAGGTGCCCAGGAGGAAGTAGAGGAGGGGCGGGTAGAGGGAGGTGTACAGGCCGTACACTGGGGGCAGCCCCATCAGCAGGGTGTAGGCCAGCCCTGTGAGGCAACACACCCAGCTCCTGCCTTTCAACACCCCTCCAGTGTGGTCGTCATAGCGTGCACAAAGTACACACATACACACACACACACAGCCCCCCCCCCCACACACACACACAGGAGGAGGAGGGGGGAGAAGGGTAGATAAAAAGAGAGAAAGAGAGAATAGATAGATAGATAGACAGATAGATAGATAGGTAGTAGATGTAGTAGATAGATAGATAGATAGATAGATAGATAGAACATACATACATACGTACGTACGTACATACACAACAACATACATACATACATACAGTACATACATACATACATACATACATACACACACACATACATACAAAACATACAACTATACTACATACATACACACATACATACATTCATACCATAACATACATACATACATACACTACATACATACATACATACATACATACATACATACATACATGCATAGAGAGTGTGTGTGTGTATATGTATGTATGTGTGTATGTATGTATGTATGTGCATGCGTGCGTGCGCGCGTGCGCGTTCTGCGATATGATAGGCAATCACGCTGGTGCATCATCTTTGCCATGACACCAGCGACAGTCTGTGCGGGTGTGTCACGCTGCCGCTCCTCGCGCTAATGGAGCTGCTGGTGACTGGGGAGATGAGGTAGAGGGATGGGGGGGGGGGGGGGGAGGTTAAGCTGTTGTTGACAGGAGAAGGCTGCCTGAGAACAACTATACACTTGTAACAGCCTGATGAATACCATACCAGTTTTGTTTTGAAACCTAAACAATATCTACACAGAAAATGGAGTGGTTGTTTGTGTGTTTGTGTGTGAGCATGAGCCCACACGCACGCACGCACGAACGCACGCTTGCTTGCTTGCACACACACCAACACACACACACACACACACACACACACACACACACACACACACACACACACACACCAACACACACACACACCAACACACACACACACACACAACCACACAACACACAAACACACACACACACACACACACACAAACACACCAACACACACACACACACACACACCAACACACACCACACACACACACACACACACAACACACACACACACACACCAACACACACTCACACACGTCCAACATCCTACACTACCCCTGACAGATGTACAGAGAGGAAGCCTACAGTACAGCGGCATCACTTGCCTTGCAAACACACACACACCAACACACACACACACACACCAACACACACACACACACCAACACACACACACACCAACACACACACAACACACCAACACACACACACACACCAACACACACACACACCAACACACACAACACAAACACACACAACACACACACACACACCAACACACACACACACACCAACACACACACACACACCAAACACACACACACACACCAACACACACACACACCAACACACACACACACACCAACACAACACACACACACACCAACACACACACACACCAACACACACACACACACAACCACACACACACCAACCACACAACACACACCACACACCAAAACACCACACACACAACACACCAACACACACCCACTACACCAACCACACACACACACCAACACACACACACACACCACACACACACACACACACCAACACACACAACACACCACACACACCACACACACACACCCAACACACACACACACACACCAACACACACACAAAACACACACACACACACACCAACACACACACATCAACACCAACACACACACACACACACCACACACACACACACACCAACACACACACACACCAACACACACACACACCACACACACACACACACACCCAAACCCAACACACACACAACACACACCACACCAACACACACACACAACAACACACACACACACACCAACACACACACACACACCAACACAACACACACACACCACACACACAACACACACACAACACACACACACCACCAACACACACACACACACCAACACATACACACACACACACCAACACACACACACACACAACACACAACACCACACACAACACACACACAACACACACAAAACACACACACACACACAAACACACACACACACACACAACACACACACACCACACACACACACACAAAACACACACAACACACAACCACACGTCCAACATCCAACACTACCCACTGACAGATGTACAAAGAAGCCATACAGTCAGCGCATCACATTGCCTTGCAGCACATGCAGGATTCCCACACGTCACCACACCTACAAACGTACCCTGGCAGATCGTACCGGAAGCTGTAGCCACGCATGATGGTCGAGAACGGAAACACGCGCATCGCAAAGCTGCGCACCGCACGTGCCAACGTAGGGTTGCAGGCTCCTGTCCTGGGAAGCTTACCTACACAAACCATTGTAGACGATCATGGACGCCACGGGATAGGCGGTGAGAACGGGTTGTTTTCTTTCAGAGAACATTTCATTTCAGTAGCTGGCTGTTTACTGTTTCATAGAACATTTCAGTTTCAGTAGCATGGGTGTTCTGTGTCAGAGAACATTCAGATTCAGTAGCATGCGTGTTCTGTTTCGAGAACATTCAGTTCAGTAGCATGGATGTTCTGTTTCAGAGACATTCAGTTCAAGTAGCATGGGTGATTCTGTTCAGGCAGAACATTTCAGTCAGTAGACGGGTGTTCTGTTTCAGAGAACATTTCAGTTTCAGTAGCAGGGTGTTCTGTTTCAAAGAACATTTCAGTTTCATGTAGCCATGGGGTTTCTGTTTCAGAGAACATTTCAGTTTCAGTAGCATGGGTGTTCTGTTTCAGAGAACATTTCAGTTTCAGTAGCATGGGTGTTCTGTTTCAGAGAACATTTCAGTTTTCAGTAGCATCGGTGTTCTGTTTCAGAGAACATTTCAGTTTCAGTAGCACGGGTGTTCTGTTTCAGAGAACATTTCAGTTTCAGTAGCATGGGTGTTCTGTTTCAGAGAACATTTCAGTTTCAGTCAGCTGGGTGTTCTGTTTCAGAGAACATTTCAGTTTCAGTAGCATGGGTGTTCTGTTTCAGAGAACATTTCAGTTTCAGTAGCATGGGTGTTCTGTTTCAGAGAACATTTCAGTTTCAGTAGCATGGGTGTTCTGTTTCAGAGAACATTTCAGTTTCATAGCATGGGTGTTCTGTTTCAGAGAACATTTCAGTTTCAGTAGCACGGGTGTTCTGTTCAGAGAACATTTCAGTTTCAGTAGCATGGGTGTTCTGTTTCAGAGAACATTCATTTTCAGTAGCATGGGTGTTCTGTTTCAGAGAACATTTCAGTTTCAGTAGCATGGGTGTTCTGTTTCAGAGAATATTTCAGTTTCAGTAGCTGAAGGACACGCCTGAGGGTTGAAACTTTGAGTGGTAGAGCAGCCTGAAGGCCATAGGCTAGCTGTGGTGAACTCAGACTTCAGATTTCAAGTCTTCTTCCTAAGGTCATGTGACCACACTACACCAAGTTTCCATGATGTAACTGTTCTCCTCTATGGCGGTTTAGGATTACTTTCCAACTTTTTTTTATACAGACGCAGACGCAGACGTTTATTCATAAAGGCCACAGCCCCTTAGAAAGGAGATAACCATAATAAAATGATCACGACATAAAATGCAACAGTACAATATTTGCTAATCATGTTAACACTGTGTTTCTTATCTTAAATTCTTTCTGTAAGTACAATGCTAAATGCCTTATAGTTGTCTTGTTTGCTGTAGTCAGAAGCAATATCAGTTTAAACAGACAAGGTTGCGAGTAATACTTACATAGAATAAATTGTTTTCTGAGATCACTTAATCCAGGACAAGTAAGAACAACATGTACTTCATTCTCTTGTGACTCAAGGCATAATGGGCAAATCAAGTTACAGTCAGGTACTCTTTTTATAGCGGAAACGATGCACAAAAAATATCAGAAATGCCAAATGTAAATTTTTGTAATTGTTCTTTTCAAATATCTATCCAATTGTACTGATAGATACTCTGGAAATACAATGCGGGGAAATTAACATATTATACACATAAAATCTACTGCTGTCTTCCATATGAGCACTTCATCTCTGCCAACCACAATCAATAATACGTTGTCGAAACACACCAATGAAACCATTCATATCACCTACACCCTGATTCATCCATACAAAGCCAAAACCATACTCATACAATGTCATTCGTACACGTGAAACCCAGTTGTTTTTTCCTCTGGCATCTAATTCTGCTAACTTTTTTTTTTATAGAACGTACAGATAACTTCTTAAATGCCACATGTCATTGGCAAGTCGTCATGACTAATTACTTGCTTTCAGTCAAGGATGTTCATAGCCTTTTATCCATCAGGTGGGAGTTTTGAATACAGATTCAGCACGCCTGTGGGAATTGATGGTCACAAAAGATCCAGCTGACCAATATGATCAGGCTGAGAGTTGATACATGATTTGCTGTGCGTATTCTTGTGTATCGTTTTAACTGCCCTGTGTATCTTTCAGTTTTTTTCATGCGGTTCATTACAGAAAAACTGGCATTCCTGTGCTTGACATGTTTCGGAGGAATTGTTACTATCAAGAAAATTTCTTGTTGGAATAAATAAAGGTATTTAGTGACCTATCATGCCCGTTGAACCAATAACAAAACACACATACATACAATACATACATACATACATACATACATACATACATATTACATACATATATGTAAACTCACTTTATCATCTCAAGGTTAAAAAATTGAGAATTTGAGAAATTATGTATACACACTCATAGATGTGCACGTACTTGGAAGCAAACAGCTTAAAACAGACAAGTGATTAACTACATACACAGTAACATATTTTGTTTATTAATTGAAGAATAATCGCTTCTGTGACTATGTATGCCTTCAACTTGAGTTCGTAAACAAGCAAATCATAACATCCAAAACAGATTTAAAGGAAAAACGACACGTGAAGATAGAAGAAGGCTATAAATATCAGGCTTTGAGCCTTAACGTGCAAAGACAAATCCTAAATGCCTTTGACTCACACAAAAAATACATTGATCTCTATCTATAACTGCATACTTTTTTTCTCTGATGCAGTGTGCTCTGGTATACAGGTACTAAACCGTGTCAACCAAACCAAATGTCAGTGGGTCACAGCTGACCACACTTCAGAACTGACATTCTTCCCCTGTCAGGATGCCGGGGGCCTGTCAGTATAAACAGCATCCCCACCTTCTGGAAATTCTGTGCTAGGAATTCCATCTTTTCTATATCTCTGTTCCTGTATTGTTCCTTTTCTTCGGTCACCTCCTTTTGTCCATTTTCTGCCTTCTTGGTCCGTTCTCCTGCCTTTTTCCAGAGAGACTTAAAGGTAACACTTTCTCTCATGCCAAAGTTGGATGCTCTGGGCCTGACTTGTCAGGCGCTTAACGGCAGCGCAAGGCATTTTCGCTCATATAAAGACAACAATAGCTGCTGTCTGATCCTTGGACGAAGAAGAAGAAGAAGAAGAAGAAGAAGAAGAAGAAGAAGATGATGATGATGATGATGATGAATGATGATGATGATCATTGAATTGAGAGAAAACACTCAGAGACACAACTATAGATAGACGCAGTGATGGCCAATAATTAAAACGCTATGTGATAAAACAAATCTTGAAAAACACACACACACTCACACACACACACACACACTCACTCCACACACACACTCCACACACACACACACACACACACACACACTCACACACTCTCACACACACACACACACACACACACACACACACACACTCACACACACACCGTACACACACACACACACACACACACCGTATTCAGAAAGGCTATCTCACCTGAAAGTTCGATCCAAATGTCAGGGGAAGAATGTGTCTGTACACCACCTTTCAGCTAGCTCAAAACTTTGGAGGAAAATCACACAGACTTGTCAACAACCTAACAACATTTAGGGTCATGTCAGAATGGTTATAAACGCATAACGTCACACTCACACATTTTGTTGTTGTTGTTGTTGACTTCAATTTTACGTCTGTTCACTTCTAGTGATATTAGACGACCACACAAACAGTTTGTTTCAAATGGAAAAGGCCCAGGTGGGCAGGAGGGAGGTGGGGGTGGGGGTGAGGTGAGGGAGGGATACACTGGCACACCATCTGTCCACCTGCCTAAGTGTCGAAGTGATAGTGCATCGACCACTAATGTCTGGTGTCAGCTTTGAAACAGTGGCTTTTAATGCGTGGTTTAACAACCGATAGAGCGCGTGCACACACACACATACATACGCACACATACACACACACATACACACACATACATACACACACACATACACACATACACACACATACACACACATCACATACACACACATACAGAGCACATACACACACACACACAACACACACACACCACACACACACACACACACACCACACACACACACACACACGTACACACGCGCGCGCGCTAGGAAAAAAAGTAAATGGAAGATTATCATTCTTTTGTTGGTAGCGGATACATTTTCAGTACTATCAAACTTTAATTTGTAAACTTCATGAGTTGAAACGTTATTTTAAAAAAAGTTACTTGAAAATGTGCTATAAGTCAACTTAGACCAAAATTCAAAGTACAAAATTAATGCACAGACATACCAGCAAGTTGTTAAAAGACTGTTTCCAAATTCAAAGTCTAGGAAGCACACTGCAGTTATGAGTTTTCTGCTGCACAAGTACATATTGCTCTCACAGATCAACACACCTACAGTATACACAGAGAGAGAGAGAGAGAGAAGAGAGGAGAGAGAGAGAGAGAGAGAGAGAGAGAGAGGGGAGAGAGAGAGAGAGAGAGAGAGAGAGAGAGAGAGAGAGAGAGAGAGAGAGCAAAACGTACATGGTAGTATACCAAGGGACTTAATTTGTACAGATTGTGCACGGACAATTTTCAGGTTGCTTCCCGTATCCTGTGTTTAGTTGCTTTTTTTTTTGGGGGGGGGGGGGGGGGGGGGGGGGGGGGGGGGGGGGGGTGTTTGTTTTTGTTGTTGTTTTTTGTCAACGTCGACCCCATTCCATGAGGTTTACAACAAACTGCAGTCACTGTCAACAGAAAGTGATGGAAAACAAATACAGAATATGTGTACCGTTTGCAGTGGCGCTCATTATCGAGAACAAATAGTAATCAAACGTGCACATCTATCTGTATTACAAACAAAAAGAATGAATTGATCCATTCTTCCACCTCTCCTCTCGGATCACATTCATTGCTAACATCCACCATAATTACACATTGTCACACTTTACTCCCACTCACAGAGAGAGAGAGAGAGAGAGAAGAGAGAGAGAGAGAGAGAGAGAGAGAGAGAGAGAGAGAGAGAGGAGAGAGAGAGAGAGAGAGAGACTTCTTTTTAGACAACTTTCATTTATTCAAAATATCAGGATCATCACCATCACAGCCACAACCAACAATAACTAAAACAATCAACTAATCAACCATCCAACCAATCAACAAATCAACTACTACTACTACTACTACTACTACTACTACTAACTATTACTACTACTACTACTACTAATGTATGGAATTTATATAGCGCTGAATCTTGTAAAGCAACAAATCAAAGCGCTCAGATGACGTTTTTAATATCGAGGATAATGGAATAAGCACTCATGTGCTTTTTTACATCCAGTCCCCGTGTGTATGCGGTTTTGTAAATTTTGTCATCTGTTCCCACCGGCACACAATGGCCTACTCTTTCGAAAAGCGGAACAGGATTTAACGTGTGCGCAAAATGTTCTGCATGCGTTCGCACACGGGGCCTTGGTTTATAGTCTCATCCGAAGGAATCAACTAATCAACCAATCAACTAGCCAACCGATCAACCGATCAACTAGCCAACCGATCAACCGATCAACTAGCCAATGAACCAGACAAACAACCAGCAGCCAGGCGGCATGTCTGTGTTCGGAAGCTTCTTCATTTCTCACTGTGGTAACTGCTTAAAGCGTAATTAACATATCAACCTGAAACTGTTGGGA
>CM054142.1:71753668-71793668 GCA_028751875.1 Rapana venosa | reverse complement strand
AGTTCATCTGACCAAGAGTAATCACCCATGAAAATCACTGCTAGCAGTACAGGAAAGGCCAATCATCATGACTTGTCCAGTTTGTGGAGAAGAGTGGAGAAAGGGAATCATGCAGACACGTGTAAGTGTGTGTGTGTGTTTACTTTATATTTTCTACAGCAAGACCCCTGACCACGCAGTCCCACGCTGCGAGGTCGTCTTCATCCTTGTCACCTGACAAAAAACAAAAAAAAGAAAAGTGGTGGCAGCCATGCTATCACGTGACTGCGGTATTAACTGCACGGAACAGCGCGAGTCAGCGAGAAAGGCCACAGGAAGCACGTCATTACAACTGCTTCCGCCATGCGCAGAAGGCCGAGTCTGTAGAGGGTATCACATGACATCACGTGATGTTTGTTTTCGTGCGCAAGGCCAGATGCAATTTGACATGGCTGTGTCGGGGTTTGGTCAGATCTCACGTTCACCTCCACCTTGAAGGACAACCGTTTTGCTCCCTTTGTGCGTTCTGAATCGCCCTTTGTCAGTCTACCTGTCTGTCTGCCGTTCTGTGTGTGTGTGTGTGTGTGTGTGTGTGTGTGTTTCTCTTTCTTCTTCCCATTCTTTACACTGCGACCAGCAGCCTTCAGAAAGCGTTTTTCTACATCAAATGGTCAGAGTCCCTGACAAATGCAGGCCTCCATAATTGTTGTCTGAGCACAACTGTGATGAAGAACTCTTTCTGAATGCTGCTAGAAAGAACTGAAGCAGATAAAACAGATGGGAACCATCCAAGACCATCGTCCAGGTCACTTGAGCAACAATTAGGATAACAGCGCACCTGTTCAGTTCCTATCCCCTCATACTCGTTTATAAGAGCGCCAGACCTCTGATTCATCACACGAAGTATGGATGTCCAGAAAATATTTCCTGGCTTAGAAAAAGCTTTGTATTTGCCATTGCATCGCTGCATATGCCACCCTCTCTGTCATGTCTCTCTCTCTCTCTCTGTCTCTGTCTCTCTCTCAATTAAAAAAACGCGTATTTGTGTGTTTGTTTACCATTGACAGCAAGGAGATTGAGTTTTCTACAAAATTGTTGTCAGGGACACTTTGTTGTTATCGTTGTTAGTAAAATATGTAAAACACATGCTACTGGCAATGTATCAACTGATGGCCTCGTTATTCCAAAGACTGATACACAGGCTGCCGGAAAGTCCAGGGAAATGGAAGAAAAGAATGTGGATTTCGAGCAAATCTACAGCTCGATCCTGCGCCCCTACACAGATGCACTATCTCTAGGTCATCAATACTGGTGGTTATAACTAAGCGTACGTAAAAAATTGCTTCTGAACAAAAGATTCAGCTGTCCAGCGTAGTGAGGTTCTGTATTCTATGTGTGATCACAAATTGTCAGCATGACTTGATTCGTAGCCTAGTATGTTTTTTACTGTTACCAGAAGTAGTTAATCTTACCTCTTTATGTGTCTTTTCCTTTTACACACACACACACACACACACACGCACGCACGCACGCACGCACGCACACACACACACACACACACACACACACACACAAGTAAATCGTGAGGTTCTGGGTTCGATTCCCAGCCTCACCCTTTCTTCCCAGTTTTACAAAAAAATCGAACTGAATGTCAAAGTCCTTCGGATGAGACTATAAACCGAGGCCTCGTGTGCGAACGCATGCAAAACATCTTGTGCATTTGTTAAATCCTGTTCCGCTGTTCGAAAGAGTAGGCCATTGTGTGCCGGTGGGAACAGATGACAAAATTTACAAAACGGCATACACACGGGACTGGATGTAAAAAAGCACATAAGTGTTTATTCCATTATCGTCGATATAAAAAAATTAATATAATAAAACAAAAAAATAAACACACACACAATAACAGTTATTCAATGGCCATACACTATTTAAAAAAAAATTCTACAAATTTGACTGTGCTAAAAACTGCTGGGAATAAATATATTGCAGGGGAAGGGGGAAGCAAACACATCATTCTTGGCAGTAGTTCTCTCCCCTAGCTGCCTCACCAATCATCCCGTGATTGCCTCCCATCACTCTCCTGCTGTCATGGGACACAGGGCCACTGAAGACAGGGGGAGGGACAGGGTGGGGTGTGGAGTGGCGCGTGTCAGTGGCTAGTTAAGGGGCTTTTAACTTCTCCTGTTGTAAGCGTTTAACTTTTCCTACTGTGAGCTTGTAACTTCTCCTGCTGTGAGCTTTTAACTTTTCCTGCTGTGAGCTTTTAACTTCTCCTGCAGTGAGCTTTTAAATTTTCCTTCTGTGAACTTTTAACTTCTCCTGCTGCGAGCTTTTAACTTCTCCTGCTGTGAGCTTTTAACTTCTCCTGCAGTGAGCTTTTAAATTTTCCTGCTGTGAACTTTTAACTTCTCCTGCTGCGAGCTTTTAACTTTTCCTGCTGTGAGCTTTTAACTTCTCCTGCAGTGAGCTTTAAAATTTTCCTGCTGTGAACTTTTAACTTCTCCTGCTGCGAGCTTTTAACTTCTCCTGCTGTGAGCTTTTAACTTCTCCTGCAGTGAGCTTTTAAATTTTCCTTCTGTGAACTTTTAACTTCTCCTGCTGCGAGCTTTTAATTTCTCCTGCTGTGAGCTTTTAACTTCTCCTGCAGTGAGCTTTTAAATTTTCCTGCTGTGAACTTTTAACTTCTCCTGCTGCGAGCTTTTAACTTTTCCTGCTGTGAGCTTTTAACTTCTCCTGCAGTGAGCTTTTAAATTTTCCTGCTGTGAGCTTTTAACTTCTCCTGCAGTGAGCTTTTAAATTTTCCTGCTGTGAGCTTTTAACTTCTCCTGCATTGAGCTTTTAAATTTTCCTGCTGTGAACTTTTAACTTCTCCTACTGCGAGCTTTTAACTTCTCCTGCTGTGAACTTTTAACCTCTCCTGCGGTGGGCTTTTAACTTCTGCTGTGAGCTTTTAACTTCTCCTGTGGGCTTTTAACTTCTCCTGTGGGCTTTTAACCTTCTTCTGCTGTGAGCTTTTAACTTCTCCTGTGGGCTTTTAACTTCTCCTGCTGTGAGCTTTTAACTTCTCCTGTTGTTAGCTTTTAACTTCTCCTGTTGTTAGCTTTTAACTTTCCTGCTGTGAGCTTTTAACTTCTCCTGCTGTGAGCTTCTAACTTCTCCTGTTGTGGGCTTTTAACTTCTCCTGTTGTTAGCTTTTAACCTCTGCTGCTGTGAGCTTTTAACCTCTGCTGCTGTGAGCTTTTAACCTCTGCAATACAAAGCTTTTAACTCGTTCAATGTTTTGTATGCGATTGTAAGACAAGATGACTCGTTGCCCTCCTATGTGTTATTTAAAAAGTGTCTCTCAGGCTTGTCATATACAAGACTTGAAAATATGTACATGAAGTATGCAGGGATTTATCATGAGGCAATCTTAGGTTCTCAGAGAATTGTGAGGTGTGAATAGTTTTGCATAAGCTTTACCAGATCTACTTAGCCATGATATGTTATGGAAAAATTCCCTTACAAAAGCATAAAAAGAACACCTGGTCATTTAACAAATCAATATGTAACAGAAAGCTTTTTCTATACCTGCTTTTGACCCAGTCTGTTGTTTCTTAAATTTAAAAGTTTTTAAAAAGATTTTTATTATTCATTTATTTATTCTTTTTTTCGAAGATAATGTAATAAGTACTCTTGTGCTTTTTACATCCAGTCCCCTAGCGCATGCAGCTATTGTAAATTTTGTCATCCTTCCCACCAGCACACAATGACCTACTCTTCTGAAAAGCGGAGGGGATTTTAACCTGTGCACAAGATTTTCGTTTTTGACCCAGAATATGTGAAACAGTTTAACTGGATCATTTCACAGCTCTCTTAAAGCTGAAACTGGAACAGCCTTCATTTTTATACCAATATAGTTTTCCTGACTTTTTTCCATAAAAAGTCTTTAGCAAACATTTACGAGTTTGAAGTTAATAAAGCATTCAAGCTTTGAACGCACAGAAATCTTTAACAGTGGATCAAAAAGCCTTTTATTGCCCAAGTTAAAAGCCAGCAGCTGGAGAGGTTGAAAGCCTCCAAACTAGCCATTGACACACGCCCCCTTCCACGCAGTCATCTCCCTTCCTAAGTCTTTAGTGGTCGTATGTCCCGTGAAAGCGTGATGGGAGGTAATCGCTGAATGATTTTTTTAGGTGGCTAAGGGAAAGAACTGTTGCTGATGACGACTAGTTAGCCAGACAGTCTTGAAGAGTCCCCACCCAATAAAAAAAGAGTTGTCCCCCGTGGTTTGAACAATATCGCTTCAACTGCTTTAACATTTGTCCCATGTGGTTTATTAAACTATAATATTTGCTGCAGCCACACATGTTAAAAGTGCAAACACAGTGAAGAATTTGGTAAATCTTGCCTTGAATTGCAAATTAAACATCTTGGGGGGTAATAACATTTAATCTGAAGTATTTCGGAACATCTGCATCATGATTATGTTTGCTGTCTTTCTTTTCGCAGTTTCATGATTTATGGGAGTATTTTTTAGACTGACGTCGTCAGTGCATTATGTCTTTGTATAGATAAAATTATAATGAAGTGCTTTAATCCTTTTCCAAGATTAGTTTCCTGTTGCTTTTGGATGATTTTATCATTTCCTTCTTCCATGACTTAATAACTATGATTTATCGTGTATGAAGAATTCTGCAATGTGTCAAATGTCCTTAAAAAACCTAAAGTGCAAAAGGATATATATCATTTTGCATGGATTATTTATCATATTCACAGGAAACGCTCTTAAAATCTCTCTCTAACATGAACTTTATATCTATCAAATTGTTCAAACTTTGAACTTTGAGTGTGAAATGTAAAATGTTCTCTGGCAGAAGTTAAAAGCCCTCAAGCAGAATGGTGAAGAAACCCCAAACTAACCATGGACACGCGCTGCTTTAACACGCCTTTCTAAGAATCCCTTGCCCGTGTTGTTATTGGCCTATGTCTCTAGACAGTAGGAGAGCCATGGGAGGTAATCGTTTCACGATGTGTATGTTAGCTAAGGGAGAGCATTAGCACTGATGATGACAAATGAGCAAGACAGTGTAAAAGAATCCCAAGGAACAAGTGAACCCTAAGTGGTTGGAGCAGGTGCCTGATCTGTTCTTTGCATTTGCCCCCTTGTGGCTTATCAAACCTTTCTTTTTGTGGCCTCAGTTGCATGCAGGTCATGGAGCACCATCTTTCCGGGGGGGGGTCTTTTCTTCTTTTTCCCCTTTTCTTCTCTTTATTCTGTTATTAGTGAGGCTCAAAAAAACCCAAAAGAAACAAATAATAAACCCCCAGAACCCCAAACCTTCTTTTTTGTGTGTGTGGGGGGGGGGGGAATGTCTTTTTGTGTCTTTTTACATGAACCAACCTTTCTCTCTTATCTTACCTACTGTCTGAAGAAATAACTGCCCTTCTTATCAAACCTTACAAGCTGTGGGCACACATGCTGGGTGCAGTGTGCAATGACAGTCACAAACTAGTGATTCATGGTTTTTTAACTGTCAGGTTTGTTAGGGCATTTATGCCCCAAAATGTAATAATATTTGGATCCATTTTGTGTTGATTTTTTAAAATGTCTACGTGCTAATGATCATCTGTGAGAGTGGTTTTGTCATAAAAGTTCTGATCAATGCATCATGTTTATGGGTAGGAAAATATCAGGACCTTTTGCCTTTTTAAACAGTATTTTGCGTTAGTTTTGCGAAAAATGATTTTCTTTTTAATTTCTATAACTTAACAGCCATGATCAGCATGTATATAATAGTTTAAATGAACCCTGAACATCTTTTTTATGTACAAAAACATTACAGCCCTTCAGATATGGAAAAAAAGCCTTAAAACTTCATTTCTAACAACGTACTCGAAGTGGAGAAAATGTTTAAGTGTTTTAGCTTCTAGAAAGTCTGAATGTGGAGTTTAAAAGCCCTTAATTACAGAAGTGGAAGTGTATGACTGGAGAGGTTAAAAGCTCTGAAAGTCGCCATTGAGGCCAGCTCCTCAGACCCCATTCTGCCCCTTCCTGTGTCTGCAGTGGCTGTACGCCCCATCACAGCAGTAGACATGGGAGATGATCACTGAATAAGGTCTGATGTAGCTAACGAAGAGCATTGCAGCTGCTAGCAATACTGAGTTGATGAACCATGCCACACTGTCTCCATGGTGTATTTGCTCCAAGTCTTTTGGATGAGAGGATAAGCCAAGGTCCTGTATGCATTATGCTTTTACAACACGTAAAAGAACACAGGGCAACAAGAGAGTTGTTCCTGGCAAAATTCCACTCTGATAGGGAAAAGGAAAAGGAAAAAATAATGGGTGGTGCTGTTCCTGTGGCAACGAGCTCTCCCCCAGGGAACATGTTCCGAATTTTATGCAGAGAAATGTGCCGGCTGTCACTTCAAGTGGTATTCAAATTCAAAGATTGTCAATGACCACTTGATCTGATCTTGGCAGCTGAGGTACACGGCAAACATGGTGTTTTACACGTTCTGTTCTGGTATCTAATGTTTAACTTGCAATTAGAGCCACAGCCTAAATAACTTATGCTTCCAGTTACAAGCTGAGCATGGTATGGCGTTATATCTCATTGTTTTAGACTATTTTGGATATATTATGCTTCTGTTGTTTTTTTCCATTGTTCACTTAGATTATCTAGGAAAGTACGTTTTTGCCATAAGAGGCCGATCAGAGAATCATATCTATGGAAAGTCGAAACATTGTAAGAGCTATTGCCCTTTATTCCAAATAAAAAAATTGAGTTTGGAATGATTTATCCTTGTATGTTCTATAACGTAACAACTGTGGCACTGAGTACATCCACTTTTCAGCAGGCTGGAGCACTTTGCTGACAACTGAAACTGCAAAGTCTTCCCTCGCTGTAGCTGCTGTTGGGCGTTCCCCAGCTTCACACCCTGGGGACAATCCCCAATATGCCTGTGTGTCTCCCCTCACACCTGGGAATCACTCTGAGACCTGAAGTGCAGCACTGGATGAGAATGGTGCGTGTATAGCTGCTTCCGAATACCTTGCCGTACAGGTACAGACAGGCACACTCCAACCCAAGAGGATTGTGTTTCTTCGTTGATGGAGAGGATAGTTTTTATGTGAAGAGCTCGTCATAGCGGAAGACAATCTTAAGATGACATTCCAAAACAACAAGTAACATTATAATGAAAGTCTTGGCGCTTTGCTTGCATCCAAAACTAACAAAGCTCTTGGCATGAGCCATGACCTCCTTTATCCTTCGAATGAAACTATAGACCGAAGTCCCGTGTGCGAACGCACGCAGAACATCTTGCGCACACGTTAAATCCTGTTCCACTGTTCGCAAGAGTAGGTCATTGTGTGCCGATGGGAACAGATGACAAATTGACAAAACCGCATACACACGGGGACTGGATTAAAAAGCACATAAGTGCTTATTCCATTATCCTCGATATAAAATAATTAAAGAAAACATTTTAAAAAATAATTTTAAATCCTGCAAAAGATTTTACAACCGCTTGCATGAGAAAAGCTGTTAAAACCCCTTTTCAGACACAAGTTTAAAGTTAACAAATAAATCTCTATTTCACAAGCTCACAAAGCTTTAAGTATGGAACTGAAAGCCTTCGGATGGACACTTTAGCCCAGTGGTTAATATAATTGACTGCAATTGCATGTGCTCATGAAGTCGTGGGTTCAAATCTCAACGGCGTCTGGTGAATCAAGGGTGTGCATTTTTATGATCTCCCAGGTCAACTTCAAGTGCAGACATGCCAGTGATCTAGTTTATATCCTGTATTATACACACGCACAAGATCAAATATGCACGTTAACGATCCCGTAGTTCATGTCAATGTTCAGTGGATTACGGAAACAAGGACGTACCCAGCATACATCCTGAGGCCGGAATGTGGCTACCTTCATGGTGGGCAAAAACGGTGCATACGCAAATCTCACCATTGGTGAACCTCATATCTCTAGCTGAGGAACAAAACAAAAAGAAGTTAAAAGTTTACAAACTAGCCATCGCCACGCACTAGCGAAAGTCATCACCCTGTATGTCCCTCCCCCCTGTCTTCAGTGCTCCTGTGTCCCATGGCAGCAGGAGAGTGATGGGAAGCAATCACGGGATAAATTGTAGGGTTACTTAGGGAGAAAAAACATTATTGTGGTGTTAGCATACAGACAAAGGGTTAGAAAGAGAAGCCATGATTATGGTGTTAGCATTATGAACGAAGTATTAGAGAGAAACCATGTTTTGGTGTTTCATTAGAACAAGCTTAGAAGAGAAGCCACGTTTTTATGGTGTTGCGTACAAAGTTTTGAGAGAAGCCACGAAGGGTTTTTAGCATTATGAACAAGTATTAGAGAAAAAACCCATAATTATTGTTAGTTATGAAAAAAGCATTAGAGAGAAAAGCCATGATTAGGGTGTTAGCATATAAAAAACCCGCTAAAACGCCAACTTTAAATCAAAGATCGATAAATAAACACAAGGGAACCAATTCATTACAACATTTTTTAAAATATAAAAACTTGATACATACCATTTCCCCCATCCTTTTGCCCTAAAAACCACACAAAACCACACACACACACCACACACACACAACACCACACACACCACACACACACACACATACACCCCCATACCAACACACCACACCACACGCACACACAACACACACACACCACACATACACACCACACCACACACACACAAACACACCCCCACACACCACACACACCCCGCTGAGTTTTTATCAACACAATTCTACGCTCGTCGCACACCAAAACAGTGTCATTTCCAGCAAATTCCAAAACACCCCCAAACCAGGAATCGCTGTAATTGGCGGTGGGTAGGTCCTCTTTGATTTTCCCTTTTCCCCAATGGCCGTTTGGACTTTGTGCCCCATGTCTTCTGACCGCATTAACGAACCCATCATCACAACATCCGGCCTTCACTCGCGCCGCGGTCCTCCCCACAGGCCCAAAGGGGATATTTATCAAATCCCAGGTTTTTTTCAGGGCATCACAACATTGCTCCCACACCTGTTTTTTTTTCCCTTTCCCTGGGCTAGGTTTGGGTTCCCCACGAAAGATTTGTGCATGCGACCGTTTTAACCCGTCTTTTAGGTAGCCGCTTTCCGACTTGGGGGAGTTGCCACACTTTCCTGCGGGGTGTCTGTTTTTCACCCCCTGTCTCACTTGGGCGTCCTTCCTTCCTTCCGCATTCCCTTGTGCAAACGCAAAAAAGAAGAATAGCAGACAGAGGGGGAAAATTTAAATAAAAAAGAAGTAGAAAAAGAAGAACAACAACAAAACATATAACAACATGGGCAACAAAAACAACAACAAAAACAAAAACATTAACAACACTATACTACTACTACTACTACACTACTACACTACTACACTACACACAACTTCTATCTAATAAAATACAGGGAATGTATTCCGTAAGGGAGAGAGGGGGGTTGTCAAGTCATCCAGATCAAAAAAGACTGGGGAAATGTAATAAATTTGCAGAAACGCTCTCAAAAAAAAAAAGCGTCGGGTAAAACATCTAGCTTTTAAAAAAAAAAGAAAGAAAAAGAAAAACGTAGTATCCCAAAAAATGTATATACCCCCCTTGTTTGGAAGCATAGATAAAAATTTTTGCGCTTTGGGGGTGTTTGGTTATCTCACTAGGGGGGTGGGGGGGGGAGAGAGAGGAAAGAGAGAGAAGAGAGAGAGAGAGGTGTGTGTGTGTGTGTGTTGTTTTGTGTGTGTGTGTGTTGGTGTGTGTGTTGTGTGTGTGTTGTGTGTGTTTGGGGTGTAGGGGGCTAGTGGTCGCGGGGGGGGGAGCCGCAATATAAGGGCGCGGGTGGCCCACCCCAGAGATGCCAGTGCCTGTTTCGAATTCGTCCCTTTAGTCGGAATTGGCTAACTTAAATGGGGGGCAAACGCGCATACGCAAAATCTTCCCATGGGTAACCTGGAAGCCGAAAAAACGAAAAAGTCTCATCTTTTAAGCACCCTCGCTCCGACTTGGGATATTTTCTCCTTCAAGGGAAACCTAATTACGTTGATTACTCATTTTTCATGTCATCGAGGAAGACACTGTTCCCTGGCTTTTCCACAACTCAGCCTGTCTTGTCTCTCCCTTTCACTCGTGCTACAATTCATTCTGAAAAAGTTTGCTGAGGTCAGTAGCTGACAACCTTGCGTGGAGATGAAACACTGTGGATAGAAACCAGCTTTTCACATCTTTTTGTATGCAAAAACCCAAATTGACCAACAGGCGAAATGCGGTGTTTTGGGGTATTTTGTAAGCTTTTCATCGATTGACAAATTTTCTTGCCAAAATTCCTATCGATTTTACCCCATAAATTGGGCACCCTCCAATGAGGCGAAAAAACGGGCTGTGATTGGCCTTGTGTCTCATTTAGTGGAACGGGAAATTTCCCGTAGGATTAGGACTAAATTTTCAAGCAGTCAGTGAATGCAGCCAAAATTTGGTTCAAGATTGCAATTTCCCCCCTTTCTACTTTTCCCCCCTTTCTTTCTTTAGTGACTTTAGCACCATTTGTGGAAAAAAAATGACTGGTTCATTAATTTCCAATTTCATTTGATTTTTGTTTTTTTTATACCCCTGCTGGCCACGGAAACCATACCCAGGGCTGTACCTCTTTTCATTTTTTAGGGCGCAATAACAATACTTCTGTCCAAAACTAACCCCTTTTAACCTTTTAAAATTTCCAAACCGGAAATTTTCAGAAAAAGAAAAACACACACACCACACACACCACACAATTAAATAAAATTTTCGAATTTTTTCTTTCCCCTTAAACCCAAAAAAACCATCTCCTGCTGAGGACGCCAGCCAATATTCTAATTCATTTTCAAGGTTAAAAAGGCGTAAAATGAAAACCCAAGCTCAAAGAAACCAAAAAACTAACAAGCGCCACCAAAATTTAAAACCCCCTCTTCGTCTACATGTACTTGTACAGCATGTCTGCCCGTGTTGCTGGGACCATCTTCTGTTGGGGATTTTTGACGATGTTCGTGCGAGTTGTACAGGGCCCAGGTTTATCACCCATTCAAAGGCAGCCCCCAGAACACCACTGAAGGTCAAAAGGACGTGAGGAACAGTTCGGGCTCAAAAGACAACGATGGGAACCCTATGAAAAAATTTTTGTGCGTGCGCGGGGGGGTATTACACATATCTAAAAAAATCATGAAACAAATAATAATAAATGGAATTTATATAGCGCTATATCTTGCAGAGACAAATCAAAGCGCTATACATGTACACAATGTTTTGTGGATATCTTTATGGTGTTCAGTTAATTGAATCCATCATTAAATATAAGTAACACGATAGATAATAATAATAATAATAATAAGAAGAAGAAGAAGAAGAAGAAGAAGAAGAAATGGAATTTATATAGCGCTGAATCTTGTAAAAAAAAAAGTCGAAGCGCTTGCACTCAATCATTTACAGGCATGAAAACCCCCTTAAAATAATGAAAACAATTTCAAAACCATGCACGGCACGTATGCCCATGCACGCACACACAGCACGCGCACACCACCCACACACACACAAAAACCACACCCCAAAAACCAAACACTCTCGGAAACCTTAAGGTAAAGACCTGTTGAAATTGGGGACAGTTTTTGGGGAAAGTCTCAGGTAGGAAAAAAGGTGTTTTGGGCTGGATTTGAAGGTATCATGAAGTTTTGGCGAAGGAAAGGGGGAGGTCATTCCAGTGGATGGCCAAAACGGAGAAGGAGCGACGGCCAAAAAAGGGGTTTGTTTGAATATGGGTGTTCAAAAGCAAAAATATCTGCGGCTGAACGAAGGGAAGGGGATGGATGTCAGTAAAGACAGTTACAGAGAAAAGAGGGTGCAGTTTTGTGGGAATTTGAAAAGAGGGTATTGTTTTATACTCCAGTCTTGTGAGACAGGCAGCCAGTGAAGAGATGCAAAAGAGGGTGATGTTTCGATTTTTTTTTCTTAGGCCAGTCGAGCTCGGGGTTTTTTGTATGCGTTAAAGAGGGGGATAGATGATTTTGGGTAGGCCACCAAAAGAGAATTACAGAGTCTAAACGTAAAAAATGAGAGATGTGACAAGCGTGGAAGTTGCATCAGTGGACGATTTTGCGATCCCCGCTTATGCACCGAAATTTTGATAGTACAAAAGGGCGGGGTCTGGGGATAATTTTTCATAGAGGTGTGTTGTAAGAACTACCCTAAAACTTCACAATTTGGGAAAAAGGGAACTGACTATTCCCGAATACTATTAAAATTTTTTTGGAAGGGGAAAGTTTTATGTTGGGGCCCCTATGAACATGGCTTCTTTTTTTATCCGATTAAGTTTTTTTTGTTCGGGTACCCCTTTTGAATGTCTTAAGGCGTAGGAATATTTGTCAGGGGGAAAGGGAAAATTTTAAACAGTATCCTGCACTAAAGCTGAGTTCTGGGAATAGAAATGAGATCAATTTTGGTGGTTGTTTATTATATGGAGGTGGAGCATGTGGAGTAAAAAAAACGGGGCCCAGGACGCCCCTTGGTACCCACTTCCTTTTGAATTTTTTGATTGAATTTTTTTTACAATAATTTTTGGGAAACCTGCTGGAGGTAGAAGAAAACCCGGGTGGGGCTGTCCGTTGATCCAAACAAAAGAAACCAAAGATAGATAGATAGATAGATAGATGATATAAAAGATGTGAAAGATGATACAAAATACAAACAACATACATACAACATACATACAAACTCATACAAAAATACATACATACAAAATACATACATACATACATATACACACGCAACTCAAAAATGATAAGATAAATGGAATTTTATATAGCGCTTATTTTGCAAAAGAAAATAAAAGGTTGCTTTCGATCCACTCCCCACATGCAACCAACTAATTAACAGTTTTCCCCAACCACATACCACACACCACCCCACCCCACCACACACACACCCCAAAACAACACACACACACACACACACAACACACACACACACATACCACAAGGTTATACATTTTTGGCAGGATGAGGGGAATTTTGTCTTTAAAGGCGGAAACAGAAAATTTATGGGATGATATTCTTGAGGCGGGGGAAAAAGTGTCGTAAGTGGGGCCAGGATGAATGCCGGGGCACTACTGCGCAGACCGAGGCCCGGGAATGGAGGGGGGATTTACCCGCATCGTTTTTTCGTGTCTCCTCCATGACCGCCAAAGGTCAGGGCTGATGAGATAAAGTGAAGTGGGCTTTCGCAAAGGGGAGGAGGGGTCATTCCAGATTAGGACCAGAAACAGAGGAAGAGCGAGGGCCCACAGGGGACGGTTAAATCTGGTTTGTAGGCACGGTTTACGCCAGAGCAGAGGGAACGAGAAGGAGGGGACGGGGGGAAGACATGCACATAGGAAGGTGCTTATTTGGGACATTTTAAAAACGGGGGGGTATACATGTTTATTCGGGCCGGGCAACCTTGGAGAGATCGCAAGAGAGGGAAATGTCGAGCTGCGGGTTTTGTATACTTGAAGGGATGGATGATCAGCTGGCAACCAGCCAAAAGAAATTAAAATATTCCAGACGTGAAAAAATGAGAGATTGACAATTGGTGTTGCATCACAGACGGGTTCTTCAAAATTGGGCTTATGCGCCTAATTGATAGTCCGTGAAGGTCGGGGTGATAAATTTTTCCCGGGAGGTGGGGTATAACACTAGATACTTGGACTTTTGGTAGGGGAAATTTTGATTGCCAAATTCTTTAAATTTTTTTTGTGATGGAAAAGGTTTGTGGGGTCCCTAAAGCATGGTTCGTTTTATCTGCTTTAACGTAACTTGTTTTGTGTCACCCAGTTTTGAATACTTGGGGGCAGTGTGAATATTTGCAAAGAAAAAGGCAGATTTTTCGGAGTACATTGCTTACAATCTGAGATCATCAGCGTAGAAGTGATGGTTTGATCTGTGAGGTTATTAAATGACAAGGGGAGCATGTAAGGTAAAAAAGAAAGGCCCCCGAACAGCCCCTGGGGACTCCGCATTCCATTTGGCAGGATTCATTGAATCTTGTTTATTGCAACTGTATGAAACGTCAGGAGGTATGAACTAAACCCGGGTAAGGGCGCACCTTAAACCCAAACTTTTTGGACGGGGGGGGGGGAAAAATTTTGGGATTTTAGGTTGAATGCTACCGATAAGTCGAGAAAGTGAAAAGGGGAAGATTTTCCCGAGTAGAAGCTGTAAAAGCGTTTAACTGGGGACGGGGGTGGTTTTTTGGTGTGTGATTGCACGTAGGCAGACTGAAAGCGGGAAGGGACTATTTGAATGAAGATGCCTGGAATTTTTTTAGAAAGATTTTTTGAGGTTTTTGGGAGATAAAGATAGGTAAAAAGTTAAGTTCCCAAAAATGTTGGGTCGAGGTCGTGCTCTTGGTAGAGGTTAACTTTTGGGAGTTTTGAGAGCTGAAGGAAAAATTTTCCTGAAAGAAATGTATTTAAATATTTTTGTAAAATTTGGTATAAGTTGTGGGGGGCATGAGTAAAAAAGAGAGCAGGAAAAGGATCAAATCACATATTTTATTTCATTTCATTCAAAATTTTCCCTTTTTTTTCCTCCTTATTGGCTGAAGGAAAGGGGGGGAGTGCCATGAATGGGGATCGGGAGAGGCAGTTGGAAAGGATTGTCCTTTTAAGGGGATATGTATTTTGTCATACATACATACAGCAACTACATAATACATCTACAGGACCTTTTCAGAGGGCGGAAATAGCTACGCTAAACATAACGCCTGCAAGTTTTTGAAATCCCAGGAAAAAAACCGGGTCAACCCGATCAAAGGCACAGCAGTTTTTTTGACTACCCCCAAAAAAAGAACGGATCAAAAAAAAATCAAAAATTGCAACCCCCGTCGTTCACAACAACAACCAGCGGATCGACCGTGGGCAAGACACCCATGAGGGTCAACGCTATGGTGCTGCACAAGCCACTGGCCCTGCTACAGCTCCACCCTTATGACCATGTAAAGTGTTTTTTTTTTTTGTGATGGTTCTTAAAACCTTTGTTGCCGAATTTTGTGATCGCTTTTTTTCTTTGGAAAAAAAATGTGCACGTCAAAGCAAGCTGATAGCTGATCTCAGAATAGTCTAAGTCGTTATATAAATGATGCAGATCCAGAAAAGACAAAAGATCAGTCCCAAAGCTACTTTTTCTGAGGGAAAAAAATCCCACCCGCTAGTCGGGGGAAGTTTTCCATCTGCTTTTAAAAAAAAAGTTGTGCCCAAAATCAAGTAGGCCTAGCTTGGGATAAGGGGTGCAAAAGAAACGAAAAGCAAGAAAATAGAACCAAGTATGAACAGTATGAAAAAAAACACAGACGTCAAACAAAAAACCAACCCGGCACAACTGAGTTAGACCGACAAAAACCTTTGGATTACCTCATGTAGCTATTCTGCATGACTCCCTCATGAACAAGGTTTTAGACAAAAGACTGGGAAGATCCTGGTTTCGTCAGTCTCACAAACCTTAAAATAGAAATATTGGGCCGTCTTAGAAAAACACTTTTTCCCCTGCAGACGCCCCTTGGACGTGGGGGTTCATGGGAGCAATATTTAAAGAAAGACAGAGCAGCGAGCTCCAATGTTTTTAAAAGACATTAAAAACTTTTCCACAAAACGTGGCAAATGTGGCGTTTGGGCCCCCCCCGAAAGACCCCGCATTAAACATCAACAGAGAATGTTAATGCACTGAATTATTGATCTTGATTTCTGCCAATATTTTTTTGTCAGCCCCTCTAACTTGGAAAAAGTACAGATCTTGCGAGATGGGCTCATCCTAAAAGAGGGGCCGCGTTTGGAAAGGAACCCTTTGGGGGGAAAGTGAGGAGTCTTTTTGGGAAAAACCCCCAAAAAAGACCAGACGTCCCCCCCAAAAATTCCCGAGTTTACCCAATGCCACAACTTCCCCGCTTCACTGGGGCCATATGAGATCCTGGCAGAACAGAACAGTGTCTTGGGGGATGGTTTTAAAAGAATACCATAAGAATATTATTTGCAATAATTTTCATTTTTGGGTATGAATTAGTCTGAGTTTTTAATTCATTCCGCCATTTGTCAACTCTAAAGAGTGGGGAGATCTATTAAAATTCTACTTAAGACTATCAACAGAGGTTTTGGGATCACTGTACTGATATCATAAGTATTCTTTCCTTTTTAAAAAAGTTCCCTTTTTAAAAAAAAAGTTGTTGGGGTTTTTTTTTTGTTTTGTAGTTGGTTTTCTTGATGTATTTTTTTTTTTTTTAAAAAAAATTTAACTTACTGCGTGGGGAAAATAGCTTTCATTGTTAGTTATGCAAACCATCTTGTAAAACTCATGCAAAGGGGCTGTAGATCATCAATACAAAAATCATTCTCCTTCAAAATCTTGCTCAGAGAAAATTTAAAAAAACTTATTTTTCAGTCCCCCAAGTAAATGTCACCAACTTACCAAAGCTGCCTACCTTTTATACCCTCCCCTTTTGAAAAGGTGGCTTGATGGTAAAATCAAAACAGCCCTTTTTGTGATGAAACTGTAGAGTAAAGGTATGTCCTTCTCCTGTTCCGACAATACGCCAAACATTACTCATTGGGAGCCCGTTAAAATTAAGTAAGATCGATCGTTAAAATTTTTTTTGTCTACCCGCCAAAAGGGCCCATGAAGATAATACAGACTGGGGGAGATCTAACAAATACAAAAAAAAATGGATAATAGGGGGATTTTTAAAGCTCATTCTCCTTTCTGGGAAAAGATAAAGCCCCCAAATTTTTACGGTAAGAGATTTTTAGAGAACATTGTTGATTCCCCTTTATACCTCCTTAAAAGAGGGAAACGTTTCTAGGGTTTTAGTATTTCAAACAAAAGCTACTGCCCTAGATTTCCCTTATTTCTTATTTTACTCCCCACTGTGCATGGGGGAAAATTTCATGACCGTTTGGAAGTGACCTTTACCAATTTCATAACACTGTATGGAAGTCAGCGCATATAAAGTTCAAAGTAAGATTCCAAAAAAATTTTTTACAATAAAGCAAACTGGGGGGCCTCTTTTAATCTTTTCTAAAAGTTTAGACATAGCTGTATAGAATGTGATACAAGACAGTTTTTGATAGATTTTCTAAAACAGTTTTTCAAGCTGCAGACGTTCTATTCCCCGATGTTTATCTAAAAATCTGTAAACAGGGGGGGAATCTATGGTGGGAAAGAAGCTTGAAAAAAGTGTTAATAAGAAAAAAAAGATTCAAAACTTTAACGAAATAAAACACGAGCTAATACATTTTACTAAAAATTTGAAATAAAACGTGTGACAAAGTTATTGAGCAAGTAAAAAAAAAAAAAAAAAAAAAAAAAAAAAAAAAAAATAAAACGGGAAAAGTTTGGTCAAATTGGTTTAAAATAAATTTTTCCCCCGATTCAAAAGTGAATTTAAAGAAATGGAATTTAAAAAGGCTTTTTTTTCCCGAAAAAAAAGTTCCTTTGAAAAGAAACAAAAAAATATTTTCCATTGATATTTTCAAAAACAAAATAATTTTACAAAAGTTAGAGTTTTAACCTTAAAAGGAAAAACAAAAAAGGATTTAATTAATTAAAATTTACCAAAAAAAATTTTTTTTACACACCAAAAATTTCAGAGTTGGGAGAGAAAAACCCCTTTTAAAGAATTTTTAATTTAAAAACAGGAAATGAAAAATCAAAAAATAAGCCTTTTAAACATACCAGGGGAAAATTTAAAAATTTTTTAAAATGATGTGTAATTTTAAAAAATTTAAAATTTTCCCCGTTAAAGCTTTTTAAAAAAGGAAAATGAAAAGTATACCCCAAAAAAAACGTTTTCACAAAAAAATTTTTTCCCCCACTTTTTAAAAAAAATTTTGAAAGTTTAGTGATTTTTAAATTTAAAAGTATTAAAGTAGGAAAAATTTTTTTAAAATTTCCGGAAAGCATTCGGAAAAAAAGGGGAAAAACACTCCCCCTTGCCAAAAAATTTAGGCCGTGTTACCCAAATAAAACCAAGTTCCCGAAAGGGGGAAAGGTCTTGCCAAACAATTTTTGGGGGCAAAAAAAAAACCAAAAAACTTTATTGAAAAGTTTTTCAGCGAGTTGGATAAATTTTTAAATTTTTGGAAAAAGGGGAGGTTTTTCAAAAAAAATTTCTTTTTTAAAATTTTCCCCCAAAACCCCAAAGGGAAAAGCCATTCAGGAAAGGTTATAAATTTACTTCAATTAAAGGATTTCCACAATTGGGGTTTTCCAAAAAAGGGCTGTGATTGAATTATAAAAAATACTTCATTATATTGATTTTCTTATATGTTGTTCTCTAAATTTGGGGGAATTATTTTAGTGAAAAAAATTAACAAAAAAAAAGGGGTAAACTTTAGCTTTGGGGGTTCCCTTTTGAAATTTTTTTTCCTAAAAAATTTTGGATAACTTTAAATTATGTAATTTTGGTTTAAAGTTTTTAAGAAAAGGGGAACAAATTTGCATGGAAAATTTTTTAATTTCCTTAAAAATTTAAAAGCTAAAAAATACCTTGAAAATCTTTATTATACTTCAAAGAAATATCAAACTGTCAAAAAACAAATTTTTAAAACCGCCAAGGGGAAAAAAGCAAATTTTTTATTAAAAAAAAAAAAAAAATGGGCTTTTTTGGGTTTAATTTTACCCAAAGATTAACATTAAAACACTGGTCCCCTTTTAAAAACAAGGGCAAGAATTATTCCCTTTTAAGTTTTCCCCCAAAACATTCAAATTTTTTTGCCTTAGTTTTTAGGGTTTTCCGGAAAAATTTTTTTGGGAAGTTCCGGTTTTTCAAATTTCATTCTTCTTGAACCCTTTGGGGTTTGGAGAACTTTTTAAGAATTTAAATTTTTTTGGTAAATTTTTAAAATTTGGGGTTGAAAGAATTTTGCGGAATTCATTTGGATTTATTTTAAAAAAATTTCCCCAAAGGAGCAAAAATATTTAAAATTTTGAATTTTAGATTTAACTTTGTTTTAAAATGTTTCTAAAATGGAAAAAAAACAAAACTTGTCCCCCCAAATGGCTTTTTTTAATGAGAAAATTTTTCACCCTCTTTTTAAAAAAAGAAAAATTTTTTCTTAATCTGATTTTAAAATTTAAAATTTTCCCCCAAAAATAACAATTTTCTTACAAATTTTTTAAGATTTCACTGTCGGAAAAAAAATTTTTAAACAAGAAAAACCGGGAAATTTTTTCTCCAGGTTTTAAAATGAATCCTTTTTTTTCCCAAACCCCTATTCCTTTTTTTTTTGGCGGGGAATTTTCTTTTTGCTTTTGTGCCTTTGTATTTTTGTTTTTTTTTCCCCATTTTGGGTTTTTTTTAAATTGTTTGGGGGTTTTTAATTTTAAGTTCAGATGTTTTTTTCGAAAATTTATTAATTGGAAAATTTTTAATTCTTTAAACAATTTATTTATTAAAAAATTCAATTTTTACCCTCCCCCTCCTCCATGTTAAATTTTATTTAATAAACGGGGGGGTTTTTGGAAAAAAAAAACCCGGGCCAAAAAGGGGGAAAAAAAATGAATAAAAACTATCATTTATAATAAAACTCATTAATAGTTTCCAAAACCAAAACAAAAAAAAAAAACAGGAAGAAGGTGTTTTATAATATTTTTTTTTCCGGGTTTGAAAACCTTCCTTTTCCTTTTTTTTAGGGTTTTCAAAAAAGGGGCTAAAAAAATTTTTATTAAAAAGATTTAAATTTTTAAAGCTTCGAGCAAAAAAGGCATTAACATAGAATGGGTTTTTTTACAAAAAACAGTTATTATCTTTTTCAAGAAGGTTTACATTTTTTTTTCTCATTTCAAAATAAAAAAGGTTTCCCGGGGAAAAATTTTAAAAAAAAAACCAAAACAAAAAAAAAATTGGGGGGATAGGGGTTTGGTTCAATTTTCCAGGATTCTTTTTTTTTAAATTTTTTTTTCCCCGTGGGATTTTTACAAAATTGGGGTGTTTCCGGGGGCCGTAAAGACAAATTTTTTTTTTTCCTTAAAATTGATTTTTTCCCCTGGTGTTTTTTAGATTTTTTAAAATTCTTTTGCCGGGGGGTTTCGTCCAAAAAATTTTTTAAAAGGGGATCCTTTTTTGTCCATCCAAAGCTACACCCAAACCCATCTCAAAATGGGGGAACAACAAATTGCCTGCCTCCCTGGCTTTTTCATTTTGGCAGGAGTTTTTAACCACCATCCACCCGGCAACCCAAAAAGAATTTAATTTTTTTAAACTTAACAATATTTTCCTTTTAACAACAAAAAACCCCTTACAATAAAAAATATTAAAAAAATAAAAATTCAGTGGACACTGCGAACGTAAATCGAGTATCCTGTGACTAGCAACAGGTACGCTGCATTGCACAGAAAATGTCCATATGAAATTTCAAAACTAGGGGAGGATAATTATCTTAATTACTGACAACAAGTATGCTGCTTCACAAGAAATTTCCACGCGACGTTTCCACAGCAGGCAAGGATTTCTGATCTACGTTGAGCCTGTCCATTTTAGGAAAATTAGCCACTTAAGGACACAGCGCAGCGTGACACACTCTACATTCTTCAGACAGGACAAGAGCTGGGCAGGATCAAAGACCTCAACGTCCAGGCACGTGCTTCACGGCAGTCAGATAGTCGACATGGCCTCAGCTTTGTCCACATGTTTTCCCCTGGGCCAGATCTCCAAGGTTTACCAATAGTGATATTTTGCGTGTGCCAACAATTTGCCAACAATTAAGACAGCTGCATTCCGACTTAGCATGTTTCAACACACCGGTGTGCAAGCGTTTCTTTTAAACTGCGCCATCCTTTGCCATGTCCTCATTCCTACTGGCACGCAATGGCCTACTATTATGAAAGGTGGAACAAGTTTACAGGTATGCGCAAGATGTTCTGCATGTGTTTAAACACGGGACCTTGGTTTAGAGTCTCATCGGAATGACTTTTGGGGGAGTGGAGTCAGTACTGACGTTAACGGATGTAAAAAGCACATAAGTGCTTATTCCATTATCCTCGATATAAAAGAAGAAAATAAAAATTAAAAAAAAAAACTTCAGGGGAAAAGTCTCCTCAGAAGGGTGTCGCAGTGGTGGCTCGAACCCGTGCTGTGAGATGGTGAGGTCAACACTCTAACCGCTTGGCTATCCCTTTCCCATGGTGAAACAATAGACAATGTACATTTAGTGTGTGGAAAAACAACAACAAACAAAAGCAACAATAATAACCATTCACAGTAACAAGAGAAGTGTCCCTGACCAAATTTTGTAGAACAAGTCCCTCTGGTAGGGTCAGAGCAAATACACAAGCAGTGAGGAATTTCAGAAAGAAAGAAAAAGAAAGAAAAGGGCGGCACAGCTCTTGTCCGCACGTGATCTTCGTAAAGGAAGAAGGGGGTGGAGGTACCAGCCCGAAAATGAATGTGCTGTGGTGTGGTTGAAAGGGGTGTACATGTATACAATGCCACACGGCCCACGCTGCCTCTGTGTGTGTGTGTGTGTATTTTTACCGCTCTTAGTATGCCCAGATGACATCATTAACAGCTGATTGGCTAACACTGTTTAGCCTTCTGCGTCTGCGCGAACCTACCCTGTGGCCCTTCCGGCAAAAAACAGCTCATGGCTGGGAACCTAGAAAATAAAATGCTCAAGGTTAGTTGTCTTTTATTCTCCTTTTACATTCTTTTAAAGTTTCTTAACAAGCCACCACCTCGCTAATGCAATAGTATGTTATGTAAAAACTGTGATAGTTCATGTTATAGTCTTTTGATGGTATATTTTTAAAAAATGCCTCAGACTACAGATTGCCCTGTGTGTAATCTTGGGAGGGGAAGTTATCACGTGCAGTCAACTGCATGCACAAGTTGGTGAGCGGTGGCAGTGTGTGGGTAAGGCGAGGTGATGAACTTTGTTACGTTTGGGGCAAACATGGCAGGCAACCTTGTGAAGAAACGTGATACAGCTGTTAGCGTCCCTTTCCCGCCCGTTTGCAGTTTACGATCTGAAATCAATTCATGATTATAATATTCATATTTTGTCATGAAACAAACAATAGTACAAGGTCATCTCACCAGTCTAACCCGCTCACAGGGAAAAGACAAGTGTTTACTGCATGCAGTCTGGTCCGCCTTTCCAACTGTTGATTTTTGTTCAAAATGCACATGGCAAAAAGAGAGGCCTGTCTTTATGCTAATGGCTTTTTGTTTTTGTGTTTGTTTTTGTTGATTTTAATGTTTGTATTAAGTTGTGTTTTTATTGTTTGTTTTTGTTTTTTCCCTGTCATCAGATTCTCTTTTTTGAGAACTTGATGTGGTAGATTCACCACATATGCACATGTCATATTCGCACATGCCAACGAAATGCGCATGTAAATAAATATAGAAGAAATGAATAAGTTCAAAATAGTGTCGTTATGGACATAGCTCAACATCTTTGCGCGCGCGCACGCACACACACACACTGCGCACACATAAGGGGTCTAGAAAGCGAAAAGTCCGGGTCGGAAGTGTGCAGTGATTTGATCCCGTTTGGGCCTGAAACTTTTCCCTATCCACTAGACTATGAGTAGTGGTCTAGGTACTAGTCTTTCGGATGAGGCGATAAAGTGAGGTCCCGTGTGTTATACAAAATAATTTAGTGCACGTAAAGAACCCACGGCAATAAGTTGTTCCTTGAAAAAATTATTTGAAAAAAGCCACTACGATAGGGAAATAAATACAGTTGCAGACACTAAAAGAAAAAATATTGGTTGGCGCTGCTCTTGTGGCGACACGCTCTTCCCGGGGAGAGCAGCCCGAATTTGACGTAGAGAAATCTACCGTGACTTAAAGTGGTATAAAGTATGATCGAAGTAGAACTCTTTTGTCGAATACTTTTGTTGTTGCCATGAATGTGTTGAAAGTGTCAAGTGCTAAGAGTCTCGGTTTCTGTTGTATTCAGGCAGGCAGGCAGGCAGGCAGGCAGGCAGGCCGAGTGATCAGCACAGTGCCTGATCTCAGTAGCGGATGACTGTGCCTTACTGAACACGAGCTTCACCATGCAGAAAGCAGGTAAGGGCTGGATACTGTTGTATGTAGAGGGGCTTTTTGTCTGTGTCTTATCTGTGTCTTGTGTGTCTCTGTCTGTCTGTCTGTCTCCTCTCTCTCTCTCTCTCTCTCGCTCTTGCTCTCTTGAGTCACGTGACCTCTCTCTCTTTACTCCTCTCCCACCCCCCACTTCCTCTCTCTCTCTCTCTCTCTCCTCTCTTTCTCTCTCTCGCGCGCGCGCGCGCGCGCGCGCGCGCGCGCGCGGTCTCTTGACCAGAAGCAAAGTCACAGGGAGTTAGTGGATTTCTCTTTTTAGCCCGACACGGATTTCACATTTTGTCTGGGAAATGTCAGATACTGATCTTCCAACGACTGCAGCATGCACAGGAAGCCCTGACCCCCCCTGCTGGCTGATAATGCAATACACTCGACAACAACAATTATTGCCGGAAAAGGAGAGGAGGACACTATTTTTGTCTGGAGACCGAAGCTCACCACCACATTAACGAGGATTGCTGAACCTGTTTCGAGTCAGCAGTAACACAGGTTGAGTATTTTTGAAAGAAGCCACTCATTCCTGAGGCAGTGTGGTCACTGCTGGAACTAGGGAAAGGCGTTTCTGGCTATAGGAGGAGGGGAGACCTGTTCTCCAAGCTCTTGAGTTTGTACCACTGGTTGTGAGATCCAGAGAGATGTCAGACTTTGGTTTCTGGTGTGGAAGCAAGGACTACAATTGGGTGTGGAGACCTCTTCATTTTCTCTTCTGTAGATTTCCTTTTTTTGTCTTTGAGAGATTTCCCGAGGTAAAGGCACTCAAAACAGTTTTCTCCGTAGTTGGGGGAGGGGGGTGGGAGGGGGAGGGGGACAGGTCAGCCTGATGGTAGTCACTGAGAGGCATGTGTGGGGTTATTAACTACAGGGGAAAGTTGCTTCTGGTGTCTTTGCCTGCAGGCCATTTAGATGATGCTTCATGGAAGGCGTGTTTGAGAATGAAGTGTCCACACAAAACAAAATATTGTGAGAGTGTAGAGTTCACAAGGTCTGCATAAAATGGCTTGAAATTCTCGCTGATGTCAGTAGTTGTGAAAGTGGGGATGTGCCTTGGCCTGAAATTATATACCCGTAGATATGATGATAATGAGAATACTATCAAATAATACTAATAATGATAATAAAAATTAATATATGAAAGTGTTTAAAGCACTGAATCTTGTAAAAGCAAAGCCCTTGAATTCAAATCATTTATGCCTATGACTGTTCACAAATAGGATTTACAGATTATAGATTTACAGACACACACACATACATACACATACACACTCACCTACCTACTCACTCGCACGCACGCACGCACGCACACACACACACACACACACACACACACACACACGCACACACACACATGCTCACACACCCACACACACGCTCACACACACACACACACAAGGAAATTTAAAAACTTTAACGAGCAAGATTTCCTTTCAGACTTGACAAACTCGCCATTACATGCCATATACCAAATCCGAGACCCTGATGAAGCTGTTGAATTTTGGATTAGGACATTTACTTCAGTATACGACAAACATGCCCCTTTCATAAAAAAAAGAGTTCAAGAAAAAATCAAACCACCTTGGATAACAAAAGACATAGAATCCGAAATACACCCAAGAGACTATTTGAAAACACATGGTTAAAAAGAGCAGTTCAAAAGCACAAAGAAACAAAGTAACTTCACTAAAACGCAAATCAAAACGTGATTACATTCAAAAGTTGTTAATTACAACAACCGACTCTCGACAAGTATGGGAAAGCCCATCAATACATTATGTTTAATAAACCTATATCAAAAAGTCAACCCGACAGTTAAAGATATATCAGCTGATGAATTGAACAACCACTTCTCAAACATTGCTGACAAAGTAATATCAAATGACAAGTCAAATGAAAATGATCTCCATTACTTAGAACAATATATCGAATCAAAAGAAATAAAATTCCCATTTAAACTACTGCCAATAACAAAATGACAATCACAGACGTCTTGGAAAGCCTGTCTCTTCAAAAAAGTTCCAGAACACGTGGTTTAGACAATCTAGATGGAAGAATAATTAAGCTTTGTGGTCAAGTTATAGCTGGGACACTGACATACTTGTATAACTTGTGCATAGAGAAAACCAACTTTCCTGCCATATTTAAAACAGCAAAAATCATACCAGTCCACAAATCAGGTGATACTGCTTGTCCTTCAAATTACAGACCAATTTCAATTCTGTCTGTCTTATCTAAACCCTTTGAAAAACATATCCAAAAATCTGTATATTCCTACTTTGTAAATAACAATCTATTAAATGAAGATCAGTCAGGTTTTCGTAAAAACTATTCCTGTCACACAACTCTTACACAAATTACAGACAATCTCCTACACAACATCAATGAAAATAAATATACAGGCCTTCTTTTTGTTGACTTTGAAAAAGCATTTGATGTAATCAATCATTCCCTATTATTGCGTAAACTTCACTTGTATAAAAGCTTTTTGTCGAATAGGCAGCAGCTAGTAACTGCAAATAATCAAACATCAGAACTAGTACCTATTAAACATGGAGTACCACAAGGGTCAATATTGGGTCCACTTCTATTTTCAATCTATGTAAATGACTTACCCCAATTTCTAGAATGTAGCTGTGAAATGTTTGCTGATGACACATCCCTCTATTGTAGTGATTCTGACCCCCACAGACTTACAATCAAACTTCAACTCAATATTGACAGATTGGTTACTTGGACTAAGCTAAACCATATGTCCTTAAATACGCGAAAAACTAAGTGTATGTATGTATGCAAGACAAAAGAGACAAAAAATGAAAGAAAAATTTCCCAACCTCTGTTGATAGATAAAAGAGTAATTGAAGAAGTTGACTCCACAGAATTCTGGGTGTAATTATTGACAAAAATCTTACTTGGACCGACCATGTGATGGCGCTAGGAAAACGTCTTTCTTACAAGCTACTTCAGTTATCAAAAATAAAACCCTTTTCTGAATAACCACTCTCGCAAACTCTTTTTTTTCGGCCATATTTTGCCTATAGTTGACTATGCTTCATCTCTTTGGGACAGCTGCAGTGATACAAATTTAAAATTGATTCATAGATTATATTAAAGAGCACTGAAACTTGTTCTACTACAATCAAGCTCCCTAACCATCAACGATTTAAGAAAACAAATATCTAACCTTTCAAAAACAGACTTTATCTAAATAAAGCTCTATTTGTCCAGAAAGTTATCAAGGGAAAATGCCCTCCAAAGATCACCAATACTTAAAAATTTCCAATGAACACGACTAATCATCTACTAAAAATTTCCGAGACCAAGAAATAATCTTTACAAAACAAGCTTCTTGTACTCAGGTAGTGACTTATGAACAAGCTCCCAAAACGCTTAAAATGTATCAAAAACAAAAATCGTTCAAGGCACAGCTAAAAAGCCATTAATGCATGAATGCCTAGGAATTGACTAATAATGAAAAATCAACCATGATTATTACGGCAAAATAAACCATACTTACATTTACCAGCACTAATGGTATTCCCACACAACAAAAATTCAAGTATATCTTACTGTGACTAGAAATTCTACAGTCACACACGGGTATATGTGTGGAGGGAGGGGGAGGCAGGAAAGAGGACACTAATTATGCAAAAAGTAAGAGAATCTATGCAAACTATAAATAATCTGCAATGTTGAAACAGGGGGAAAAGGGAGGAAATTTTTAAAAAATCTTTTATGGTAACCTGAATAGCTGTAGTGTGTCCTTCTCTCTCTCTCTCTCTCTCTCTCTCTCTCTCTCTCTCTCTCTCTCTCTCTCTCTTCTCTCTCTCTCTCTTTTCCCTCTCCTCTCCTCCCCTCTCTTTTCCCTTTCCCCTCTCCTCATCCCCTTTTGTCTTGTCTAACCAATAGATTTTATCGTGGATGTTGTTTTTTTGCGTTAGAGATGAGATTATTAGTACTTTTATAAGCGATACTGTTTTAGTTTGATAATGTTTTAGTTTTGCTAACCAGTTGATTATGGGCTTTTGAATTCGTATCATATAGGGGTTCTACTTTTTTTAAATAATTGTTTTTTTTTTTAAAAATTATTATTTCTCTATTGATTAAAGGGTGTATTTCCCCTTCCCCCTTGATACCCTCTCCCCCACCCCCTTCCTTTCCAATGCTTTCTTTTTATCATCGTTTATGTTATTGTCTCATGGTGATGGGGATCATTTGTTATATTGTTTGTCTCATGTGATGGGTGATTGTTGTTATTTAAATTTTATCGCTATTATAATAAAACATTATTGTAATCTTATTTGACTTCGCTTGCTTGGATAGTTATTGTGTGAATATGTCATTTTTAAAAAAGCGCTATTTGAAAAGTATGAGCGCATAAAAGCACACGTTTGCTGGGTGGAGGAGGAGAGGAGGGAGGTCATTGAAGGTAATATTCAGTAAAGACGAATGCCTAGTATTTTCTAACGTTTTATTCTGTATCTTTTTTATTATTTTAAAGTATAAACGTGAAAAAATGGATGAAACAGTAAGTGAAGTAATTTGTGTGTCCTGGGCGTTCTATGATTTTCTTTTTTAATTCTTAAAACATTTTTTTATTTAAATGTGGTGTGGGGGCGTGAGCGCGCACGCGCTCAGGTGTGCATGAGTATGTGTGTGCGTGTATATGTATATTTTGGTAATTTGTATTTTCAATGTATTTCCTTATCGATGTTTTTTTCCTTTTTTTTTTTTTTTTTTTAAATTTTTTTATTTATTTTTACTGGTTTAATTTAATGGTAAACGATGCAATAATGTAGTGTCTTAGTATAATCATTACGAAATTCGTTCTTAGATTGATGGCTTGATGAAAAAAAGCAAATGCATTTCTTATTCAATGTACCATCTGGAAATAAAATTTGACTTGACTTGACTGACTTGACTTGACTTGACTTACTGACTTGACTTGACTTGACTGGGCTTTACTTGACTTGACGTGAACTTGACCCCCACACACACACACACACACACACACACACCCCACCACACACACACAAACAGTAAGGCACTAAGACAAGGTGACAGACTGGGCGGAGTCTGAGTGAAAGCAGTGTTTAAAGGAGGAAGGAAAATCCTAGACTTTCATGAACTACCAACTTCCGACATATCCAAATATTAAAGTCTGCAAAACGTGGAATTGATGACTACCAACTAAATTGCCCAGCTTTAAGATCGGTACAAAGAAAGGTTTGTCACACTATGTTCGGGAAACGACTGATAAAATACAAAATAACAGGATGATGAAAAAGTTAAAAAGGCAGAAACAAAATACAGTGACAGAGAAAAAGTCATTAATAGTACAGACATTTTATCGGAAGGATCCAGTTATATACTGGTAGATCTGGCATGCCCTATCGAGGGCTGGGTACCCTTACTCTAACGAAGAAAAAGACACTAACAATTACCATCTGCATGCTGTCTTTTCAGT
Source organism: Rapana venosa (assembly GCA_028751875.1). NCBI lineage: Eukaryota > Metazoa > Mollusca > Gastropoda > Neogastropoda > Muricidae > Rapana > Rapana venosa. The sequence continues at coordinate 71,765,112 of CM054142.1, read as the reverse complement.
CACTGGAAGGGGTCATTCTAACGTTCTGTCTAGCGGAGCCCATACCTTCCTTCAAGACACTAGATTGATGTTCACTCCGCGCAAAGCCTGTTAGGTCTACCTCGCTGTTAGGTCCAGCCAGTGGAGAAGTTAGTTCATTGCCCATTTCACTGGACAGGCCGTGTCAGGCCCCTTACCTCAATTAGAACTAAGCTTAGCGCCGACATAAAAAAAAACCCAGCTGAACCACTCTGAAGTGTTGAGGTGTGAGAGGCTGTGTGTGTGCTCGTCTTCTGGTGACTTGAAGAAAATGTGGATGTGTGAGCATAGCGAGGTTAGGGGAGGGGGGGGGGCGTCCACGTCAGCGTGGGTATGGTTCTGATCCTTGGGTGTGTCCCCGAAGTGGAATGCGGCTACCTAAATGGTGTGCGAGGACGGTCACATATGCAAGGATCTTCGAGTAACAGGGAAAAAAGATAGATTTTAAAAAATCAAACAAAGCTTTTATATTGTGGTTCATCTATTCATTTTGGCTTAAAAAAGAGTGATCACGTGGTGATAATTGTGTGTATTTGTTGTCTTGTGAATGTTGTTGGGTGATAGCAGGTGTTGGATCAGCCAGAGCGCAGGTTCCCGTCTCACATGGTCGTGTGTCAGGACAATCGTCTTGTCGGCAAGATATGTTTAGTTCTGAGTGTGACAGCCGGGAGATACGGCCACACAGGTGCAGGTAAAAAAAAGGTCTGAGCAGTACCCAGGCCTGTGGCATCGTGTCACTCTCTGTAAGTTGATAGACTCTTGTTCTGCCTAAAGAGACTTGTAGGACTGGCGCTGCTGGGGGCTTTGGTGGGAATAGAAGGGCCTAGTGGTTGAAACCCGTTCTATACCAAGAATCAGAAAGCTACAAGTCACGGGTTTGATCAATTATGGAGGTTGGCGAGCTAAGATTTGGGGTTTATGATCTTTTTGATGGTCGTAATTGCAAACCTGTCAAAGGTGTACTCTTTTTTTCTTCATGTCTACAGTCATGTATGTCAAGTAAGCACGTTTTCCCATAAAATCCTATTTTGCGTTTGGTGAGTTGTGGAAGCGGATAATGTTCAGCATAAACACTGCACTTTGCCAGCGCTCCGTCAAACACTTCATCAACTGTTCTTTATGCGAAATGGAAAGCTGAAACTGTTTATTACCCCCACTTTTAAAAAGTAAACCTTTTATTTTCTCAAGTCATGATGGGTTCCATTTGTGTGTCAAATAATTTCCCAAATGATTTAGAATCGGGTGAGTTTAGCCTTTTTCGGTGATTTTAAGACTTCTAAGACTCCTTCCCTCCCCATTTTGCAAACCTCAGATAAAGCAATCCTTAGACTTGATTGTGTTACAAAAAACGTACCCAAGTATTTCTATGAATGAGTTACTTTTACTTGGTTCATCCCCGAAAACCACCTAAAGCCTTGAAGCTAAATCCCCTATTAAAAAACCACATGATAGTTGGTTGTTTTTTTTAATTTTAGATTAGCTGTTATATACAACCAGTAAAGTTCCCCAAGTTGTTTTTGGAATCCAACACATGTATCAGACAAGATGACATCATCTGAAAAGAGCAATAGGAGTATTTCACTTGCACCAGAGAATAACTGAATACCATGTTTTAGTTTGACTAAGATCAGTGGCCAGTTTATCAATAAAAAGAAAAAGAAAAAAAACGGTTAATGACTCCACAGACATCCATGTTTTACACCTCTAGGAAAGTCAAAGCTCTCAGAATAACAGTTTCTCACGAGTACAAGCCAAAATAGTGTCATAAATACTTTTTATAGCACGATAGAGTTGACCTTTTACCCCACCTTTCTTTAAAATAGTCCTACTTGCCAAGTCAAATGCTTTTTAGATAAGCGTATGCAGTTTATGTTTTAAGCAAACAAGTTTGAACTATCGCATGTAATATTGACAAAAATACAGTTTATAGTGCTATAGCGTGCTCTGAAACCAGTTGGTTTTTCAAGAATGGTTTCTTCTTTTTCTGAACAATTCTGTAGTCTTTTGTTAAAAGTGTGTGCATATACCTCGCTCATTGTGAATGTTAAGGCTATGCCGCGGTAGTTATCTAGATAAATTGTGTCCCCTTCCTTATGCAGTGGGACAATAACAGATCTGGACCAGTCTGGTTACAAAACACACGAGTCAAGTAAGCCATTGAAATGATTATGCAACCAGAAAGTCAAGAACTCTTGTGTCTGCCTGCTTTATCATCTCACTCACTACCCTATCTGGCTCTGCACCTTTCCCATATTGTAGGTTACCAGCGCTTGTAAGAACCTCTTGCTGGGAAATAGGATCATGACACAGGATTTCAGACATGCTGGGAAATAGGATCATGACACAGGATTTCAGACATGCTGGGAAATAGGGTCATGACACAGGATTTCAGACATGCTGGGAAATAGGGTCATGACACAGGATTTCAGACATGCTGGGAAATAGGGTCATGACACAGGATTTTAGACATGCTTAGAAGTAGGATCATAAGTATTAGACATTTCTTCTTCCTCTGGATCTGCTAAGTCATGTACATTTTCAGAACCGACACAACTATGAAGCAGAGTTGAGAAGAAGTGTCTGCAGCATCGTTTTGTACTGACATCAGTGTAGATACATGACTTTTGTTTATTATTCACTAACCTGAAATATTGGTCAAACTGACATTGGATTGTTTGCTGACTGTTTCAGCGTTATTAACCTTGCCTGATCAATATCAGTGTTCTGTTTACTAGGTAACTGTTTGCATTCCTCACAAACGTGGTGGCAGCCTTCAATCCCTCAGTCTTCCGAGACTGAGGGCTGCCGCCATGTTTGTTTTCCTTCCTTTTCTTTAACATAAACATCTTTCTTATGCTTACATATGATCTTGGACGGTTTAAACTTTACTGATACTTTTGTAACTGTTTATCGTTATTGCTAACATTTCTTATTATACCAGTTATTACTGTTTTTCTCCTCCCTCCCAGACCCCCCCCCCCCCCCAAAAAAAAAAAAATGCTGCATGCTGCTGCACTGCATAATGATTGCACAAAGATGTCCATGGAACTACTAATATTTGAATTCAAAGCTGCAGATGCTTCTTGAACACCATGTTTTACATCAACAGATCTTTTCTCTCCTTGTAGCACTCCTCACTCCAAGTAATACGCTCTTGAACACAGAGATAACTTTTTAATTTCTCGTATAATTTTACCCATCAAAAGTATTCCATCAACATTCTATCAGCATATGCCATGAATCAACGCCAGCACTAACACATAAAGTCACAACATGTTATAGCAATTATATCTGTTGACATTACAAAATATATCTTGTGATTCCACCATACTGCAGCCATACGGAGATAAATAGGTATAATCTCCTGCGGAGTCATTACCACAACATCCATGACCAATAACACAGTTATATAAGAGAACACAAATTCAGCAAAGATCTACCAAACTGATTAATGCCATCATCTTTTGACCGTCTTTGTAAGCAGTTAGGAGTAACACTATCATCAACATCATCTTCATAACAGTGAGGGGAGGACGTGATCCTCTGTCCCTCTGTAGGTTGGAAGCATGCAGTTCTAGCATTGAGGTCACCAAGTGTCATTGTGTACAGATCCTAATCTTTGTGTTGTAAAAGTGTTTTCTTCTAAACTGACAGTACCATCCTTTGTTTTCTTATTGATCATACCTACGTCCATTTTCTGATGTAAAGCAGCACGCAAGTAGGAGAATGTCTTCACTTCTCTTACTTGTATTGAAAACTGAATTGTTGACTTGTACTATTACAGTGTTGTTACAATTCATTTTAATGCTGGATACAAATTAAGAAGTGATTTTCTGATTAACAATAAAACGTTATCAGAATTTCGACTTTGTGGGGACAACCTTTTCCCCTGGTAAGTTATTTCACAAAAAGAATTTCAGAGGCAAGGCTCCGAATGTTCTTCCTTAAAGAAATGCATATAAAGACGTTCTCAGTGTGTTTGTGTGTGTGTGTGTGTGTGTGTGTGTGCGTGTGCTTGTGCGTTCGTGTGTTTGCGTGTGTGTGTTTCTTATATTTTTCCAACTGTTTTCTGTTCGTCTCAAAACAAACTTTTGCAGATACTGGCAGTCACCTTTTAGATTTCAGTCTGAAGATAATTGTATCTTATCATTCAAACTTAAGATAATCACTTTTTACGATATTGAGTAAAATGCATACAATACAGGGCAAGTAGTAGGGTAACTTTAAATATTAAAAAATTAATTTCAAGCACCAAAGCAGCCTCTATCAAAGAAACGTCTTGGAGTCTTAGTGTTGATTTACCAGCCATGTAAATGAATGTAAGTTACCTGCCATGATTTATGGACACTAATTCTTTTTCCATGATTGTGTTCTTCAGGAGTTCATGAGCTTCAAGTTATACAATTTGCATACTTCCTTAAGACAGGATGGGTGTAATAATTGTTTGGGTATGGATCACGGAGCACATGGGTATTAAGAAAGAGATTTGAAATTCTACCATGCCAACACAACTCTAAAACCTAAGCGAGCATTACCTGTTGTTCCTGTGGCAAGAGAAATGGAACGCTCAGACAGACACCGAACTTTTCCAGATTCGCCCTGACCTGAAAGAAGTTCTCCCTCTGTGTGTCAAAAACTGAAGGGAAGCAACAGTGCTCAGCAGGCTACACACGAGTCATTCTCATATCACCCATCACGTTCATTTTCTTAAAGGAGAGGAAACCCTATAGTGTGTGACTTGTGATGTGCGGGTAACTATCAAGCATCTGCTTCTGGAGTGTCGAAATGTCCAGGATATTAGGCTAAACATTTAACTGCAGAATCCCTAAAGACCCCTTTATTTGGTTGGGTAACATTTAACTTTCTGATAAAACCAGGCTTTTTCTGTCTAAACATGTCATAGTTAGTCACTAAGAACGAGGTTGTTTTAATAATCTGGTTTTGGTTTTATCTCGTGTGTGGTTTATGTGGTTTCTCCAACAATGCAGTGACCATCCTGGATTGATTTTGTGGCTGGTTGGCCAAGGCGTTGGTACAAAGAACGACAGTAGAGTTGGTTTTAAATCCTGGTTCTATTTGAATATAGTTGCACAGTTTTAATCTGAGGGTGAAAACATCTGACATGGTGATAGCCCTGATGTGGCCACTGTGAGGTACTGAGCTATGAACAAGAAGATTGGATTGGATTAGGCACAAGCATTTACTGTGGAGTCTCTAAAGATCCTTTGATGTGATATTCCACAATACAAAAATTTTACCTTCCTAAGAGAATAAGACATTTTCCGTCTGATAGGAGTGAACATAGCATAGTGTGTTACTAAGAACAAGGCTGTTTTGAAGAACCTGGTTTTGTGTTATGTCACTGAGGCCAGCGTTCTGGATTGATCCTTGTGGCTGGTTGGCCAGGATGTTGATACAAGGAACGACAATAGAGCTGGTTTTAAACTCGGTTTGGATCTGTATATAGTTGCACGCTTTATTGTGATTTTTCTAAACCGTTGACAATGACAGCCTACATGCCTCTGTAGTCAGCCGGCCCTAAAACAGAAAGATGGATTAGATTGTGTTCTTGAGCTTCAAAAAGTGATGCAGAAAATGGTTATAAAAAAAAGATTCTGTTTCAAGAGTCAAATGTCTTTAAACATTTGGATAAGAATTTTTTTTGTCTGAAACTCTGAACTAAAGAGAAGTTTTTAAGTTAAACTAATAAGGCAATCAACAATCTTCTTTGTCCGCGTTCCGAAAAATGACCATAGTTCAGCTAACCATCCTCAGATTTCGCGTCCATTGACACACTCCATAGGCCAAGGTTATACGCAATTCGGTACTTGACACTGCCCAATGTAGCTGTGTCCACCATAAGATGCACCACACGAATAGAATGCACTGATGCCTTGGAAGAAAATATGATTGCTATTTGAAATCACTGTGAAGTTGGGTGACGCAAGTATTAGTCTTGGAGATTGGTAGGCCATATTATTTATTTGTTTAGCGTGGTTTGCTATTTTCAGTCCGCCGTTTGTGTGTATTAGGGTAGTATAGTGATGGTGGTCTGACAGGGGGGGGGACGTAGGGCTGTCCTTGGTGGTTGGCTGAGCATGACTCTCTCATCCCCTGAATGGATATTGGTAAGTGCCAATGTGTTGGTGTAAAAGGTAAATTCTTTAACATCGTTACCACCTGGCACACATGGCCTTATTACGAAAACCGTAACAGGATTTAACAGGTCAAGTGTTTGCTTCCATCCTACTGGATGACATACAGATTGATATGTCTATTGAAGGGTGGCTTGTTAGTTGTAAGTGGGGAGAGAAGCAGGGAGGGATTTTCTTTAAATAATTAATTCGTTGTGGACTTTCCCGTAATTTTTAAAAAGAATGGTGGGCATGGCCGATGTGTGCATCAGAATGCTTAGCGCCGTGTGTTGTGGTGTGTGTGTGTGTTGCGTGTGCGTGGTCGTTGTATGTTAACGTGGGGGTTTGGTAAGTTCAGTGGTTTTTTTCGTCTCAAGCATTGCATCTGTTGGGGGGGGGGATTTTTTTTGGCTGGAGGTAGTTGTGTTGTATGTTCAATTAGGTAGTACTTTTCGATTGGTTGGTATCAGGGGTAGTGGTATTGAAATATTAAAAAATTTTAGCCCTAGCATGCTGTAGAAGGCGTCTTGGGGGTTGGGTTATTTTACACCTGTTTAATGGCAACTGTAGGTGTCCTTGCCATGTTTATGGGAATGCTTTCCAGTTTTCTTCAGTTCATCTTCATTTCAATTTCATATCCTTAAGACGATGGTTAATTGTTTGGGTAGATCCGGGACATGGGTTTAAGAAAGGATTTGAATTCATGCAACATTAATCTGCTTGCCTAGTTTCCTGTGGAGATACGCTAAGACATATTCAGTTGCTGACCTGAAAGAAGTTCCTCTGTGTGTCAAAAACTGAAGGGAAGCAACAGTGCTCAGCAGGCTACACACGAGTCATTCTCATATCACCCATCACGTTCATTTTTCTTAAAGGAGAGGAAACCCTATAGTGTGTGACTTGTGATGTGCGGGTAACTATCAAGCATCTGCTTCTGGAGTGTCGAAATGTCCAGGATATTAGGCTAAACATTTAACTGCAGAATCCCTAAAGACCCTTTATTTGGTTGGGTAACATTTAACTTTCTGATAAAACCAGGCTTTTTTCTGTCTAACATGTCATAGTTAGTCACTAAGAACGAGGTTGTTTTAAGAAATCTGGTTTTGGTTTTATCTCGTGTGTGGTTTATGTGGTTTCTCCAACAATGCAGTGACCATCCTGGATTGATTTTGTGGCTGGTTGGCCAAGGCGTTGGTACAAAGAACGACAGTAGAGTTGGTTTTAAATCCTGGTTCTATTTGAATATAGTTGCACAGTTTTAATCTGAGGGTGAAAACATCTGACATGGTGATAGCCCTGATGTGGCCACTGTGAGGTACTGAGCTATGAACAAGAAGATTGGATTGGATTAGGCACAAGCATTTACTGTGGAGTCTCTAAAGATCCTTTGATGTGATATTCCACAATACAAAAATTTTACCTTCCTAAGAGAATAAGACATTTTCCGTCTGATAGGAGTGAACATAGCATAGTTTGTTACTAAGAACAAGGCTGTTTTGAAGAACCTGGTTTTCTGTTATGTCACTGAGGCCAGCGTTCTGGATTGATCCTTGTGGCTGGTTGGCCAGGATGTTGATACAAGGAACGACAATAGAGCTGGTTTTAAACTCGGTTTGGATCTGTATATAGTTGCACGCTTTATTGTGATATTTTCTAAACCGTTGACAAATGACAGCCCTGATATGGCCTCTGTAGTCAGCTGGGCTATAAACAGAAAGATTGGATTAGATTGTGTTCTTGAGCTTCAAAAAGTGATGCAGAAAACTGGTTAGTAAAAAAAAAGATTCTGTTTCAAGAGTCAAATGTCTAAACATTTGGAAGAATTTTTTTGTCTGAAATCTGAAGCTAAAGAGAAGTTCTTGTAAGTTAAACTAATAAGGCTAATCAACAATCTTCTTTGTCCAGCGTTCCGAAAAATGACCATAGTTCAGGCTAACCCTCCTCAGATTTCGCGTCCTTGACACACTCCACTCGGGCCAAGGTTACGCTTCGCGTCCTTGACACGCCGCCACTCGGGTCGGCCGAGGTCACGCTAAGATGCACACACATAAGAGCATGCAGCTGTGCCTTGGAAGAAAATAATGATTGCTTATTTGAAATCACGAAGTTGGTGAAAAAGGGAAGTATTATTTTTGGGAGCAATGGGGGCCAAAATTTTTTTTTTTTTGAAAATAAAAATTTAATTGTTTTCGGTTGGGGGGGGCCGGCGCCCCCCCCACACCCCCCCCCGGGGGCCCCGGGCCCAAATGCAAATGGCATGAGTGTCCTGGAAATATGATTGTGTTGAAATCTAATTAATATATATTAATTTACAATTGGTCGGCCAGTTCAAGCTTGTTCGTCTGGGAGACAGCACGGGCAGAAAAGACCACCAGAGGGGTCTTTGAGACAGACAGAGTGGTCTTTGTGACGACAGGTGTCTTTGAGACAGACAGAGTGTCTTGGCCAAGTTATGTGGGTTTGATCCTCTTTCTGGTGGACCATTTTTTATTTGCCTATCCACTAGACTGTAAGTGGGGGTGTGGTGGCTATTTTTTTGGACGAGATGATAAATCGAGGTGGCATGTGCAGTGCGCACTGACTGACCGTAAAAGAACCCACAGTTGTAGCTGGCTGTGAATGGAAGCCAAAGACATTTGGAGACAGGAATAGAAAAAGAAGGTAATGGGTGGTACTGCTCTCAGCAAGCAACGACAACAACAACACCACCACAGTTATAGCATTTCAACAATTTAATTTTCAAGATAAATATTTCCAACAAAGAATTACAAAGCAAGTGAAACTCCACTTTGTCACAAAGTGTTGGGGTTGCAGTTCTTTTAAAAAATGTCTCGAGCAATGAAAGATGGGAGAAAACAGTTTCTTTTGAAGTTATAATTTATTTTTATTTTGAACAACATCACATTCTGCTGTACGATTTCACAAGTAGTAATATGAAGAGAATGTATTGTGACTGCCCAAATGGTAATAGGATGGGAGGAAAAATACGGGGCTTTTTTTTGTTTGTTTGGTTTTTTTTGGTTGTTTTTTTTTTACATTGCACAAAAATACAAAACATATAAACAATTTTTAGATAGAGCGAGAGAGAGAGAGAGAGAGAGAGAGAGAGAGAGAATGACAAATTCTTGTACTTTAAGGATAATCAATAAGCACTCATGTGCTTTGTTGCATCTAGTCCCCGCCCATATGGATATTTCTTAATAATAAGCGAATACTCATACTATCACGCAGTAAAACAAAGGGAATACCCCCCCCCAAAAAAAAAAACCAAAAAACCCCCAAAACCCCCCCCCCCCCCCCCAAAAAAAAAAAAGGACAAGCAAGAGAGAGAGAGAGAGAGAGAGAGAGAGAGAGGAGAGAGAGAAGAGAGAGAGAGGAGCTTGTCAGGTAGACACACAGACCAACAGAGACAGAGAGAAAGAGGGACAGCCCAATAGGCAGACCACCGACTGACCGAGAGGTCCCAAATGGGCACAAAACTTAATACAGGCATGATATGTATGTGAAATCCAATTTGCTTGACAATGGGAAGCAAATCTGGGTTACATAGTATCTCCAGCAATATTTCCATAATCACAGGCATTCATTACAAGAAAAAAAACCCACCCCAGGCAAACAAAAAACTCCCACTGATCGATCTCTCCCTCCCTCCCTCTCTCCCCCCTCCCTCACACACACACACACAAAGTATAGACTGCAAAGCGTACAGGCTTGCTCTTGGTGTACCTTATAACACCTCAGCCCTGGAACGTATAATGAATATAGAGCTGCCAAAAAAGGTGCAAAACATGGATGGGATTCAATCGACTTGTATTTGCCTCTATCCTTAAAAGAGGGGTACAGCTTACTAGAAGAAAAATCCATGAGAAAGGTCACCGAAACTAATCAGCCAAATGAGAGATATGTAAGTAGAACTGCAATTCATACCGATAATTTGAACAGTTGTGAACCATTGAAAAGCTTGTGTAACTTTGTTACGTCAAGAAGAATTACTACCTTATTTTATGAAATGAAACAAAATGCATTGATAAACAAATTCAGCAAAAATGGTAAATGTCTATGTGGAGAGAATATCACCAATAGTCATATGCTCGCAGTCATCATCATCATTGTCATCATCATTATCACAATCATGAAGACTCATATTGACCAAGAATTTTTCAAAAACGAATGTTTGGCATACTCGCATCATTTCAACTCATGTCTGTAAACATACAAATAGAAGGAGGTTGCTTTGATTGACTACAGTGACGAAAAGGTGGTTTTTTTGTCTTTTTTTTCATATCAAGGTGATGTTGTACTCATGTGTGTCTGCACACGCGCTACCATGGTCTATCTATCTATCTATCTATCTGTCCCGTAGTCTGACGACCGTGGGGGCACCCTCAAAGACTCAACAACCAGTTCCCTCCATTCCTCTCTCTGTTCTGCCTTTCTCAGGGTTTTGTTGAGTTCTAGGCCTGTCCATTCGCTGATGTTATCCTCCCAGCTCTTCCTTGGTCTGCCTCTTCTTCTTCCTCCTTGGACAGTGCCTTGCAAAACGTCTTTGTAATTCCTGGATCTTGTGACATGCCCATACCATTTAAGTTTACGCTTTTTCACGATCGTTAGAAGGTTCTCATAGGGTCCAATGGTTTGCTGGATTCTGTTATGCACGCTTTCGTTGCTTATGTGGTCTTTGTAGGAGATGCCAAGGAGTCTCCGAAAGCATCTCATCTCCACTGCCTGTACTCTTCTCTCTAAATCTGCAGTCAGGGTCCATGATTCACAGGCATACGGAAATATGGATATGACAAGGGAGCGCATTCGTCTGATCTTGGAGATAAGTGAGATATTCTTATCTCTCCAGATGGTGTTTAGTTTTGACAGTGCTGTTATTGTCTGTGCAGTCCTGCGTACTACTTCTGGCTTGGATCCCTGGTCTGATACAATGGCTCCCAGGTACTTGAAGCTTTGAACTGTTTCCAGCTTCTGGTCATTAACCCTGATATCAGTGCTAATGCCGTTGGTGTTATTAGTCATCAGTTTGGTCTTCTCTGCACTGATTTCCATGCCGTATGTTTTGGAGGCCTTATTCAAGTGTTCTGTTAGGCTGGCAAGCTCTTTTTCTGATCCTGCTATTCCATCAATGTCATCTGCGAAGCGGAGCTACCATGGTACCAGTGTTGTCAAAAAACCCTCATATATCAGCATAGAACAATATACACATCAATATACACACCGATGATCCATATTATCACATCTATGCATGTATTTTTGTCCTCCTTTTACCTCTCCCCCACTTTCCAAATT
>CM054142.1:71718697-71753168 GCA_028751875.1 Rapana venosa | reverse complement strand
GTACATGTGACTCCCAACAACGCAATGTGGCAACATTGACGATGGGCAACTGCAGGCCAGTGTGTGTGCGGACGGTTGAGTTTCCGCACACACAGGCCTGCACCCGGTTGAAGGCCTCTTCCACAAGCTTGAACCGGTCTCGTCTTTGGCCTGCGGTGGACGTGCCGCCTGGGAAAATATCAAGCAGCATCCGCGCCATTGCCTCGGAGATCCGGTTCACACCCGGTGACTGGGCAGGCCCTCGCCCGAAGCCAAGGAAACTTCTGCACAACAAGTCCGTGACAGGATAAAGCACCATGCCAAAAAAACATCAGCAGCAGCAGCAGCAGCAGGAAATGTTACTTCTTGTTGTTCCCGGACTACATCATTGGTGACATTTCGGTTGTGTTTTTGCTCCTGCAGTAAATGAAAGAAAGCTGCGTTGAGAATGACAGCAGTGTGAATGCGTGTCTTTATAATTCTTCCGTAAGTTCCCAATGGCATGCAATAGGCTAGGCTTACTAAAGGTAGACTGGGTGCTGATGTGCGTGCAGATGTTCTGTATGCATTTGCACACAGGATAGTCATTTACAGTGTAATTTGAAGCACACTCATGGGGGTAGAGTCAGTACCGATGTTAACTTCAGGGGAAAAAATGCACCATGAATGGTGCTTCAGTGGTGGCACAAACCCAGGCCATCCGATCTCCTCGCAAGCTCAACACATTAACCACTAGGCTGTCCTGCCCTTGAACAGTAGCAGTAATGAAATGAGCCTAGTACTGCAACAATGGCTGCATGAAAGTGGGAGCAACGAGGACAACGTATAACAAGGAAGAAACGAACAACAGGAGTTGGAACTGTGATACCTACCGCTTGCAACTGTCAACTTGCTTCTCCTGAAGCGGCCCTTGTCCAGGCTGTCCTTGCAGCGAGGCGGGAAGACTGTGGGCTGCCGATCACAGTCACTTAACTTTTGATATACAGCGACTATGTCAGCAGCTTGTTTTTCAGTCATTGCCCAGTTGTCCCGGAGAGTCACCAAGTAGGCTGCCAGCTTGGTGACAGCACCGTAACCTGGGACATGGTCTGGGCCCACCTCATCCTGCCAGACACAGAGAGGACAATGTGAACTGGGGAAATACAGTCACCCAAAACATAAGGATAACATCATCAACCACGTGCACTCGCTGAGTCACTTGCAAAACTTGTACCTACATCTTCCTCTCCCTCAGCAGCAGAAGACAGGGCCACGTCTGGAATGTAGGTTGCAACATACGGCTGGGTGGCAGTGGCAGTGGTGGTGGTGGTGCAAGTGGCAGTGGTGGTGGTTGTAGTGGCACTGGTAGTGATAGTGCCATTAACTGCCTCTGTCACATCGACCTGTGCAGGAGGAGGAGGAGGAGGGCGGCAAGGTGCACCAGGCAGGACTGCAACACAGACAAAGGGTGGACTGAATACAAATTGAAAGGGTTCCCCTTTTTGTGAAGGCTTTGTTTTGTAAACTAGTACCAACTGTCACCACCTTCCCTCTTTACAAGCACACCCGATCACAGTGTTGCACGGTTCACATGTTTTCTTCGATGACTTACAAACAATGGACACGACATGTACGAAGAATAAACAAGTAATGAGAACTGGAAAAAGTACAGTACTGAATCAAAAGAAAACCTTGTATGAAGACAGACGGCAAGGAAAATATCTACTTACAATGGCTGGGAAGAGTGTCCAAACATCTAGGCCGGACACCTTCTTCATGCCAAATGTCATGTGGACTTGGAAGGGTCTGGTCATAAGGGTCCTCTTCCTCAAAGCCCTCATCTGATAGGAGGGACGCTTCCGCATCTGCCTCCTCTTCTTCTGCCTCCTCGGACTGCATGGTGTACAGCTGACAGCCTGTTGGCTGCCAGTACAGGTACTCCACACCAGTGAGCTCTCCTGTCAACACACACCAAGTACATGATGATCACATCAACAGGTGGCACGTGCAGCACAAACTCTGCCACTGGTGACCGTGGGATGCAACAGACGGACAATGCAGGGAGAAATGTGTAGAATCACAGTGAAGGAACCCATCATCACAGTCAATAGCACTGAACACTACTGATACAGAAATGAAATACAGCATGCAATAATGCGTAGACCGTACAGGCAACAACGGACTTCACGCAATGCAGCACTCAAGAACATGTGAACACTAACTAACCAGTGTATTTGTGAGGCTTGCACAGGCCACTGAAGACAGGTTGGTGGAATACTTCCATGGAGAGCTTGTTGACTCCATGGGACAGCAGACTGCTGTAGGTGAGAGGTCCCTTCTGAACTCCTGTGGCAGTGTGCGCTCTGTCCTGGTTCCAACGCAGGAGGCCATCCAGGAGGTATACCTGGTAGTGCAGGTCATTTGCAGCCGTCCCTGTGACAGAGACACAGTCCCGATCCAGAAACGAACAGAAAGCAAACGGCGGGTCGACACTTATAGGCACCACCCTGAGGATGCGACATATTGTGGGTATTGTATTTTTTTCTTTATTTAGTAAATCTGTTCTATTGAGAATAAGGGAATGTGCTGGGGGAGAGAGATTGAACACAGCAGTGTAGGTAAAGCATGAAAGGAACATCATAGATGATAGAGCAGCAAGAAACCCCAACCATCCACAAGGAAAAACAAGAACGAAAGAAAGTAGGAACACATAAGGACTATACTGTCATACTGCATAATTTAAGAAGCAAAGTGAAAGCATTCTCGTGTACAGACAATGGCTTGGAGCGCTGCTTACCTGGAATAAACCTACTTAGATGTAGGTGGAACGATTGCAGGGACCACACAGCACAGGGGCATACAATCACCTGTAGCATACCTGTCTCACGGTCTTCCCATACACCCCGGCGGACGTCAAAGCGTAGCCGTCACACTCGGGATGAGGACAGGTCAGGAGACAGTTCCACAGTTTTCTTGGAAACCACAGGCACAGTCGGTGGGTGAAGTAACGATCCGGTCGTGGCATCTTGGCGCGCCTGGAGGATGGCACCACATCCGATCCGTGTATCCAACTGTGGCTGGCCCCGTGGTCCCATGCGGAAGAGCGCACGGCCAATCCAGTGGCGGTCAACGACTGGGATAGCCTTCTGCAGTTCTTTAGGCAGCAGACATTGATCTGTGCAGGGACAGAAAACCATGTTTGCCACTGTCAGCCAGGGAATTTTTACCCATTAGAAGTACATACTGTTGTGGATGCAAATCATTATAGAACTCTCTCTTTGAAATGGTACTATTGTCACATAGTGATGATAACTGTACACTTTAAACACATTCCACACAATCAGCCTTTCTTGCTTAAATGTGCCTATCCTAAGCGAACATACATTTGTCACAGTGGACGCTGAAAACCCTGTCTCATCATATAACACTCTCGAATGCATTGAGCCCATTACTATCGCTTCCATGGTCAATGCTCATACTATCACTCTAGCGTTATTAACCTTGCCTGATCATCTCATTGTTCTTTTTACTAGGTAACTGTTTGCATTCCTCACAAACGTGGTGGCAGCCCTCACTCCCTTAGTCTTCCGAGACTGAAGGCTGCCGCCATGTTTGTTTTTCTTCCTTTCCTTAACATAAACATCTTTCTTATGCTCACCTATGATCTTGGACTGTTTAACCTTTACTGATACTTTTGTAACTGTTTATCGTTATTGCTAACATTTCTTATTATACCAGTTATTACTGTTTTTCTCCCTCCCTCCCAGACCCCCCCCCCCCCCCCGCCCCACAAAAAAATGCTGCATGCTGCTGTACGGCATAATGATTGCACAAAGATTTCCATGGAACTACTAATATTTGAATTCAAAGCTAGAGATGCTCCTTGAACGCCATGTTTCACATCAACAGCACACTCCTCACTCAGTAATACGCTCTTGAACACAGAGATAACTTTTTATGTTCTCGTATAATTTTTCCCATCAGAAGTATTCCATCAACATTCTATCAGCATATGCCATGAATCAACTCCAGCACTAACACATAAGTCACAACATGTTATAGCAATTATATCTTTTGACATGACAAAATATATCTTGTGATTCCACCATACTGCAGCCATACGGAGATAAATAGGTATAATCTCCTGCGGAGTCATTACCACAACATCCATGACCAATAACACAGTTATATAAGAGAACACAAATTCAGCAAAGATCTACCAAACTGATTAATGCCATCATCTTTTGACCGTCTTTGTAAGCAGTTAGGAGTAACACTATCATCACATCATCTACATAACAGTGAGGGGAGGACGTGATCCTCTGTCCCTCTGTAGGTTGGTAGCATGCAGTTCTGGCATTGAGGTCACCAAGTGTCATTGTGTACAGATCCTAATCTTTGTGTTGTAAAAGTGTTTTCTTCTAAACTGACAGTACCATCCTTTGTTTTCTTATTGATCGTACCTAGGTCCATTTTCTGATGTAAAGTAGCACCTAAGTAGGAGAATGTCTTTACTTCTCTTACTTGTATTGAAAACAATTGTTGACTTGTACTATTACAGTGTTGTTACAATTCATTTTAATGCTGGATACAAATTAAGGAAGTGATTTTCTGATTAACAATAAAACGTTATCTGAATTCGACTTTGTGGGGACAACCTTTTCCCCTGGTAAGTTACTTCACAATCAGAATTCCAGAGGCAATGCTTCGATTGTTCTTCCTTAAAGAAATGCATATAAACACGTTCTCAGTGTGTGTGTGAGTGTGTGTGCGAGCGCATGCATGCGTGTGTTTGTATGTGCGTGTGTTTATTATTTTTCCAATCGTTTTCTGCTCTACTCAAAACAAACTTTTGCAGATACTGGCAGTCACATTTTAGTTTTCAGTCTGAAGATAATTGTATCTTATCATTCAAAATTAAGATAATCACTTGTTACAATCTTGAGTAAAATGCATACAATACGGGGCTAGTAGTAAGATAACTTTAGATTTAAAAAAAAATCATTTCAAGCACTAAAGCAGCCTCTATCACAGAAACGTCCTGCA
This sequence comes from Rapana venosa, assembly GCA_028751875.1. NCBI lineage: Eukaryota > Metazoa > Mollusca > Gastropoda > Neogastropoda > Muricidae > Rapana > Rapana venosa. The sequence goes on along the minus strand of CM054142.1, from coordinate 71,748,164 downwards.
GTCTTAGTGTTGATTTATCAGCCATGTAAATGAATGTAAGTTACCTGCCTGCACCATGATTTATGGAGACTAATTCTTTTTCCAATATTCTGTTCTTCAAGAGTTCATGAGCTTCAAGTTATACAATTTGCATACTTCCTTAAGACAGGATGGGTGTAATAGTTGTTTGGGTATGGATCACGGAGCACATGGGTATTTGGGGCAATGAAACAGTTGACTGACTAGCCAAGAGTGCCGCAAAGAAAGATTTGAAATTCTACCGTGCCAACACAACTCTAAAATCTAAGCGAGCATTACCTGTGGTTCCTGTGGCAAGAGAAATGGAACGCTCAGACAGACACCGAACTTTTCCAGATTCGCCCTAACCTGAAAGAAGTTCTCCCTCTGTGTGTCAAAAACTGTAGGGAAGCAACAGTGCTCACCAGGCTGCACACGGGTCATTCTCTATCACCCACGTTGATTTGAGAGGAAACCCCATGGTGTGTGACTTGTGCTGTGCGAATAACCGGCATCTAATTCTGGGGTGTCGAAATGTCCAGGAAATTTGACACAAGCATTTCACTGCAGACTCCCTAAAGATCCTTTTTCATGATGTTCCACCAGACAATATTTTCATCTTGATAGTCACTAAGAACAAGATTTGTATTAAGGAATCTGATTTTGGTTTTATCTCATTAAAATTTATATCTGGTTGATGTGACTTTAACGACAACGTGGTGACCGTCCTGAGTTGACTGCTATGGTTGGGCTGAGTGCTGATACAAGGAACGACCCTGTATTAATGTGAATAAAAGTTGAACAGTTTTATTCTGAGATTTAAAATTGTACGAGGTGGCAGCCCTGATATGCCCTCTGTGGTCGGAAAGGCTATAAACAAGATTAGATTGGACTGGACTGGCTTGTACAAACATTGAACTTCACCAGATTTGCCCTAACCTGAAGGAAGTCCTGAAAGAGATGGAACTGTGTTCACCAGACTACACACGGGTTATTCTTATATCACCCACTTTCATTTGCTTAAGGTAGAGGGAGCCTCATGGTGTGTGGTTAATCATCAAGCATCTGCTTCCGGATTGTTGAAATGTCCATTTAACTGAAGAATCCCTAAAGACCCCTTTCTTGGATGGGCAACTTTTAACTTTCTGATAAAACCAAGCTTTTTCTGTCTAAACATGTCATCGTTAGTCACTAAGAACAAGGTTGTTTTAGGAAATCTGGTTTTGGTTTTATCTCGTGTGTGGATTATGTGGTTTCTACAACAATGCAGTGACCATCTTGGAATGACCTTGAGTTGGTTTTAAATCCTGTTTCAATCTTAATATAGTTACACAGTTTTAATCTGAGATTAAAAACATTTGACATGGTGATAGCCTGATGTGGCCTCTGTGGTGTGCTGAGCTATGAACAAGAAGATTGGATTGGATTAGGCACAAAGCATTTACTGCAGACTCCCTAAATATCCTTTGATGTGATGTTCCACAAGACAAAAATGTTAGCTTCCTAAGAGAATAAGGCATTTTCCCTCTGATATGTGTGACCATGCCCTAGTTTGTTGTTAAGAACAAGGCTGTTTTGAAGAACCTGGTTTTGTGTTATGTCACTAAGGCGAACATTCTGGATTGACCCTTGAGGCTGGTTGGCCAGGGTGTTGATACAAGGAACGACAGTAGACTTGGTTTTAAACTCTGTTTGGATGTGTATATAGTTACACAGCTTTATCGTGATATTTTCTAAAATGTTGACAAGTGACAGCCCTGATATGGCCTTTGTGGTTGGCTGGGCTATAAACAAGATTGGATAAGAGTGTGTTCTTGAGCTTCAAAAAGGGATGTAGAGAACTGGTTAGTAAAAAAGGGTTTTGTTTCAATAATCTATGTTTAATTTTAAATTTTAAAGGATTTTTTACTGAAACCTGAAGTTGAAGAACTGTTCTTGTAAGTAAAATGAATATCATCAGCTTGAGGAACTGGATTTCAAACTAAACCTTCAGGCTGCTTTAACCATGATCATTATCATCACCTTCAACATCAGCTCTACAACAGGGTTCTCTGTCCATGTCAGCGTGAAGAAAGCTGCTGTAGACACACTGTGTGTGGCACTGAGAGAAGAGGCGAAGTGCTTGCTCCCTGTCCTCAGGGAATGGATAGGTGGTCAGTGGAACTGGCATTGGTGTACACTTGGCCAACCATCTGATAGGTACCTGAAGCTTCATCTAATAATATTAATACCAAAAAGTCTCTCGACGTTTACACAGTAACCAGTTACAGAAAAAAATCAAAAGTCTGACATGTGTGCGCAAGCACACACACACGAACGCATGCACACGCACACATGCATACTCACACACACATATATTTCCACCTTAGCACATAATAGCAAGCACAATTAAAAACAATTATTAGATACAGGTAAAATCCCATACATGAAAGTGCATTAGCATGAAAAATGTACGATTTTAAGGAGGATTCAAAAGTGAAAAGGGAAGCACAATAGCAGACACAGTCGTCAGGTGTTCCATGAGGAAGAATCTGGGTAAAACAGCCGCCAGAAGACTTGAAAGAATAGTTGCCGCATGACTTGATTGTGCTTGAAGGACATAACGGCTATCAGCTGATGCACGGAGATGTCGAGAAGGTAAATAGCATTTAAATAAGCAGGGAGCCAAGTTGTTCAAGATACAGTAACACAAAAGTGAAAGGTTGTAGTTTATTCTCTATGTAATAGGAAGCCAGTAGAGAGAATACGGAAGTGGAGGAACAAGGTTGCATTTCGGAGAGAGAGAAGTCGTGCAGCATGGTTTTGAACCTTCTGGAGTTTTGATTAAAAAAGTTATTTAGACCGCCAGCAAAAGGGGAGTTACAACCATCACGTGAAGACAGTATTGGAGGTCAGACGAGAGTTTCCGTAGCAACCCAGGAAATTTCATGTCAGAGAGAACATTAATTTTACGAAGTTAAAAATAACTAATTTGGCAAATAGCACATATATGTTAAAGGAAAGAGTTTGATCAAGAAAAACGCCATTCTTATCACAAAACAAAATAATATATGTAACTCTGTTTTAAAATATCATTGATGATTGTCCTGAAATAGTCTAAAAAAGTGGGATTATCTTTGAACTCCTTTCCACTTGATTAATAGGCCATTTCTGCTTCAAGTTAGGCAAAGATCTCGCCAGAGAGCAGTGGTCAGGATGGTCATGTACTGACAGATGTTGGGTTTTTTTAATACATTATGAATGTTATGTTTTGGGACAGGCTTTATAGCCTCTGTGGTCAGCCAGCTTTGAACAAAATGATTGGACTATATTAGATTGGATTGGATTGGATAGGGTGCACCTCTGTTCAGTGAACTCTCTGATCCATAACAAAAGCAGCATCCGAATTTCTGGATAAACAGTTTGCCGGTGCCTGTTGTATTGAGGTTTCTGAACAAAAGAGAAAAGAAGAGCAAGGTGGTAGGGTATCATCACTTCCTTTCTGCATGACGTTCTGACAAAAAGAGGTCAGGCTGTCGTTGAGGAAGACGCCCTGGTATCCAGTCTTCCCTTTCAAGTTCTTCCTCTTCTCCATCACTAGCCTCCTCTCCCTGCAGATCACAAACCTGACCAGGATAGGGCGCCTTCCTCCTGATTCCTTTCCGGCATGGTGCACAGCAGTGATATCGTCAGCAGCCACGTCCACTGCAGCATCTGCAAACACCTGCAGCGCCTTCTCCTCTACATGCTCCGCAGTTTCCCCCACTTCAGTCCTGATGCCGTGTATGCGGAGAGACTCCTCTCTGGTGTATTGTTGCAGACGGTCATGTTCATAGTGACGTCAGGCGCTGACCTCATGCAGCACACAGCCGATGTTCCCTGGCTGTCGGCATGACGGCAGTCTGCAGCTGGGCGGTCACGGCCTTCACCCCGCCCCCTTTCCTGGCCTCCGTCACGGCCACCACCAGCACCACCGCTGTGGCCAGGGCAGGCTCCAGCTGCCTGATGAGGGAGCTGCCCTCCCCTTCCCCGGACAGTGTGGCCACCCCTTTGTAGGCAGAGAGAGTCTCCTCCTTCACCCTGGTCAGCAGGATGTCATGGAATTCACTGATGTCAAATCCCCCCTCCTCTCTGCTCCCTCCTCCATGTTCCATCTGCTCACTGTCTTCAAGAGCGATGGCCGATGGTGGACTGGCTGAATCTAGGTATTCGTAAGCACAAGGAATCTGCAGCAGAGCGAAGAGAACTAGAAGGGGTGTACAGGTGAGACATTCACAGAGGTAGGAGGGTGCTGTTTTGTGGAGACATTTGTAACAGAGAGTATTGATCTTATAGTTTATTCTTTGTGGCACAGGCAGCCAGTGGAGAGATTGCAAGAGAGGGGTTATGTCTTCATATTTTTTTCTTTCTGAGGACTAGTCGAGCTGCAGAGTTTTGAATACGTTGAAGGGAGTGGATAGATGATGTTGGCAGACCAGATAAAAGAGAATTGCAATAGTCCAGACGTGAAAGAATGAGAGATGCCACGAATTTGGATGTTGCATCTGTGGACAGGTACTTTCGAATTGCACTAATACGCCGTAATTGATAGTAGCACGACTGACAGGTATAGGTGATGAATTTTTGCATAGAGAGTATATTGTCAATAATGACCCCTAGATACTTCACAGCAGTGGATAGAGGGAGTGATGTATTGCCGAATTCTATTGAAGCTGTTGTAATGGAAGAGAATTTGTGTTTGCTCCCTACACTCCCACACATGCAAGTAAACATTTTTCTGAGGGTTTTTTTCCCGCCTTGTCTAGAAACCCCACAAGAAACAGAACTTCCACACAAAACTGTTAAGGTTGTGTTGCTGTTAGGGTGATGCTTGAGTGATATAAAAATGTGTATACCACATACAACGCGCTACAGGCTTGAAGATACACCTTAAGCAGTCTTGGTGGATTTCACTGATATTGCTGACAAAGGAAATTTATAACTTGTGACTATTTAAATACGATTACAAGGACAGGGATACCATTTTTAACTTGCTGAGCGAATCGTGCTTTTTCCGCCTGATTTGAGTGAAAGTGTTAGTTATAGTTGGTCACTAAGAGCAAAGTTGATTTAAAAACCTCGCTTTGGTTTATCTCATGTTATGTGTGGTTGATGTGTTTTTCCCACTGCAATGCCCGACCTGGGTTGACCCTTAGGGATGACAGGGGGGGTTGATACAGGGAATGACAGTAGAGGTGGTTTTATACCCTGTGTTAATCTGTATATAGTTGCACAGTTTTAATCTGCGATTTACAAGTTGACAAGGTGACAGCCCTGATATGGCCTCTGTTGTCGGCGGGGCTATAAACAAGAAGATTGGATTGGATTGGAGTAATAATAATAATAATAATAATAATAATAATAATAATAACAATAATAATAATAATAATAATAATACTAAATGGAGTTTATATAGCGCTATATCTTTTTAAAAAAAGTCAAAGCGCTTGCATCCATTTCCCTCCCACACATGCAACCAGCAATGATTAACAGTTTAACAAATTCAAATACACACAAATACATGCGCGCGCGCGCGCGCACACACACACACACACACACACACACACACACACACACACAGCTTATATGCTTCAGCAGGGTGATGGAAACTTTGGCCATTGAAGGCAAGGGCAGCGCAGATAATTATGAGATGAAACAATAGGGAGAAGACTTAGGTTTGACATAGGTATGTTTTGAGGCTGGATTTAAGAGTGTCGTAAGTAGGCTTTTCTCGAAAGGAGAGAGAGAGGTCATTCAAGATTGATGGACAAGAAATAGAGGAAGAGTACAAGTACAGAGATTGAGAGTGTTATAAGATGTTGACATAGCTGTGTGTTATGTTGGTGTGTACGATGCCACAGTATGTGTGTGTGTTGGTGTGTAGATAGTGTGCATGATGTGTCTTCAAAGTGCTCAGATATAAAGGGAATAAAACTGTATGCCACTTTTGACCAGGTGATGTGTTGGGAGGCGTCTTGTGTAGAGGATGTAGTCAAGGACATGCAGAGGAAGGGGTGAAGCATATTGGTGAAGAGGTAGGGGTGACGAGGAAGGGGTGAAGAGGAAGGAAGGGGTGGAGAGGAAGGGGTGACGAGGAAGGGGTGAAGAGGAAGGGGTGAAGAGGAAGGGGTGAAGAGGAAGGGGTAAGAGGAAGGGGAGAGGAAGGGTGACGAGGAAGGAGTGGAGAGGAAGGAAGGGGTGAAGAGGAAGGGTGAAGGAAGAGGAAGGGGTGACGAGGAAGGGGTGACGAGGAAGGGGTGACGAGGAAGGGGTGACGAGGAAGGGGTGAAGCATACTGTGAAGAGGAAGAGGTGAAGAGGAAGAGGTGAAGAGGAAGGGGTGAAGAGGAAGGGTGAAGAGGAAGGGGTGAAGAGGAAGCGGTGAAGCATACCAGTGAAGAGGAAGGGTGACGAGGAAGGGGTGAAGAGGAAGGGTGAAGAGGAAGGGGTGAAGAGGAAGCGGTGAAGCATACCAGTGAAGAGGAAGAGGTGAAGAGGAAGAGGTGAAGAGGAAGGGTGAAGAGGAAGGTGAAGAGGAAGAGGTGAAGAGGAAGGGGGAAGAGGTGAAGAGGAAGAGGTGAAGAGGAAGGGGTGAAGAGGAAGGAAGAGGTGAAGAGGAAGGGGGTGAAGAGGAAGGGGAAGGGGAAGGAAGTGAAGGAAGGAAGGGTGAAGAGGAAGGAAGAGGAAGAGAAGGAAGGGTGAAGAGGAAAAGGAAGAGGTGAAGAGGAAGGGGTGAAGAGGGAAGGGAAGGAAGGGGTGAAGAGGAGGGAGAGGAAGGAGGAAGGGTGAAGAGGAGAAGGAAGGGTGAAGAGGAAGGAAGGGTGAAGAGAAGGGAAGGGTAAGAGGAAGGAAGGTGAAGAGGAAGGAAGGGTGAAGAAGGGAAGGAAGGGGTGAAGGAAGGAAGGGTGAAGAGGAAGGAAGGGTGAAGAGGAAGGAAGGGTGAAGAGAAGGAAGGGTGAAGAGAGGAAGAAGGGTGAAGAGGAAGGGGGTGAAGAGGAAGAGGAAGGGGAAGAGGTGAAAGGAAGGGTGAAGAGAAGGAAGGGTGAAGAGGAAGGAAGGGGAAGAGGAAGGGGGAAGAGGAAGGGGTGAAGAAGGAAGAGGAGAGGTGAAGAGGAAGGAAGGGGTGAAGAGGAAGGGGTGAAGAGGAAGGAAGGGGTGAAGAGGAAGAGGTGAAGAGGAAGGGGTGACGAGGAAGAGGTGAAGAGGAAGGGGTGAAGCATATCGGTGAAGAGGAAGGAAGGGGTGAAGAGGAAGGGGTGAGGAGGAAGGGGTGAAGAGGAAGAGGAAGGAAGGGGTGAAAACATCTCGGTGAACCTGATACTACCTCTCAGGTGGGGCAGGCCCTTACCAACACGACTACCTCATTGTCTCAAACCAGACATGAAGATGACTAGCAAAGTATTAACACTCCTTTCTAGGGATGAAGAGGATCGCTGAACGTTGAACCGAAAAACATCAACCGCAGACCTGTCAGCACCAAGTTCGTCAGGGAGAGAGGAATGGCCGGCCATCAAGCACACCATGGGATGATCCATTCCCTGTGAGGGCAGCCTCCAGGAAGCTGCAGACCTGACTTCACACCGCCCTGCTGCTAGGAATGGCCACTGAGAGCATCACAACACTGCATCAGACAGCGCAGGACAGACAGGCACTGGACGTGGTAGACCATCAGCTGCCGTTACTGACAGGAGCTAGGCCTGGTGGAGTCATGGCAGCAGTCAGATACAGTGGGAGCTCTCCTGTCTCCATGCTGTTCACCCTGAAGAAATAATAATAATAATAATAATAATAATAATAATAATAATATATGGAATTTATATAGCGCTGAATCTTGTAAAAAACAAACAAATCGAAGCGCTTGCACTCAAATTATTTACACGCATGCAACTCTCCTTAAACATAATGAACAACAGATTTGAAATCCATGCGCGCGCACACACGTGCGCGCGCACAAACGTATGCACGCACGCACGCACGCGCGCGCGCGCGCACACACACACACACACACACACACACACACACACACACACACACACTCGCGAACACACTTAGGAGGTGAAAGATGCTGTTGAAAATTAGAGACAGATATTTGGGGGGAAAGTGTCAGGAAATAAGTGTGTTTTGAGGCTGGATTTTAAGGTATCAAGTGAAGGCTTTTGGCGAAGTGAAAGAGGGAGGTCATTCCAGGTGGATGGACCAGAAACAGAGAAAGAACGACGGCCAACAGTGGTTTGTTTGAATCTGGGTGTTCGAAAGCACAAAATATCTGCGGCTGAACGAAGAGAACGGGATGGAGTGTACAGGTGAAGACAGTTACAGAGATAAGAGGGTGCAGATTTGTGGAGACATTTGAAACAGAGGGCATTGATCTTATACTCCAGTCTTTGTGGGACAGGTAGCCAGTGAAGAGATCGCAGAAGAGGAGTGATGTGTTCAGATTTTTTCTCTCTTAGGACCAGTCGAGCTGCAGAGTTTTGTATGCGTTGAAGAGAGTGGATAGATGATACTGGTAGGCCAGCCAAAAGAGAATTACAGTAATCTAAACGTGAAAGAATGAGAGATGTGACAAGCTTGGAAGTTGCATCAGTGGACAGATACACAATAGCCTACTCTTCCAAAAAGCAGAACGGTTCTTAACGTGTGTGCAATATGTTCTGCGTTCGTTCGCACAGGGGACAGTGTGTGTATGTGTGTGTATACTTGTGTATATTAAGCAGAATGCTGGGGGCAGGAGAGAGAGAGAGAGAGAGAGAGAGGGTGGCGATATACTGACGCTGTCTTGTGTCATGCTCTGACTCTAACTAGAATTATATAAATACATACGTGTCTGTGCTTCGTGCACATAGTTCAGTACCCGCCCACCACTACCCCTCTCCCCTCACTCCCACCCCCACCCACCCCCCCACACACACACACACACACACACACCAACCAAAAACAAAATGCTTAACTTCTGTTCACATGGTTGAATATTCAAGACACTGAAGACATCAGAAGAAACAGTCAGGTGGCGGAACATTGCAGAGGGTGGAGGTAGGTGGAGGGCGGGGGTAGGTGGAGGGTAGGGGTAGGTGGAGGGTTTGAACATGGGAGAGGTTAAGAAAAAGGGTAGTGGGGGGGGGGGGGCGGCAAAGGTGGAGGTAGGAGAGGAGAATAGGAGAGTTGGATGCTGCATCACTGCAGTCGTGTTGTGTGTACATGGTCCTTCCTGTGAGTTGCATGGCTGGTGTACCGAGACAGAGGAGGACATGGACTAGAGGAGGGCGATCAGGACTGCAGGAGAGGTAAGTTAAGTCCATGCTGTGTGTGTTTGTGTTTTAGGTTCACCAATGGCGACATTTTGCCCATGCAATCATTTGTTCACTTCGAAGATACTGCTTATGCATGCGTTTTTCTAAAATTTTGCCATGTGTTCCTACGTGCACGCAAAAGCCAACTCTCCGAAAGGAAGAACGGATTTTACTATATGTGTGCAAGACGTAACCTTGGTTTATAAGTCTTGTAGGAATGACTTTTCTGGGAGTGGAGTTGGTAGTGCTAACTCCAGATTGAGATTTCTGCAGCCATAATTATTGGCAGAAAGCTCATAGTCATGAGGTGGCTTCTTTGCAGTGTCATTGCTGACTGTATGTGAAGTGTTGTGGTGACTTATGTGTCACTGACAATAGTGTGTGATGGCAGTGATGATAATACATGTCGAAGATACATTACATGGTTACCAATGTGTGTAACTGATGGTGTGTGCAGTTAGTTTTTAGTCTGATGTGGTGACTGATAATTAATGTGACTGATGCCAATGTGTGCAGTTGGTGTTCATGAGGGAAGGAGGAGGTGGCAGGCAGCTGAAGGCGGTGTCCAAACAGAAGGGAGGCTGCCGAGGAAAGCAGTTAGTCATCAGAAATGTCCTGACCACCGCACAGGATTTTCCCACTGCTGGACAGACACGGCACATTAGTGTGTTTCAGCTCAAAGTGAAGAGCAGTTTGGACGGTTCTTGTTTCAGCAAGGGCAGGAGGTGAATAAAGCAGCGTGGTGTGGGCTTGATAAGCTCCTTTGGAATAGAAGCCCTACCTCCAACTTTTGTCATCAGCGTGTAAAAATGCAATGTGTAACTGCACTGCTTGACTTGTTCTGAAGGGGTCGACACAGAAGACAGTCAATGACTACTTGATTACCCCAGTTGTTAGTTTTGCTCTTCATCGGTTTCATTTTCCTATTTCAACCATGTACAGGCGTTAGCAGCTATCTAAGACAAATCGGTTTTTGTTGAGACTTTGGGCAGTAATTGAGGTGGGGGTAGGGGGCAACATCTTTGCAAAACAAGGGTACTGATTTCATCAAAAGAAAATAGTGTTTGACATCTTAGAAAAACAATCAGCTCGGCAACTCTTGAGAACCGATCAGCTTCTAGTCCTTTTACCGTTTACCAGCTTCAGTAAGCAGCCTGTGGGTTGTTGGCTGAAACAATATAAATATATATATATATATCTCTCTTTTATTTTTATTATTTTTTTATTCTTTTATATCGAGGATAATGGAATAAGCACTTATGTGCTTTTTTACATCCAGTCCCCGTGTGTATGCGGTTTTGTAAATTTTGTCATCTGTTTCCACCGGCACACAATGGCCTACTCTTCCGAAAAGCGGAACAGGATTTAACGTGTGCGCAAGATGTTCTGCATGCGTTCGCACACGGGGCCTCGGTTTATAGTCTCATCCGAAGGACTTTGGATGAACACATGAGTTATTCTTACGGAGATCTGCTTGGATTCAAGGGTTTGTTAAATTTGTCTTCGGTAAAACATAAACTACAGTAAAGGCTAAGATGAAGGGGGTCTGTTTTGAGGTGGGGGGAAATGGGGCCTAAAGCTGTGAATGTATTGGACAATTGTCATCCTTTTTATTACTTCTCCTTCATTGCTGAAAATAACGACATTGAAGTTGCTGATTACTCCCCCTGCCACTCCCACCTAGCGCTGAAACAAAGCGGTTTGAAATACTGCCCCATAGTATGGCTTCCTCTTCCTGTACTGGTGACATACAGCCATCCAATGTCTCCAACCCTCCCCTTCCTCTCCCCCCCCATCCCCTCCCTTTGTAGCTCCCTCTCCTTTCACCCCTGAAATAAAGACATCATCTGTGAACCTCCAAAACACATACCCCCCCGTCCCTCACCATCACTCCATGAAGTCATATCTAAAAATGGCAGAGAAACCTTGTTTTCAACTTGCAGGAGGGCGTTCCTGCATGCAGGTCAGTATGGTCTTCCTCCTTTTGTTGCGAGACGTGCGTGTGAGTGTTGTCTGTGTGCTAATTATACATCAATTCGCCATTCTCCTGCATTGACATAACACCGACCAAAACATAGCAAACCCTCCTTTCTCTCCACCCCCCCCCCTTTTCTAAGACTAAACTACCTTCCACATTATCGTAAAGATCACGCCGAAGTCGATGTGCTGGGGCTAACTTGCCAGGCGCGTAACGGCGGCGCAACGCATTTTTCGCTCATATTACCAACGACAATTGTGGCTGTCTAAGCATCCGACTAAGAAGAGGAGGAAGAAGAAGAATCATGTATAACACAAGAAAAGCCTGTGATTTGGGTGTCTTGTGGATCCGGTCTTATGGGACCGCAGTTTCGACTTTCCTGACACTTCTATGCCGGAATGTCACTTTCCTTGAAACCTTCAAGGTTTGAGTTGTGCATTTGAGGGAGATGGTTGTTAGAGATGCACCCTGGTGGTCGCTTGACTGTCAAAAGCATTTAAAATACAGCATCCTTTCCATTCCTCTGCCAAAGTAAAGACAAACTAAAACACGGGACTTCCCTTCCACAGTCAAAATTAAGACAAAATAAATCGCTTCCTTACCACTGTCTAAAACAAAACATGAATGAATTCAATTTCTCTTCCCTTGCTAAGATTAAGACAAAATAAATCGCTTCCTTACCACTGTCTAAACCAAAACATAAATGAAGTCAATTTCTCTTCCACTGCTAAAATTCATACAACTTTTTTTTTAAAGCTTCACTTTCCTTCCCCTGCCAATTTAAGACACAAAAAACAATTGTCTCTCCACTGCCAAATATAAATTTTAATAATACAACTTGACTTCCTGCCATTGCCGAAATAAAGTTAAATACAAAATACTCGTGTACATTGCCAAATATAGACAACTAAAATAAATATGATTCGTACATTCCGATAGAACTAAAATACCATATGACTTCGTTCCATTGCCGAATAAAGACAACTAAAATACAATATGACTTCGTACCATTGCCGAATAAAGACAACTAAAATACAGTATAACTTGCGTTCAATTGCCAAAACAAAGACATCTAAAATACAATATGGCTTCCGCGCCATTGCCGAATAAAGACAACTAAAATACAATATGACTTCGTACCATTGCCGAATAAAGACAACTAAAATACAGTATGACTTCGTACCATTGCCGAATAAAGACAACTAAAATACAGTATGACTTCGTACCATTGCCGAATAAAGACAACTAAAATACAGTATGGCTTCTGTGCCATTGCCGAAATAAGACAACTAAAATACAGTATAGCTTCTGTGCCATTGCCGAAATAAGACAACTAAACTACAACCTGACTGCCATTGCCGAAATAAAAATTAAAATATATGACTTCCTGCCACTGCCAAAATAAAGACAACTTAAGAAGTAAACAGGACTTTCATGCCACTGCCGAAAGAAAGACAACTAACAATCAAACATTATTTCCATGCCATTGCCGAAATACAGACGGCTAAAGCACAATATGGCTTCTCTATCACTGCCCAAATAAAAACTGAAAGACAGCATCACCTCTCTCCTTGCTGTAGCCAAAATACAGATAAGTAACATGCAGCATTTTACACACCTGAAAGAATTCAGCTGAAGTATATTACGTCCCTTGCATTGCTGAACAAAAGAATTATAATTCACCATTTCCCTTCCACCTCCAAAGCGAAGACAGTAACTCGGACATAAAGACAAAAACCTACTTCCTCTTTACTGCCAAAATTAAGACAACTGAAATTCATGATCACTTCCCTTTCATTACAAAACTAAAGATGACCAGATTACACCATCATTCCTCTCTGCTTCTGATATCAAGACAACTGAAAAACATCAACTTCCTTCCAATACCCATAAAATGAGGGAAATGCACAAATTCCCTTGCACTCTAAATACATCTATAATACATCGGTACCTCCCCAAGCAACTGAAATACCTACTTTCCCCTTCACTACTGCAATAAACTCGACCAAAGTACATCAGTTACTCTCAAATGTCCACGAGGTGGCGGCCCCTAGATATGTCCTCAGTGGTCGGCTGGGCTCTGAGTCGCAAGGCTGGATTGGATTGGAAATAACATACAACAGTAGGTCCCCCCCCCTCCCAGTGCCAAAATAAAGACGAAATACAATATCACTTTCTCCCTAATGCTGAAATAAAGAAAACCAAAACATCACTTCCGTTCCACTGCTAAAATTAGAACAAACACAATATTGGTGTTTACTTTATCTACTAAAATATAAACTAAAATTACTTCCCTTCCACTACTGAAAAGTAAACAACTAAAATACAATATCACTTCCCTTTCACTGCTAAAATAAAACTACAATGCATGAATTTGCTTCTACTGCTGAAATAGGTCACCTCTTTTTCACTGCTAAAATAAAGACGACCAGGATACATCACTTCCTTTCCCCTGCTCTGGTAGACATTACACCACTAACCCCTCTATTACTGAAATAGAGGACCAGCAAATTACAACCGCGAGAATTTTGCTGCCAAAGTTGACAGTCTAATGTACATGACTCCCTTCGGCTGCCGAACTAAAGACAACTGAAAAACAACGTCACTACTCCTCTGCAACTTGTAAACCAACTTGAGGACAGTTCTACTTCTAGTTTCTCTCTTCCACTGAAATAAAAGACATTTAAACATCATTACCTTCCTTCCAATACTGATAATTATGAAAACGTCTAGACATCATCACTTCCCCTTTACCACTGAAGCAAAGGCTACTAAAATATACAGGTGATGACCTAAGAGTACTGAAATAAAAGCAAAAAATGATTACGTATTCTTCACTGCTGAACTAAACCCAACACAAACCAATCTGTCTCCTCCCCCTCCACTGTTATATAAAAATCAAAGTACAACATCACTTCTTCCTCCAATGTTAAATAAAAATTAAAGTAAAGCCTCGCTTTCTCTTTACTAAAAAAACCCTAGAAAACCATCAATTTCACTTAACTACTGAAATAAAGCAAAAATACAGCCTCGCTTTACGACTGAACTAAGTAAATTACAGCCTCACTTTCCCTTAACTATTGAAATAAGTAAAATACAGCCTCACTTTACTACTGAAATAAGTAAAATACAGCCTCGCTTTACTACTGAAATGAGTAAAATACAGCCTCGCTTTACTACTGAAAAGCTAAAATACAGCCTCACTTTACTACTGAAATAAAAGCTAAAATACAGGCTCGCTTTCCCTTTCCTACTGAAATAACTAAAATACAGCCTCACTTTCCCTTTCCTACTGAAATAACTAAAATACAGCCTCACTTTACTACTCAAATAAAAATTAAAATACAGCCTCACTTTACTACTGAAAGCTAAAATGCAGCCTCACTTCAATACTAAAATGACTAAAATACAGCCTCACTTTAATACTAAACTAAAATACAGCCTCACTTTACTACTGAAACAAAAACTAAAATGCAGCCTCACTTTACTACTGAAATAAAAGCAAAATACAGCCTTGCTTTACTACTGAAATAAAAAGTAAAACACAGCCTCGCTTTACTACTGAAATAAAAGCAAAATACAGCCTTGCTTTACTACTGAAATAAAAACTAAAATACAGCCTCACTTTACTACTGAAATAAAAGCAAAATACAGCCTTGCTTTACTACTGAAATAAAAACTAAAATACAGCCTCACTTTACTACTGAAATAAAAGCAAAATACAGCCTTGCTTTACTACTGAAATAAAAACTAAAATACAGCCTCACTTTACTACTGAAATAAAAGCAAAATACAGCCTTGCTTTACTACTGAAATAAAAACTAAAATACAGCCTCACTTTACTACTGAAATAAAAGCAAAGTACAGCCTTGCTTTACTACTGAAATAAAAACTAAAATACAGCCTCGCTTTACTACTGAAATAAAAACTAAAATACAGCCTCACTTTACTACTGAAATAAAAACTAAAATACAGCCTCACTTTACTACTGAAATAAAAACTAAAATACAGCCTCACTTTACTACTGAAATAAAAACTAAAACACAGCCTCACTTTACTACTGAAACAAAAGCAAAATATAGCCTCGCTTTACTACTGAAATAAAAACTAAAATACAGCCTCGCTTTACTACTGAAATAAAAGCAAAATACAGCCTTGCTTTACTACTGAAATAAAAACTAAAATACAGCCTCGCTTTACTACTGAAATAAAAACTAAAATACAGCCTCACTTAACTACTGAAAAAAACCTAAAATACTGCCTCACTTTACTACTGAAATACTAAAATACAGTCTCACCTTACTATTAAAATAAAAACTAAAATAAGCCTCACTTTACTACTAAAATAAAAATTAAAATACAGCCTCACTTTACCACTGAAATAAATACTAAAATACAGCCTCACTTTACCACTGAAATAAATACTAAAATACAGCCTCACTATACTACTGAAAAAAACACTAAAATACAGCATCACTTTACTACTGAAATAAAAACTAAAATACAGCCTCACTTTACTATTGAAATAAAGCTAAATTACAGCCTCGCTATTGATTTACTACTGAAATAAAGCTAAAATACAGCATCACTTTCATTTTACTACTGAAATAAAAGCTAAAATACACCCTCATTTTACTACCAAAATGACTAAAATGCAGCCTCGCTTTACTATCTATCTATCTATCTATCTGTCCTGAAGTCTGACGACCGTGGGGGCACCCTCAAAGACTCAACAACCAGTTCCCTCCATTCCTCTCTCTGTTCTGCCTTTCTCAGGGTTTTGTTGAGTTCTAGGCCTGTCCATTCGCTGATGTTATCCTCCCAGCTCTTCCTTGGTCTGCCTCTTCTTCTTCCTCCCTGGACAGTGCCTTCTTTGCAAGTCCTTTGGATCTTGTGACATGCCCATACCATTTAAGTTTACGTTTTTTCACGATCGTTAGAAGGTTCTCATAGGGTCCAATGGAAATAGCTCAAATACAGTCTCGCTTTACTACTGAAATAAAAGCTAAAATACAGCCTCCCTTTACTGCTGAAATAACTAAAATACAGTCTCGCTTTACTACTAAAATAAAAACTATAATACAGCCTCACTTTACTACTAAAATAAAAAATAAAGTACAGCCTCACTTTACTACTGAAATAAAAACTAAAATACAGCCTCACTTTAATACTGAAATAAAGCTAAAATATAGCCTCACTTTACTACTGAAATAAAAACTAAAATACAGCCTTGCTTTACTACTGAAAGCTAAAATACAGCCTCACTTTACTACTGAAATAAAAACTAAAATGCGGCCTCAATTTACCACTAAAATAAAAACTAAAATGCAGCCTCACTTTGTTGTTGGTGCTGTTGTCTTTAATTTAACGTCTGTTCACACTCGGTGATATTAGACGAGAGCCTCACTTTACTACTAAATGGAAGCTAAAATACAGCCTCTCTGTTTACTACTGAAACGACTAAAATGCAGCCTCACTTTACTACTAAAATAAAGCTAAAATACAGCCTCATTTTCTGTTTACTGCTGAAATTTTAAAAAAAATTGAAACATTACCTCTCCCTCCAATTTTAGTTGAAAGCTAAAATACAACTTCACTTCCTCTCTACTACCAAACAAAAGCTAAACTACAACTTCACTTCTTCTTCACTACTAAATAAAGGATAAACTACAACTTCACTTCTTCTTCACTACTAAATAAAGGATAAACTACAACTTCTCTACCTCTTCACTACTAAATAAAGGATAAATACAACTTCTCTACCTCTTCACTACTAAATAAAGGATAAAATACAACTTCTCTACCTCTTCACTACTAAATAAAGGATAAAATACAACTTCTCTACCTCTTCACTACTAAATAAAGGATAAAATACAACTTCTCTACCTCTTCACTACTAAATAAAGGATAAACTACAACTTCACTTCTTCTTCACTACTAAATAAAGGATAAAATACAACTTCTCTACCTCTTCACTACTAAATAAAGGATAAAATACAACTTCTCTTCCTCTTCACTACTAAATAAAGGATAAAATACAACTTCTCTTCCTCTTCACTACTAAATAAAAGCTAAACTACAACTTCACTTCCTCTTTACTACTGAAATAAAAGCTAAACTACAATTTGACGTCTTCTTCCACTGTTAAAACCAAAATACAACTCCATCCTGCACTGTTTAGAAAAAAACTGAAATGCAACTTTACTTCACCCTTCACTGTCAATTTCAATTTGAGTAAAGTTGAATTTCTCTCTCCACCCTTGAATAAAAACATAAAAGTTAATCTCACCTTCTCCTTGCTACTGAAATAGTTAAATACAGCCTGGCATCTCCCCACTCTTAAATGAAATCTATAAAACGCCTCACTTCCTCTTCCAATGTTAAAAACTAAAGCACGACTTAACTTCTCACTGTATTCTTAAATAAAAACTAAGATGCAGAACGACTTCATCTACTGTCAAAACCTAAAATACATGACGTCTCCCGCTACGATTAGAATAAACAAAAATACATCATTTCTCACAATGCTATTAGATACAAGCTAAAATACATCATTTCTCCCTCTACTGCTAAATACGACCTAAAATTTCTCTGCCTACTGTTACATAAAAATTAAAATGCATCACTTTTCCCTCTACTGCTAAATAAAAGCTAAAATCATTTCTCGCTCTGCTGGCAAAATAAAAACTGAAAATACACCACTGCCTCTACTATAAAATGATAACTTAAGATGGATCATTTTTCTAACATCCCTTCTTTCTGTACTGTTAAACAAAAACTAAAATACACCACTTCTCCCTCTACTGTTAAACAAAAACTAAAATACATCACTTCTCCCTCTACCGTTAAATAAAAACTAAATTACATCACTTCTCCCTGTACTGTTAAATAAAAACTAAAATACATCATTTCTCCCTCTACTCTAAAATAAAAACTAAAATACATCACTTCTCCCTCAACAGTTAAATAAAAACAAAATGCACCACTTCTTCCTCTACTGATAAAATAAAAACTAAAATACATCACTTCTCCCTCAACAGTTAAATAAAAACTAAATGCACCACTTCTCCCTCTACTGATAAAATAAAAACTAAAATACATCACTTCGAGGGGACGGGATAGCTCAGTGGTCGGAGCACTCGCTTTCCCCCAGCCAAGTTAAGCAGCGTCGAGCGTGGTTACCAGTTGGATGGGTGACCGTTTGCGCCCTTGGCTCATTACGTTACCTCTCAGTTCCCCACTGTTAAATGAAATACTCACTCTCTTTAGGTCAAGGAAGTAAAGTCAGCGAGGATGAACTTGCTCCCCGCACTAATATCACTTCCCCTAGTAAAAAAAGTGAAGTCTCGACCTCGCTCCCCTACGACTTAATAGTATATGGGACATCCTTCCTTTCCTTTTTACATCATCATTCTCCCTCTACTGTTAAATAAAAACTAAAATTACATCACTTCTTCCTCTATGTTAAACAAAAACTAAAATACATCACTTCTTCTCTCAACTGTTAAATAACAACTAAATACATCACCTTCTCTCCTCTACTTTAAATAAAAACTAAAATACATCCTTCTCCCTCTACTGTTAAATAAAACTAAAATACATCATTCTCTACTGTTAAATAAAAACTAAAATACACATTCTCTCTCTACTGTTAAATAAAAAAACTTTAAAAACATCACTTCTTCCTCTACTGTTAAATAAAAACTAAAAAGCATAATTTTCTCTTGTACGTAAATAATGAGATACAACTTCATTCCTTCCTCTTTACTACTATAAAAATATATATACAACCTTGCTTCTCCCTCCACTGTTAAAACCCCCCATAAAATACAACATCACGCTCTCTTCACTACTGAAATCAAAACTAAAATGCAGCTTCCCTTCTCTCTCCTCTGTTAGATAACAAAATCAGAATACATCTTTGTCCTCACTCCTAACATAAAAACTAAAGTACTTCGTTTCTCCATTGGCTGCTAAATAAAATATAAAATACATTACTTTCTCTTTACTCCTGAAATACTTTTAGAAAAACTACTAAAACACTCTACTTCTCCCTCTGCTGTTGAATAAAATAAGCATACATCACTTTCCTCGCAGTGTTAAAATGAAAACTAAATCATAGCATCCCTCTGTCTCCACAGCCGAAGGAGCTTCAATGTAAGCAATGAATGGACAAAACACACCTAGCATGGGACCTGCAGAGGTGTGAAGTTGCTCATAACAAACTCTGCTTTCCATTCATGTAGTCCTAGAACCTGTACTCTAGGTGATGGTAACAAAGGTCACTTCGCACTAAACAAATAGGGTTCACTGTAACCATACATACAACTCGAAAGACAACATCACTGTCCATCCCTTGTTGAAATAAAGACAACTTGAATGCAACATCACTTTCATCCCATTCCTGATTATTAAGACAGCTAAAATATAGATCACTTCTCCCCCATTCCTGATATAAAGATGGCTAAAAAAAACAACGCCATCACTTACACCTCCCATTCCTGATATATAGATTTTGTTTTATGTTATTGTTTGTTTAATGTCATTCACTAATGGGACTAGCATAATATATAGACAACTAGAATAGAGTTTCACTTCTACCCAAACAACTGATATAACCTTGTCTCCTCCTCCCCCCCCCCCCCCCCCCCCCCCCCACCATCAAAATTTGTTTTGCTGCTCAGTAATGCACTGATCCCCCTTCCAACATCCACTGACGTCTTGATGTGCAGGACTGGACTATCTAGGTCACACCTTAGGAGGAATGGACATTTCGGCCTCTCTTGATGACAAAAAACTAAATGGCCAACACATGAATTACAGTGGTCTTGGTGTTTTATCAGCCCTGTAGCGATTGGCAAATTCTTCCACTGCCAGATTTCCATCGATTTTGCCCTAAGAATTGGCAGTTTCCAATGAGGCGATAACAACTGGCTGTGATTGTGCCCGCATGTGTCTCATTTATTGGAACCAGGAATTACCGTTCAGGATTAGAGACTGAATTTCACAGCAGTCGGTAAATGGCAGGCAGAAATTTGCATGCAAGATTTCAATCCACACCTGATATTGTCCAGCTTCCTTTCTCCGGTGACTAGAGTCAGCCATTGTGATTGGGTGCAGGCCAGGTGGTGGTTTCGCTGAGAACATAGCACTACTAACCTGATAACTAAAGTCATGTCATGTCAAAGTGATCTTTATGGAGGGTAACAAAGTTTACACAACCTTTTTTATCCTTCCCTCACAAAAAAACAACAACTGACTTACAAGAGCAAACAAAAGATAATATTTATCGATGCAAAAAAAACAACAACTAAAACTGAACACTAAAACACAATCCAGATATGACAAAATAAAATAAAATAAAACAAAGATATTACACATGTGCTGAATTCAGACAGACAGGTTGGGAAGAAAACCAGATAACAAGGGTAAGAATGACGATTTACAAAGCAAACAAAGATGGAAAATAATCTCCAGCATGAAGAAAAATGAGAAACAAGAGGTGAGTAGTGGGAATACTGCTTGAGTTAATTCCCTCCCCCCCCCTCCATCCTCAGATACTGTGTAGTGGTCTGATTGACAGTCAACATTTGAAACTTGACAATAAATTAAGACCACATGGACAGTGCGTAGGATGGCCACAAAAGATTTACCACTGATAATAGATCTGTTTTCCCCAACTGCGCTGTCAGTTTTCAGTTTGTGTTTTGCACCCATGGAGAGGAAAGAGGGCAGTTAGAAAGGCCGCCTCATGCTATTCAAAATACTTTCCACGGGAAAAGCAGTCTGATTCAGTTAATAGAATCTATTGTGTCTGAAAACTTATGTTGTGCATTTGAATGCAACAAGCAGCACACAGTGTTGGTGACTGCAGTAGTATTATAATTGTGTCATAGAAGCATGCAATACGATATTATAAATCTTTTCTCTACCATTCCCTCTAAACACATTTACACAATTGTATATGACAGACTGCGTTCTTAACACAGTGTGAAGGAGAACAACAGGCCAGAGTCTATTACCACAAGTACCAAATGTTCAGCCAAATCACTACGGTAATTCCCCAGTTTGGGGTCCTCAGAAGGCGCCATTTCTTCCCTTGCCAAGTGTCTACCAATTTCGCCCATTGAACTGGCAGCCACCCTTCAACCGTCATACTAATTCTCCGTCACTCTGCTGGGATATCTCATGTTCCATAAATTTCTGATAAGGATTAAACACTGAATTTCACAGTAGTCAATATATTGCCGGCACACATTCACTGGCCAGCTTTCAATATCCACACACTATCTCTCTCATTTTCTTCCTTATGACAGATTTCAGCATTTTGACCTTCTTCATTGCGGCTGTGTGACAGTTATACAGCAGCTGGACTGACTGACCTCGTGTAGACCAGAAGAAGGTTTGCTGGAAAGATGGTGTAACCATCCAGGAAGCAAGAGATATGCATGAAGTTTAAATGTACAGGCCTTTTTCTCAACTTACGTTTGAAATCTTGCAGCTGCTATCTGGATGAGTCTTTCAGATGAAGCAAAAAACCAAACTGTCCAGTACATTCATCACACCTGAACCAAGAAAGAAAAAATAGCTGTAGTACAGCTTTGCAAGAAAGAAACTGACTGTTTTACTTAGACAAACAAAATATACACAAAAGTAAACATAAATATGATTAAAAATGTCTTGTGTCTAAGAAACTTTACAACAAAATAACAATATGCATGTTATGCAATAGGAAAAAACAGTATATTACTCTGCTTTGCAAAAGAGTACAAATGCACAGAAAATACAGCTCGGTAAAAGTAAACTGTCTACAATGCAATAGAATAAAACCTTTTCTCACACACCATTCTGAATGCATACTCGTGGCTTGGTGTGACAGACTGCCCCCTTCATGCAGGTAGATATATGAAATAATCTGTGCCCTTTCATGGCAAGTATTAAATGGCTAAAACAAATACACAAAATAACTGTATGACGGTATGGTGCTTTGTGAGGTACTCATCCACTGCAGTTTCTCTCACTGCTTGATGTCTATGGCTGTTGCCCCATCAGTCAGCAGCCTCTAGTGATGCAACACTGGGTGACTGTGATTGATTCTGCTGCCGTTAGATCAGAAACTATGGGTTGAAGTTCGGGTAAATTGATAATTGCTGACATATAATTATTTGTTTTCCCGTTTTCAGGGTTTGTACCATGATGTTTCTCTCTGCCTTCCCTCAGTTTCATTAGAAACATAATCGTGAGCAAATATTGGCTTGGTGCTAGGTGAGTGATGACTGGCCCAAAGATGGCCAACCAGTCGTGAAAGCAAAGGATGTATAACTTGTTTTGTGTTAGGGGGCATTTTCATTCTTCCAGTTTTTAAACCTTGAGATGTGATCTGCTTGGCTGTCTTTCAAATCAAAGAGTGACCCAAGTCTCGTGTGCAGCATGCATTTAGTATAAGTGAACCAACAAGAGAGTTATCCTTGACAAACATAATCTACCACCACCCCTGGATGTAATGTCTTGTGTCAAGAAACATGGCGCTTTCACAGAGAAGAAGAAAAAAGAAGCAAAAATGATGTTTTCGCTAGAATAGCAGCTTCAATGTTAGTGAGAGATGATTATTGTGTCTGCACAGCTATGCAATACCATGGAATGTCAATGCTGGAAACTCAGTATTGAGGTATGCAGAAGTACTTAACAGTATGCAACACAAATCAATACACTGTGATTATTCAGTCTCTCCCCCCCCCCCCCCCCACTTCTCCCTGCAGACAGCACAATTACAGCTTGGTGTGACATAGTCAACACTGTAGTCAGGCAAAATCAGACAATGCATTGTCTCTTCATGACCAAGACTAACATGTAATGGCGGACAGATGTATGACAGTAATTTGGTGTTCTGTTAGGTCCCCATTGATTGGATGTTTGTATGATGACTTGGTTTCTACTGATTGTGTCCCATAATTGGCAGTCTTCAACGAGGTAATGATGCCTTGCAGTGGTTGGGGAATGTTTACCGCTTACCAAGACCAGCAATTATCGTTTGGTATTACACTTTGGTTTTACAGCAGACAGGCAGGCAGTCAGTTTCCAGCACACGTTTGTTTGCTGGCTCTCTCTCTCTCTCTCTCTCTCTCTCTCTCCTCTCTCTCTCTCTCTCTCTCTCTCTCTCTCTGCACAGCGTCCTGCTGTAGCTTCTGTTACTGAATAATAATAATAATAATAATTATAATAATATATGGAATTTATAGAGCGCGATATCTTGCAATTACAAATCAGAGCGCTTCCATTCGATCCGCTCCTACACAAGCAACAACAATGATTCACAATATTCTAACAAATTCAAATGTACACACACCACACACACACACACACACACACACACACACACACACACACACACACACACACACAGAGTTTGTACATTTTAGCAGGGTGATGGAATTTTGGCTTTTAAAGGCAGGGAAAGATATGAGATGAAACAAGAGGGAAAAATCTTAGGTTTGAAATAGGTATGTCTTGAGGCTGGATTTAAAGCTGTCGTAAGTAGGCTTTTCACGAAGGGAGAGAGGGAGGTCATTCCAGATTGATGGACCAGAAATAGCGAAAGAGCGACGGCCAACAGTGGATTGGTTGAATCTAGGCATTCGTAAGCCCGGGGTATCTGCAGCAGAGCGGAGGGAACGAGAAGGAGTGTACAGGTGAAGACATTCACAGAGATATGAGGGTGCTGTTTTGTGGAGACATTTGTAACAGAGGGTACTGATCTTGTACTTTACTCTCTGTGTCACAGGCAACCAGTGGAGAGATTGCAGGAGTGGAGTAATATGCTCAGAATACAACATTGCTTTCAAGGAAGCAATCGTTATTTAAAGTCTCAATAATGATGTTTTGAAATGAAGAAGGCCCTGGTTTAAAGTTGTCTGTGCAACATTTATGTTCAGCTTATAGGCCAACAGGAGAGAGTTCTGCCACACAAAACTGAACGAAACTTTTTACTGCCATGTATAAATAAGCTGAATGTTCACTAAAACTAAGCAAAAGTGCTACCTTGATATATGCACCACGCTTTTTAAAGAGACATCTTTTGTGTCTGCAACGCTGTACAGAACAACGATACAATATAACAGAAAAGAAGTGTACACAATATTATACAACAGTTTATCTACAATACATTACTATACTATACAACACTATACAGTGTAGAACAACAATAAAACACAGTAAATACAATTGCTTTCTAATAGCCCTCCCCATGAATATCCAAGCCACCCTGACTTGCTGTGGCGGCAGTGTACACTCATGCAGCACCCCTTGGTCATCAGAAGAAAATGGCCGACATATATATTATCATAGTCCTCTAGTGTTTTGTTAGGCTCCTATCGATCAGCTGTTTTTCTCATCACCTGATTTCTATCGATTTTCGCCCCATGCATCGGCAGTCTGCAGCGTGGCGATAATGACGGTTGTGGTTCTGCTGCCAGGCCTCCCCTTTACAGGGGCCAGAAATTGTCAGAGGAAATTATGGCTGCATTTCACAGTCGTCAGTAAACTGACACCACACCTTCAGCACAGCAGCAGCTCTCAACTTCCCTCCCTACCCTGCCTCCCCTTTGGCTTCCCCCTTCCTGTGACGGCTTTCAGACTGCCATGCAGAAACTGGACTGATGTTCTGCAGAAGGGAAACAGTGGCTAAATCTGCATGCCGGTCTCAGAAGTAGGAGGTATTAAGTAGAATTACCAAATGAGCAAAATCCAGACAACATACAAGCCAAAACATAATCAAAATGAAAATACGTCATCGGTTTATGGTGAATTGATCTACTTATCTAGAACAACGATGTTGTTTCCATTAAACTTCACTCTTGAGGAGGAAAATAAAACTGCAAATATTTTCCTGTTCCCTTCTACTTCACCCAGCTCCTATCACTCTACATAATCGTTCTCACCATTCAGCTCCACACAACCCTACACTCTTCTCCATTCTCATCTCTGCTCCCAGAAACTACATAGTTATAAGATGTGTGTTGCTGTTCAAACACAAACATAATGGGCAGCTGTTGAAAATAGGACATCAACAGGGACAACCACAGCACAGTGTGCAAAAAAAGAGAGAAGTCAGCGAAGGCGCCATTAACACATGTTTGCTGAACACAGACCATAATAGAAGCAGAGAAGACTGGAGCTGAAAATGTCACGTGACATCACGTGACTCTTAAGTGCTTCCCTGCACTAGCCTGGGAGCCCAGTATGGACCGTCATGCACCACGTCTTCTCTACTTCCGCTATTTTCTAAAATAGGAAGAATGGCAACATGTGTTTTGACTCTCTTTTCCTTGCATTTTTTCTATACAGTTTGCCTATCTGTGGTCTGTCTAGCGTCTGCCTATCATCAGACTCCCCTCTCTGTCTCTCTGTCTGTCTGTCTGTCTGTCTCTCTCTCTCTCTCTCTCTCTCTCTCTCTCTCTCTCTCTCTCTCTCCCTAGCTCTCTCTCTCATAAAAAGTAGAAAATGGTAGCAATATTCTTTCAGAATCATACATCATTCACTGCTTTGCTTTATTCTTCCATCGATGAAGTCGACTGTCCCTGACAGATAACCATAAACTGTGATTAAGAGCACGATAAAATCATCTGAAGGGGAAAAACAGCTTTTCTCATCAAGAAGGCAAAGGCACAGAACTACTCAGGTTCTGAAAGCGTCTGCAACACTGGAAGCAGCAGCCCAATATTGCCAGAGATAAACGCCCATGACTGAGGAGGTCAAACGCCTTTCTATTGGCCATTGACAGCACGTGACTGCCACACGCCATCTGTCTCCTGACAGCCAGAGAAGGAGGGGACGTAACTTCCTGCTCGCTTCTTAGCCAGCGAGGGGAGGCAATTGCTTATAAACCTAGGAACAGTTCCTAATGCTGAAAAAGGTTAGTTAGAAATCGGAGTGATAAAGTATTGTGTGAATACCTGCCAGTCTGTTAATTCTCTTCGTGTCCATATACATGCAGAATATCAAATGTGCACATTAAAAATCAGCAGCTCATGTCAGCATTCGAAGACTTTTTACATTTTTATTCTTTATTTTATTCTTTTATATCAAGGATAATGGAATAAGCACTTTTGAGCTTTTTTACATCTTGTCCCCGTGTGTATGCGGTTTTGTGACTTCTGTCATCTGTTCCCACCGGCACACAATGGCCTACTCTTACGAAAAGCGGAACAGGATTTAACATGTGCGCAAGATGTTCTGCTGCGTTCGCACACGGGGCCTCGGTTTATAGTCTCATCCGAAGGAATTTTGGTTATGGAAACAAGAACACACTCAGCAGGCATCCCGTACCTGGAGAGGAATGGGCTCTGCTGGGTTCAGCTTGCCCAGGAGACACACTGCCTGAAAACTTCATTGCAGTGCCGCAACAACTCCTCGTGAAGCTGAAGGAGCAGTGAGAAGAGGTTGATGTTCTGCTGCTAAACTGACCTGTTGATAAGAACCTGGCTCCACAACCTGCAGATCTAAACGCTACAACGGCTGTTGTCACTCTTCTTTTCCATCTTTGGTCTCTAGGGGATTTTTGTTTGCTGTCTTCCATCCCCAATGTCTACACACGACTTCTCAAATTCATCTCCAATATTCGTCTGTGTGTGTCTACAGTCTTTACTGTTACACTATTCATATTTGGTTATACTTTCATTTTTACCATATGTGATTAGTTATAAATGTTTATAGGACCATGTTTTAAATCATATTTGTTTTCATAGTTAATGTTACAATGTCAATGGTTGCAGGCGCCCGAATGATCTGAATCCGTGTGCTTTCGTTTGTTTTATGAGAAAGATCTTGATAAATCTGAATGTTATAAACTGCTGTTATGTCCGTTTTTGAACCGTTTAAATAGTTTTTAAAAAAGATGATGTAGGTTTTAAAATCCTGTGGTGTTATTGATGGATTTTTGAGAAGTAGAAGTCTTTCACACACACACACATAGATAGATAGATAGATAGATAGATAGATAGATAGATAGATAGATAGATAGATAGATAGATAGATGGATGGATAGATAGATAGATAGATAGATAGATAGATAGATTAGATAGATAGATAGATAGATAGATTAGAGAGACACAGACAGACAGAGAGAGAGAAGAGAAAAGAGAGAGAGAGAGGAGAGAGAGAGAGAGAGAGAGAGAGAGAGAGAGAGAGAGAGAGAGAGAGAGAAGAGAGAGAGAGAGAGAGAGAAAGACAAAAGCCAAACGAACAAACAGACAGACATATACTGATGTAGTTTTCTGTTTCCAAGGGGACGGCCATAAATAGAATACTAGGCATGTCGCCTAGAGAAGAAAAGCATTTGAAACTGGAGGTCTTGTGTGGTAGCTAACTTTTAGACACAGGGCTCTGGCAAGGTGGGTAGAGTTTATCTACAGCCCCCCCCCCCTCTCTCTCTCTCTCTCTCTCTCTCTCTCTCTCTCCTCTCTCTCTCTGCACTATTTCAATGGTGCTAGGACCACTTGATGAAATGACTGCCACTGAACTTGTGCAAGAAAAAGCCTTCACAGCATTTTTAGAGATAGAACTAGGGGTCATGGTTTTGCTGAAAAAGGCACGGGTACAGTGGTCACATTCATTTCTTGAATTTTTCGTCATTATGACTGCAAATAAAGCATAAAAAGGAAGAGGGAAGGGACACCTGTAGCCAACATTTTCTCCATCAAAAGGAAAAAATTATATAGTTATGTCATTAGCAGCAATAATAAACCCACTGTTAAATCGTAGCTGAATAAATTAAGAAGATTTGCAGGCTTTGAATTTTACGCATGCGAAAAGTGATGAGAATGATTCAAAACAGTTACATGCAACACTCACAGTACATTACATAATGGTACACTACACTACTTTTCCCCCCTGTTCTTTGTCATTCAAATGCAGTTGCCCTCTGTATATTTGCTTCCATTAGGCTTCATTGCTGTCGAACAATTCCCTTCCTTCACCCATTGGCTCAGAAGTCATCAAGCACTTGTCTCCCTTTGTTCTCTGGCACTGTCATGGGACAGTTCAGTTTGACAAACACAAGATGGAAAAGATGGCTGCTGTGCCAAAGTCACGTGATGCCAACATCCGTCGCTTTCCAGACTGCTACGGCTACACTCCACAGATGTGTGGACAGTCTGGTCAAGTGGTACCCTCTTTATTGGGTGAATTAGAAGCTCCTCCCATTGTTTTGTTTTTTTTAGCTTGTAAAAAAAATATACTGTCCGCTTGCGTTGTTGGGGAAGGGGGGTTGGGGTAAGCTGACCAGTGGGTGGCTGCATTTTTGTTTAAACTAGTATTTTTATTTTCATGTTTAGTTTCGTTTTCCTAGGAAATAGGGATTCTTCTTCTTCATTGAACGCTCAGATCGCAAATACTGAACTGTCTTTCACATGAGCGAAAATGCGTTGCACTGCCGTTAAGCGCCTGATAAATCAGGCCCAATACATCTTACTCTGGTGTGGGAGAGAATGATTGTTTTTAACTCTTTCTGGAAAAAGGCAAGAAAATAGACTAAGAAGGCAGAAAATAGACAAGAAGGATGTGGCAAGAAGAAAAAAAGCAGGGCAGAAACAAAGAGAGGGATAGAAAAGAGGGAGTTTGTAGCACAGAATTTCCAGAAGGTGGAGATGCTATTTATACTGACAGGCATCCGGGATCCCCACGATGTAGGAAATAGGGTGATGTGAAGGAAATAAAGGAATGCAAGTTTAGCATAAAAGGATAATGTCTTGCAGACTGCCGTGTTTTCATGCTGACAATGCAACAGGTGAGTATTGTTGTGAACAGCAAGTGTTTGACACAGAAATGAAAGGGCACAATGCTTGCGTCAACATAAGGACAGTTGTCAATCCTAACAGTTAATGCAACATCGTAAAAGCTGTTACTGAAAAATTGGTTTTATACAGAAAACGGGTGTGTTTTTAGAATATTGCTTATGCAATGTAAATTTTGAGTGAAATGTTCAGATAACAGGTAATATAATTATAGTGGTTTTGGACGAAAACTCAGTACCTAAGGAGTGCGGCCTTATCTCTAAGTTCGGTCATGGGCTTTTAACTTCAGCACTGTCAGGCTTTTAGCTGCAATGTTTCGGGGGTTCCCATGGGCTGAAGGGTGTGCTGCCTTCTGGACTGCTGATGGAAACGGCTGCTAGCCACTGTTCTGTGCTG
>CM054142.1:71705405-71718197 GCA_028751875.1 Rapana venosa | reverse complement strand
TAGATTAGCCAAGGAACGAAAGAAAATGTATTGTTTATTTTAAATAGGCTGCAGCCCTGACTATATCTAAACAATGTAATGGGGGAATAAGAGTTTGTCTAATAATCAAGATTCTGTCATGAGCAACTGTACTTCTGAACAATGCAACACTGGGCACACTTGAAGTGCAACTGAATTCACTCCACTGATTCATTAACACATTGTTCATTGTAGCATGACAATCTATAAAAAAAAACAACAACCCAAAACCTCATCATCATTGTCAGAACAGAATAAAGCCAATGCTTATTACAGGTCGACATATGATCATAAATGTGAACAATATACTTCTCAGCATTTCTGTCCATGGTTTGGTTTCTTACACTATACCACTTGTGTGAATTTTTCATGTTTGCACTGTTTTGCTTTGCTCTAGCTCTGCACTCTCTAGACAGAAAAACAAAACAGGCCGACAAGGTAAACAAACAGACTTGGCCAGAGTCTAGCTCTGGTTTATAAATAGCTCCATTACCCATCACTAAGCACTGTCATCAGATCCCAGAGAGAGCCTACACTTTAAATATGAGCAGTTGGTCAGTGAATGTGTTTGTGATCCGGGTTCGATTCCCGTTCAAGGGGATATTTTTCCCTGGAGTTAGCATCAGTGCAGACTCCACTCTCCCTAAAAGTCCTTCGGATGAGACTATAAACCGAGGCCCCGTGTGCGAACTCACGCAGAACATCTTGCGCACACGTTAAATCCTGTTCCGCTATTTTGACAGATTAGGCCATTGTGTGCAGGTAAGAACAGATGACAAAATTTACAAAACCGCATACGCACGGGGCCTGGATGTAAAAAAGCACATGTGTGCTTATTCCATTATCCTCGATATAAAAGAATGAATAAATTAATTCATTAAACACTAGCAAAATGAATTAAATACTTCACAACTACCTTCAATCAACCTATTCTTTAAAAAATGAAAAACCGAGAGATGACAGCTGATTCAAAGGTCAGCTATCACCTCAATCACGAATGAAAGTGCAGGCAGCAGAATTGTATAATGGAAGCATTAATGCGTCTCTCAGGTTACATGATTACCATCAGAAGCCTGTGTTTGCTGACCTTAACTACTCATCACCAACAGACAATAGGGTGTCTGCTCCTGACTGCAGAATGAACGGTGAAAAATGTGTAGTTGGGGGAGGGAGGTACATAAGGATAAGGGAGGCAGGTTTACTGTACATGTCCATTTGGAGAACACGAAAGTTGACACAGCAGAATGGGCAGTTTGCTGTTTCTTTAGGTTAAGTTGGCAGAGGCAGGAGCCTGTTTACTCTATTGTCTGATTACTTGATGATGAGAGACAGATAGACAGATAGAAAGACAGACAGATAGAAAGACAGACATGACAGATAGATAGATAGATAGATAGATAGATAGATAGATAGACAGACAGACAGATAGATAGATAGATAGATAGATAGATAGATAGATAGATAGATAGATAGATAGATAGATAGATAGATAGATGTCTCTGTCTCTGTCATATCTGTCTCTGTCTGTCTGTCTCTCTCACGCACACAAACACATTCCAGTGTAGGATTATACTCTTTCTTCTATATCCTCTCTGCATGAGGTAACGTTAAACTCATTTCCATTTTAAAACATATTAAATGATAGCAATACATAGTAATACATAGAAAATGAAAGTAAATATAATTATAATCGTCTTTTGTATGACTGTCTGCTTGTGCTGATTAGTTGTGATGCTACTTACTTCATATTAAAGGTCAAAACGGTAATAAATCGTGTTTCTTTATTTATTTTAAAGTTTCTTTTAGGGACAGCATTCACCTGTGTTCAAAAGGTATCAGTGCTGCTTGTTTTGATATTTATTTATTTATTATAGAAATGATGCATTTATTTTTTTTATTTATTCTTTTATATCGAGGATAATTGAATCAGCTCTCATGGGCTCTTTTACATTTATAATACTTGCTTTATTCACGTAAGTAAGAAATCAGTAGTTTTGAAACTGCTTTGTTATATCTGTTCATTATAAAAGCGATCGATAATACATACTTAGAGGTTTACTCCTTAATTAAGAAGTCAGTCTTTTCCAGCAATCTAGGTAGGGGTAATGAACGTGTTTACTCTGAGTTTGGGGATGGTGAAATCTAGCTAACCATTCTTTACTAAAAGTGTGAAGAATCATTCATTGTGTGTTAGACTGAAGAGTTTTTCCACAGAAAACCTTAATTAACTGCACACGTGATTTGCCCTCTGGGAACAATAAGGCCATTGCTTCCTTGATCTCTGTCAAAACTGTCCTCTGAGAAGATGTAGAAAAAGAGGAAAGCATAGATTCTAGTATGTTTTCTTGTTTTTAAGTCTTTTCTTCAGTTTCAATGTCTCATTTAATGTTATCAAACAATGCAGATACAAGTAATTACTAGGGCTGAGAAGAAACCATACCCTACTTTGCAAGAAAATTAAATTTTGTTCGGTTTGTTTTTGAATGCAAGAAAATGCCAGCATCACTTGTTAATGTTACCTTTCAGTATTTTTTTTCTGTACTAGTCTCATCATGTAAACATGTATCAAGGAGTTGTTGTTTGTTTGTTGTTTTTTACAATATCAAAGAGGTGAGCTGAGCATGATTACAGATTCTTGTGTGAAAAGAGATAATTGTGTCAAATTGGATCTCTGAGTGCAGTCTTCTCTCATCCACTTCCCCCTTCCTCTCCCTTTTTCCCCACTCTGAGATCCCCCCTCTCCTAGCCCTGTCTGTATGCAGTCAGCAGTGACCTCAGCCATAACTGACACGTCTGCTTCACACCAGACAGCTGGCTGAAGCAGCAGAGTGCCGGGGTGTGAAAGAGGTGCCAGTGACCGCCAGCCAGTCCTCTGCTGAGCATGACCACATCCAGGCTGGCACTCCCTGCCCTCACCGCCAATCTCCGTGACTGGGAGACATGCTGACCACATTTAAAAGCCAATTATCGCCCCTTTCATGCCAGACGGAACAGGGATGAAAATCAGAAGAAATCAAGGGATACAGGGGTTAGAATAAATCGATGGACACCCCCACTACCCTAAAATTACCGACATACACTATACTGGATATTTACTCGTTTTGTTTTAAGGGGCATTGAATCCTACATCTCTGTCTGGTATGTACAGAAAGCTCTCTGCCTCAGCATTATGTGACTGGCTATCCCAAGAATGATGATGTAGGGCCCCATGTTCATGCCTCTTTGGGTGATCAAATGTTTGTTGATGCAGAGCTGTCAGTAGATGTGGTTTTGATGGTGATGGCTGTGATGTTATACAGCAGGTATTGTGCCAGTTTTCTGACTGAGTGAAGTAGAACAGAGTCTGTGGAGAGTTGAGAACCATGGGGAGAGATTTTCTGTAAATTTAACCCACAGAACAATGCACTTGCAAGACTTTTTATAACATGGTTATAAACATTCAATGGGCTAATCCATTGCTAATCCAACTTCTTAAGCAAAACTGGCGAATTTGAGGGCTCTGTGTTTTAACTGAGCACTAAAGAAATCAGAGCCAGTTTAATTACATAGGCAACATGGTGACCAAATCAATGACTAAAGGAGCTTTGTTTTTTTTACAAAATGTTGTTTTGAAAGTAGTGCATCAAAAAAGGAATTGAAAGGTCTATTGTAGTATGAATCTGGTATAGCACCAGCTTTTTCCCAACTGATCACACCTTGAGTGGTGGCAAAAGTGCTAGTCTTTGGCATGAGAAGATAAGCTGTGCTCCCTTGTGCAGTATTTGTTTAGCAGACATTGGATAGCCTAGTGGTTAGAACATTGCGGTCGCAATCTGACGACCCGGGTTCGATACCCGTTCAAGGGGATATTTTCCCCTGTAGTTAACATCAGTGCAGACTCCACTCTCCCCAAAAGTCCTTCAGTTGAGACTATAAACCAAGGTCCCGTGTGCGAACGCACGCAGAACATCTTGCGCACACGTTGAATCCTGTTCCGCTTTTCGTAAGAGTAGGCCATCGTGTGCCAGTGGGAACAGATGACAGAATTCACAAATCCGCATACACACGGGGACTGGATGTAAAAAACCACGTAAGTGCTTATTTCATTATCCTCGATATAAAAGATTTTTTTTTAAGACATGAAAGAACACATGGCACCATGAGCCTCAGAGGAGCCAAACTTGAACAGAACAAAAAAAACGTTTTCATGGGTAATCAAATATACACGTCAACAGAAAAAGAGAAAAAAAAAGTGAAGTAGTCATAGAATACTGACACCCTCTGTTTGGGGAGAGCTGCCCCACCATCAGGCAGAGAACACTGCCATTAGCCAGCAGTGTATGACAGGCCTGCAGTGCAAGTATGGCCTCGTTTAGGATTGTTGGTACAGACCAAAACATGACTAGAACTCAGACACAAAGGAAACAGTTGATTGATGAGGACACATTCATTACCCCTTTCTGGGAAACAATACGTTCTTAAAAAACATACAAACAAATGAGCAAAAAACAGAAAACGTACAGGCTCCAAAGACTAATCAGTTCAAACAACCAGCATCTGCATGTTGTAAAAGGTTTGGATTGGGTTTTTTCAGGTAAAATGACAAAATTATAACAATGTTAACAGTTTACCCTAATCATATACGCATAGTGAATATACTATTCCCTGTCGTCTTAGTATGTCACTTTGTACTTTGGGTTTTTGTTTTTAAAAGC
Source organism: Rapana venosa (assembly GCA_028751875.1). Classification (NCBI taxonomy): domain Eukaryota; kingdom Metazoa; phylum Mollusca; class Gastropoda; order Neogastropoda; family Muricidae; genus Rapana; species Rapana venosa. The sequence continues at coordinate 71,713,485 of CM054142.1, read as the reverse complement.
AACAACAGTTTTAACATTTTTACCCTTCGTCTCACCCATAAGTTATTGCTTCACATATCTGTTCCCTGTTCCCTTCACCTCGCTCCACTCCCACCCACCCCACATCCTCCTTCTTCCCATCTTAGCTCCCAGAAACTATGCATGGTGTCTGGTGGTTTGGACATAAACAGTATTGGTGCTATTGAAAGAGTATGTTCTTTCGAGCCAGAAGGCCCATAGAGCCGGAGCTTATCCCGGTTTCTGTAGCGTTAAGCGAACTGATGGTTTTTCACCACCCCTGTGACAGGACGCTAGTCTGTCGCCAGATACTTCCCCAGCAGAGCTGGTACCCACTTGTACACCTGGGTGGAGTGAGGAAAATAGGAGTAAAGTGTCTTTCCCAAGGACACAACACCGAGCCGAGCGGGGATCGAACCCGCGACCTCTGGATCACGAGTTGACCGCCTAAACCACTCGACCACGGTGCCTCCTCGCTATTGAAAGAAGGGACATTGATTTTTGATAAACACGGCATGATCCACATACGAAAGGGAGAACTCAGGAAAAGTGCCGTTAACACACGTATGCTAAAGGCAGACCATATATGAGCAAAGGAGGCTGGAGCTGAAGGTATCATGTGACATGACGTCACGCCACTCGTGAATGCTTCCTTGCACTAAGTGGGAGCCAAGTATGGACCGTCATGCACCACGTCTGCTATACTTCCGGCGGTATTTTCCAGAATAGGAAGAATGGCAAATGTGTTTTGGGGTTTTGTTCTCTTGCTCTCCTCTTCCCGTGGTACCCCGCTTCTCAGTCTGTCATTCTTTTTTGTCTGTTTGTCTGTCTGTCTGTCTGTCTGTCTGTCTGTCTGTCTGTCCTCTCTCTCTCTCTCTCTCTCTCTCTCTCTCTCTCTCTCTCTCTCTCTCTCTCTCTTCTCTCTCTCTCTCTCCTCCTCTCTCTCTCTCTCTCTTCTCTCTCTCTCTCTCTCTCTCTCTCTCTCTCTCTCTCTCTCTCTCTCTCTCTCTCTCTCTCTCTCTTTCTCTCTCCATATAAGTATGATATAAATCACTTGTATATTTAATTTTTCTATCATTGAATGTATTTGTCTCTGACACATAACTGTAGACTGTGATCAGATCACTATAAAAACCACCTAAAGGTGGGGGGCAGCTTTTTCCATCAGGAGGGCAAAGCTATGGAATGGCTTGGGTTCTGAAACTGCTGGCAACACGGGAGGCAAAGGCCCAGTAACTGCAGCGCAGCAGATAGAAACACCTGACTGCAAAAGTCCAATGCCTCTAGCTCGGCCATTGACAGCACCTGGCTGCCTCCTGATAGCAGAGAAAGAAAGCAGGCAGCTTCATGCTGTGGTTTTCTTTTGGGCAACAAAGTGAGGGGATTACTGACATAATTCTATGTATCATATGTGCACCATGGTACACCCACGACATCCTGGATGCAAAGCGCAAACGCAGGCAGCTAGAGCAGCAGTGGCGAAAATCAAAAACGGAAATTAATAAGCAGCTCTTTTGAAAACAAGTAAACAAAGTCAAATCTTTAATTCTTTCAGAAAAAACAAAGTACTACTCTTCTCAAGTTCTTAATGCCACGTCAATGAAATCTCTCTTTTCCCTCACATACACTCTTCTTGGATCTGTGAAGGCAAGCCCTCTGTCTTCCATCCACAACCACTCTGAACTTCCTTCTATATTTTCTGCATTCTTTTCTGACAAAATCCGTAACATCCGTTCCAGATTGGATCAGACTCCTTTCCAGCCTGCAGTTCCTGATCCCCAATTTTCTTGTACTCCTCTCCTTTTCTTTCATCCAACAAGAGAAAGAAATTACGACAATTCTGAAAGGGATGACTATAAAATCATGTGACCTCGATCCCATACCTGCTTCTCTTTTTGTACAGTGCCTACCACAACGCTTGTTTCAGGAACTGTTCCATCATCTCTCAAAACTGCAATAGTTACACCTCTACTCAAAAGCATGACCTTGACCCTAACATTCTGAAGAATTATATACCTGTTTCCAACCTACCTTTCATCTCTAAAGTCCTTGAAAAAGTAGTTCTAAAACAGCTCAATAACCACCTTCTCTCCAACAGTCTTCTTCCTGAGTTTCAGTCTGCCTATCGCGTCAACCATAGCACTGAAACTACCCTAGTCCGTACCCTAAATACACTTCTACTTGCTTCTGACTCGGGGGAAATCTCCCTTCTCACTCTACTCGACTTATCTGCAGCCTTCGACACTATTGATCATTCAATTCTTCTCTCCCGTCTTCAAAAAACATTCGGTGTTACTGGCACAGCCCTCTCCTGGTTCAGTTCATACCTCTCTGACCGATTCCAGACAGTCGCAGTAAACAAGATACAGTCAATACCTGCCTTACTGGAATGTGGTGTCCCACAGGGATCAGTTCTTGGCCCTGTTCTTTTCACTCTCTATACTGCTCCACTATCACATATAATAAACCGTCATCATATCAACTATCACTTTTACGCAGATGACTCTCAGATTCAAAGTAGTGTTACACCTGAAAATCTACCTTCTCTCTTGACAAAGATGGCCTACTGCTTTCAAGATATCCAAAACTGGATGATACAAAACAAGTTACAGTTAAACGCACATAAAACCGAAGCCATGCTTGTAGGGACCAAACACAAACTCGCTTCCATTACAACAACTTCAATAGAACTCGGTAATACATCGGTCCCTCTGTCCACTGCTGTGAAGTATCTAGGAGTTATCGATAACACACTGTCTATGCAAAAATTCATCACCCAGACCTGCCAATCGTGCTACTATCAAATACGGCATATCAGTGCAATTCGAAAGTACCTGTCCACTGATGCAACATCCAAACTTGTTGCGTCTCTCATTCTCTCACGTCTGGACTTTTGCAATTCTCTTTTAGCTGGTCTGCCAGCAACATCTATTCACTCCCTTCAACGTATACAAGACTCTGCAGCTCGACTAGTCCTCAGAAAAAAAAATCTGAACACATTACTCCTTTCTTGCGATCTCTCCACTGGTTGCCTGTGCCACAGAGAGTAAACTATAAGATCAGTACCCTCTGTTACAAATGTCTCCACCAAACAGCACCCTCCTACCTCTGTGAATGTCTTCACCTGTACACTCCTTCTCGTTCCATCCGCTCTGCTGCAGATACCTTGTGCTTACGAATACCTAGATTCAACCAGTCCACCGTTGGTCGTCGCTCTTTCTCTATTTCTGGTCCATCCATCTGGAACAATCTTCCTCTCTCTCTTCGACAGAGGCCTACATATGACACATATAAATTCAGCCTCGAGACATATTTGTTTCAAACCTAACTTTTGCCCTCTTTCATCTCAAAACTGCCCCTGCCTTCAACAGCCCAAATCCCATTACCCTGCCAAAGCCTACAACCTATGTGTGTGTGTGTGTGTGTGTGTGTGTGTGTGTGTGTGTGTGTGTGTGTGTGTGTGTGTGTGTGTACATTTGAATTTGTTTAAGCTTTTGATAGTTATTGGCTGCATGACTCTGTAAGAATATGTTGAATGCAAGCGCTCTGATTTGTCTTTGCAAGATATAGCGCTATACAAATTTCATTTATTATTATTATTATTATTATTATTATTATTATCATCTCATGCTAAAGGCCACTTTAGATTTTCATTACTGATGTCTGTATACACAAATTGGCGACTGCATAATGCTAACTACTTTTCAACCACTCTACTGATAGAAAAATGCATTCACAATGTTCAGATATAAACAGTGCACAAGGGGGCTGGGGAGGGGGGGTCACTCCAGATTCGGATGGTTTTTTTCTGTCCTCAATTTTCCTAATACCTTCACACAGCTGCTCAGTTCAGCCTCCAGACTCATCTTCTTGCAGATAAAAGGGGGAAAGGGGACAGACAGCAGGTCTTCACCATAGCAGTCTGTGTCTGTGTACACTTGCACTCTTTCCTAATGTGCTGTTACTTTCGTTCATCTTTAGAGCTCTGAGGTTCACCAATAGTGAGGTTCTGCCTGCATACTGTTTTACCCATCATTAAGGTAGCCGCATTTCCAAATCAAGTACATGAAAATAATCTTACAGATGTGCCTGCAAAAAAGCAGGAAAATGGACTGGGAAGGCAGAAAACAAGCAAAAGAGACGATAGAAAGGTAAGAAAAAAAGAAACAAAGAGAGTGATAGAAAAGTGGACATTTATAGCACAGAATTTCCAGAAGGTGGGGATGCTATTTATGCTGCAGGAGCCCCCTGCATTCCTACAGGGGATGATTAATTATGATGTGTCTGTACTCTCATTACTACACTACACTATACTACACTACCACCACCACCACAACCACCCCACACACACAATGCATACATTACACTACACTACACTTTCGTTTACTTTGTCATTAAAATACAATTGTCCTCTATATTTGTTTCCATTATACTTCATTGCTATCAAACAATTCCCTCCCTCACTCAATGTCTAAGAAGTCATCAAGCACTTATCTCCCTTTGTTCTCTTACACTGTCACGGGACAGTTTGGTTCGACAAACATGAGGGGAAAAGATGGCGGCCCTGCCAAAGTCACGTGATGTCAAGGGCTGCAGTTTTCCAGACTGCTATGGCTAAACTCCACAGTTTTGTAGCAGTTTGGTCAAGTTTTGTCTTCTGTGTTGTCTTATCAGAAAAATCCTGTCCATTTTTAAAAGTATTTTGCGTTAAAAATGTAGTCTGCTTGGGTTTTATAAGATATGGGGTGTGTTGGGGCAATCTGGTGTTTGGGGTGGTGGGGTAGAGGGCTTTTGGTGTAGGTAACTTTTTTTCTTTTTCTTGGAAAGCGGAAATTAGTTATCTTAAGGTAAGAGAAGTATGCCAGGTGAAATGACTGTAACATGGACATTCCTATGTGGATTGGTGGTCTAGAGGTAACGCACCTGCCTAGAAAGCAAAATGTCTGGGTCAAAAATGTTTGGGCCCAAAACTTTCCCCATCCATTAGACCATGGGTAGTGGTCTAGGTGTTAGTCTTTCGGATGAGACGATTAACCGAGGTCCAGTATGTTACAGAAAATTATTTGGAGCACGTAAAAGAACCCACGGCAGCAAGAGAGCTGTCCCTAGCAAAATTTTGTAGAAGAAAGCCACTGGAATAGGGAAACAAATACAGTTGCAGACGGGAAGAAAATAAAGGGTGGCGCTGCTCTTGTGGCAACACACTCTCCCCGGGGAGAGCAGCCCGAATTTCTCGCAGATAAATCTACCTTGACTTCAAGTGGTATGCATAAATGAATGAAATAAATGATACACTTACATGTTGGTGTGGAAAGCCAGCAGTCAACACATAATCTGGGGATACAATGTTTATTGAAATATGCAAAAGAATATATTTCCAATCTTACATCGTTGCATAAGTTTGTCAATAAAAAAGCTGGTCTTTCACAGAAAAAGTTTATGAAGTCACTAATGCAAAAGTTAATTGTGTGTGAAATGCTCAGACAATAGCGAATATAGGGTAGTTTGTGCCCGAAACTTCTGATCTGTGCGGCCTAACTTCTCTGCTGGGTCATGGGCTTTTAACTTCAGCACTGTCAGGCTTTTAGCTGCAATGTTTCGGGGCGTTCCCATGGGCTGAAGGGTGTGTTGCCTTCTGCACTGCTGATGGAAACTGACTGCTAGCCACTGTTCTGTGCTGGTGGTCACGGAATCTGTGAAAGGAATGGATGGGGAAGTTGCGAGGAGAACTGAACAGACATGAGGGAGAGATCAGCTCAAGAGATTGCTTTAAACAATCCCCCATCTGTCAGCTTTAGAGAAAGGACAAGAGTGGACAGATGGATGGATAGACAGACAAGTGGAGAAACTTATTTATAGTGATAATGGAGAAAGGTTTAAGGAAATATAAAAATAGAAGGAGGAACAGACACACCAGCTGAACTGGGAAAACAGACAAATAGGTGGAAAACCGTTGAATAAGGGAACATGACACACCTCAGTTTTACAGACAGAGAGACAACAAGGAGCAAAGACACATGGGGATAATGAGAAAAGAGAGAGAGGGAGAGGGAGGCAGAGAGAGAGAGAGAGAGAGAGAGAGAGAGCAGACAGACAGACAGACAAGCAGGAGGACATTGAAAAGAGAGAAAGATTTAGGGAAAGATAAGAAGGAAGAGAGGAACAGAAACACAACCAGACCAAGGGAGACCTGCATTTGATGAACAGTCGAAAGAAGTAACAGACAGAATCTAAATCACAGTTTGACAACAGACAGGTACAAACGAAAGAAAGAAACATGGGAAGAAGTGCAAGATAGAGATGGACAGAGAGAGAGACAGACAAAGATAGGTGGTCTAGAGATAACGCGCCTGTCTAGAAAGCGAAAAGTCCGGGTCAGAAGTGTGTGGTGGTTCGAACCCCGTTTGGGCCTAAAACCTTTCCCCCATCCATTAGACCATGAGTGGTGGTCTGGGCGCTAGTCTTTCGGATGAGATGATAAACCGAGGTCCCGTGTGTTACACAAAATTATTCAGCGCACGTAAAAGAACCCACGGCAACAAGAGGGTTGTCCCTGGCAAAATTCTTAGAAAAAAGCCACTCTGAGGGGAAAAAATACAGTTGCAGACACAAAAAAGGGTGGCGCTGCTCTTGTGGCGACGTGCTCTCCCCGAGGAGGGCAGCCCGAATTTCACGCAGAGAAATCTCGTGACTTAAAGTGGTGAAAATAAGTAAATAAGTAAAGACAGAGAGAGAAAGACAGATAAGTAGACAGACAGACAGACAGGCAGAGAGAGAAAGGGGGAGGGAGAGGGGGGAAATAGGAGAGACAGACAGACAGGCAGAGAGACATACAGATAAATAGATAGATACAGACAGACGTACAGGTTTTCATATGAGCAAACATCCAGATGGACTCTCAAACAAAAGGTAAGGGATGAGGGTGGTGTGGAGGTATCAGCCAATCAGACTGTGGGGTCATTTACCTAAACCTCATAGAGAGCTGACCTTCTTTACACCTGCTTTCTCTGGAGACCACCGGAAGTAGAATAAGAAATGCGCATGCGCACGTAAATCGACCACAGTTTAGCGAGAAATCACTTGATGTCACGTGATCTTTTTAATATCATGCCGGTTTTGTCTGTCTGTCTGTCTGTCTGTCTCTCTCTCTCTCTCTCTCTCTCTCTCTCTCTCTCTCTCTCTCTCTCTCTCTCTCTCTCTCTGTCTCTCTCTCTTTCTTTCATTCTCTGTCTCTCCATCTGTCAAATGCGCATGAAATAGAGACAAACATACAAAGACAGACGGACAAGCAGGCAGACAAAGACAAAGACAAAACAACACACAAACTCACACCCCCACACCACCCCCCCACATCCCCCCCCCCCAGACACACACACAAACACACACACATACACAAACACACACACACACACACACACACGCACACACGTTAACGCACACACACACGCACACGCACACACACGTTAACACACACGCACGTTACACACACAAAACACACACACACACACACACACACACACACACACACACACACACACACACACATATAAATCTATATAAAAAGAAAAGAAGAGAAGAGAGGCAGAGGCAGAGAAAGAGAAAGCAGACAGTCAAGTCAAGGGACATAAGACACAGCTGACCTAAGGGCCCACTACATTCCCCCATCACCTCACCAAACACACCCCCTCCCCTTCACCCAGCACTCCTCAGGGATTCCCTCCCCTGACTGTTTCACAAATCATGAGATTACCTCCCTTCCTTCTTTCCTTGTCAAGGGGCAGACCACTCTGACAGACACAGGATGGGAAAGATGGCGTATTGGAGTCACGTGATGTTAATGGCCGATTTGGAGGCTTTTAACTTCTCCAGTTACCAGATTCTTGTTTTTCTGTTCTACACACACAGACCTAAAGACATAGGAAAGCTTCTTTCTAAGCAAAGGGTCACATGTTGAGGAAAAACCAGCCTGCTAGCCTAGGGGCATACATTTTTTTAAAAATAATCTGTACAGCCGTTTTTTAAATCATCTAAGGGAAGCAATCATACTTCCTACTGATTTGCTAATGCTGTCTCATACAGGAAA
>CM054142.1:71675405-71697905 GCA_028751875.1 Rapana venosa | reverse complement strand
CAGGATAGAGTCATGACAGGCAGGACAGAGTCATGACAGGCAGGACAGAGTCATGACAGGCAGGACAGAGTCATGACAGGCAGGACAGAGTCATGACAGGCAGGCAGGAGAGAGTCATGAGAGGCAGAGTCATGACAGGCAGGATAGAGTCATGACAGGCAGGATAGAGTCATGACAGGCAGGATAGAGTCATGACAGAGTCATGACAGGCAGGACAGAGTCATGACAGGCAGGACAGAGTCATGACAGGCAGAATAGAGTCATGACAGACAGGCAGGATAGAGTCATGACAGGCAGGACAGAGTCATGACAGGCAGAATAGAGTCATGACAGGCAGGATAGAGTCATGACAGGCAGAATAGAGTCATGACAGGCAGGCAGGATAGAGTCATGACAGGCAGGACAGAGTCATGACAGGCAGAATAGAGTCATGACAGAGTCATGAAAGAAATCAGGAAAATTATAAATGAAATGACCATAAAATCATGTGATCTTGATCCTATGCCTGCTACTCTTTTCACGCAGTGCCTTCCGCAGCTTATACCAACTATCACGAAGATTGTAAACTCATCTCTTCTTTCGGGAATTTTTCCTTCAGAACTCAAAACTGCAATAGTTACACCTCTACTAAAAAAAGCACGACCTCGACCCTAACATACTGAAAAATTACAGACCTGTTTCTAACCTACCTTTCATCTCCAAAGTCCTTGAAAAAGTAGTTCTGAAACAACTCAACAGCCATCTTCATTCAAATAGTCTCCTTCCCGCATTTCAGTCTGCCTATCGCGTCAACCACAGCACGGAAACCACCCTAGTCCATACGTTAAACACGCTTCTAAACGCTTCTGACTCAGGGAAAATCTCCCTTCTCACTCTTCTCGACTTATCTGCAGCATTTGACACTATAGATCACTCTATCCTTCTCTCCCGTCTCCAAAAAACGTTCGGTGTTACTGGCACAGCCCTTACCTGGTTTAGTTCATACCTCACTGATCGATTCCAGACAGTCTCAGTAAACAAAATTGAATCAATTCCTGTAAAACTAGAATGTGGAGTCCCACAAGGATCAGTTCTGGGCCCTGTCCTGTTCACTCTCTACACTGTTCCACTCTCATACATAATAAACCGTCACCAGATCAACCATCATTTCTACGCTGATGACTCTCAGATTCAAAGCAGTGACACTCCTGAAAATCTGCCTTCTCTCTTGACAAATATGTCACTTTGCCTTCAAGACATTCAAAACTGGATGATACAAAACAAGTTACAGCTAAATGCAGATAAAACCGAAGCCATGATTATAGGGACCAAACACAAACTCTCTTCCATCACAACAGATTCAATAGAATTTGGCAGTACATCAGTTCCGCTATCCACTGCAGTTAAGTATCTAGGTGTTGTTATTGATAACACACTCTCTATGCAAAAATTCATCACCCAGACCTGCCAGTCCTGCTACTCTCAATTACGACGTATAAGTGCAATCCAAAGTACCTGTCCACTGATGGAACATTCAAACTAGTCACATCTCTTATTCTTTCACGTCTGGACTATTGTAATTCTCTTTTGGCTGGTCTGCCAGCATCATCTATCCACTCCCTTCAACGCATACAAACTCTGCAGCTCGATTAGTCCTCAAAAAGAAAAAATCTGAGCATATTACTCCACTCCTGCAATCTCTCCACTGGTTGCCTGTGCCACAGAGAGTAATGTACAAGATCAGTACCCTCTGTTACAAATGTCTCCACAAAACAGCACCCTCCTACCTCTGTGAATGTCTTCACCTGTACACTCCTTCTCGTTCCCTCCGCTCTGCTGCAGATACCTTGGGCTTACGAATACCTAGATTCAACCAACCCACTGTTGACCGTCGTTCTTTCTCTATTTCTGGTCCATCAATCTGGAATGACCTCCCTCTCTCCCTTCGTGAAAAGCCTACTTACGACAGCTTTAAATTCAGCCTCAAAACATACCTATTTCAAACCTAAGATTTTCCCCTCTTGTTTCATCTCATGTCTGTCCCTGCCTTTGAAATCCAAAATTTCACCACCCTGCTGAAATGTACAACCTGTGTGTGTGTGTGTGTGTGTGTGTGTGTGTGTGTGTGTGTGTGTGTGTGTGTGTGTGTGTGTGTGTGTGTGTGTGTGTGTGTTGTGTGTGTGTGTGTGTGTGTGCGTGTGTGCGTGTGTGCGTGTGTGTGTACATTTGAATTTGTTAGAATATTGTTAATCATTGTTGGCTGTTTGTGTGGGAGCGGATTGAATGGAAGCGCTCTGATATGTAATTGCAAGATATAGCGCTCTATAAATTCCATGTATTATTATTATTATGACAGGCAGGATAGAGTCCTGACAGGCAGGATAGAGTCATGACAGGCAGGAGAGTCATGACAGGCAGGATAGAGTCATGACAGGCAGAGTCATGACAGGCAGGAGAGTCATGACAGGCAGGATATAGTCATGACAGGCAGGATATAGTCATGACAGGCAGGAGAGAGTCATGACAGGCAGAGTCATGACAAGCAGGATAGAGTCATGACAGGCAGGCAGGATAGAGTCATGACAGGCAGGATAGAGTCATGACATGCAGGACAGAGTCATGACAGGCAGGATAGAGTCATGACAGGCAGGATAGAGTCATGACAGGCAGAGTCATGACAAGCAGGATAGAGTCATGATAGGCAGGATAGAGTCATGACAGGCAGGCAGGATAGAGTCATGACAGGCAGGACAGAGTCATGACAGGCAGAATAGAGTCATGACAGGCAGGATAGAGTCATGACAGGCAGAATAGAGTCATGACAGGCAGGATAGAGTCATGACAGGCAGAATAGAGTCATGACAGGCAGGATAGAGTCATGACAGGCAGGACAGAGTCATGACAGGCAGGATAGAATCACGTCAGGCAGGATAGAGTCATGACAAGAAGGAGAGAGTCATGATAGAGTCATGACAGGCAGGATAGAATCACGTCAGGCAGGATAGTGTCATGACAGGCAGGACAGAGTCATGACAGGCAGGAGAGAGTCATGACAAGAAGGAGAGAGTCATGATAGAGTCATGACAGGCAGGATAGAGTCATGATATAGTCAGACAGGCAGGACAGAGTCATGATATAGTCATGACAGGCAGGACAGAGTCATGATAGAGTCATGTCAGGCAGGACAGAGTCATGATAGAGTCATGTCAGGCAGGAGAGAGTCATGACAGGTTTAGGTGAAGCTGGTTGATGAGTGCAGCACACAATCATGAGTGAGGTGGCTGTATGTCACCGAATGCTGCTGGCTTGATCTTCAGCATCACGGTGGCCTGCAGCTGGCTGCTTGTCTCTGTCTTGCAGAGCTTGGAGTCTGCTCTAGTCATTGAAGCAGGGTGTTTGGTTTATAACACAGCAAGCAGGGTAGAGCTGTCCACACCCAACCTCTTTTGGTGTGTGTGTGTGTGTGTGTGTGTGTGTGTGTGTGTGTGTGTGTGTGTGTGTGTGTGTGTGTGTGTGTGTGTGTGTGTGTGTGTGTGTGTGTGTGTGTGTGTGTGTGTCAAAAATCAAGTCAAGTCAAAATTTTATTTCCAGATGGTACATTGAATAAGCAATGCATTTGCTTTGTGGTGTGTGTGTGTGTGTGTGTGTGTGTGTGTGTGTGTGTGTGTGTGTGTGTGTGTGTGTGTGTGTGTGTGTGTGTGTGTGTGTGTGTGTGTGTGTGATGGGTGGGTGGGTGGGTGGGTGGGTGGGAGGTGTATTATTATTTATTTGCAGGGGGTAGGGGGTGGGTGTGGGTGTGGGGTGAGTGGTGGTGGGGGTGGTGGTGGTGGTGGTGGTGGTGGTGTGGTGGGTGTGGTGTGGTGTGTGTGTGTGTGTGTATGCGTGTGTATGTGTGTGTGTGGTGTGGTGGTGGTGGTGGTGGTGGTGGTGTGTGTGCGCGCGCGCGGTGTTGTGTGTGTGTGTGTGTGTGTGTTGTGTGTGTGTGTGTGTGTTTTGTGTGTCTGTGTGTGAGTCAAAGTCAAAGTAAAACTTTTATTTTCAGATGGTACCTTGAATAAGCTGTGTGTGTATGTGTAAGTCAAATTCAAAGTCAAAGTAAAACTTTTATCTCCAGATGGCACATTGAATAAGCAGTGTGTGTGTGTGTTTGTGTTTCTGTGTGTTTTTGTGTGTGTGCTCGCGCACGCGCGTGGGTGTAAGTCAAAGTCAAAACTTAAACTTTTATTTTCAGATGGTACATTGAATAAGCAGCGTGTGTGATTGTGTGTGTGTGTTCTTTTCTGAGTTTTCATGGTTTGTTTTCCAGATGTCATAGAAGTGAACATCTTATAGCTATCACACTGCATGTGCCAGGAGTTCCAGTATTACATCAACACACACTTGCTGATCCACAGCTTCTCTCAGAGTGTTGCACGAAGCTTGGCTGTAAACTGCACATCAGCGTTATTTACATGTTGTCACTACACGCTGACATTGAGGAGACAGGTTTACTACATTTGTCATCTTCTGCGATGAAAAATAAAATAAAATTTTTTTTAAAAATAATAATAAAAAAATAGAATAAATTAAAAAATAATAATAATAATAATAATATAATGATAATAATAATAATAATAAATGGAACTTATATAGCGCTATATCTTGCAAAGACAAATCTAAGCGCATGCATTCAACCTAATCTTGCACAGTCATGCAATCAATGATAAATAATCAATAGTTTAAACAAACAGATATTACAAACATGGTGCGCTGCAGACAAAATCTATTAAATAAAATTTCAATAGTCAAATGTTTTTCAAAAGCACACACAGACTCACACAGGTCGTATACTTTAGCAGGGTGATAGGACATGGGTTAGTGAAGGTTGGATAGTTCTGATATGAAACAGGAGGGGGGGGGGGGAATCTTAGGTTTGAAATGAGCACAGGTGGTGTACACGTCTCTTGTCCCTGTCAGCCATAGCAATCTCAACACTGTCACTTCATTACCAGTTACCAAGACTCATACCTGAACTGTGACTTCGGAGTCAAGAGGAGTCAGTACAATCCTGTCGTTTCTTCTTCTGGCCTGTGCATTTGTCTTGTTGCTGTATAACGTACTCTGGAGCAAGAAATGTATATCCAGGATTTGTATAGGTTTTTTCTGTAATATCATCAAGCAATCCATTGATCTTTCATCTCCTCAATCGCCTTTTTTATCTTCTGCTCTGACAATGCTGTGAAGAGCAAGTGCTGGTGCATCATGGACAGTGTTCTGTTTGCTTACTGATCCAGTACAGGAAGAATGTTAGAACTTGAGAACTGGGAAAACATTGTGAAATGAGGGAAAACGGACAAAGCTGTGGTATTTTTTGCTGTCAGTTATATGGCATGAAGCTTTCTTTTTTTATGAATTCAAAAGAAATGAGAAAATCCATGTCATTATAATGCACAACAGACAACCCTGATGATTGTACCTAAAACTGAACAGCAATATCTGTAAAAGACACAATTATATAACAGAGGCCCAACGTCCAATTTCACTCCCTCCTCTCTCCCCCCCCCCCCTCCCCTTATCTTTAATGTTCTATTCATTTGATGTTTGGCCGGCATCACGTCATCCAATCAAAGTCTATTCGTGATTAGTTGGTGGATCGGTGGTCTAGAGGTAACGCGCCTGTCTAGAAAGCGAAAAGTCCGGGTCTGAAGTGTGCGGCGGTTCGTACCCCGTTTGGACCGGAAACTTTTCCCCCATCCATTAGACCATGAGTGGTGGTCTGGGCGCTAGTCTTTCGGATGAAACGATAAACCGAGGTCCCGTGTGTTACACGTAATTATTTAGCGCACGTAAAAAAAACCCACGGCAACAAGAGAGTTGTCCCTGGCAAAATTCTTAGAAAAAAGCCACTCTGATAGGGAAACAAATACAGTTGCAGACATGTGGAAAAAAAAGAAAAAAAAAGGGTGGCGCAGCGCTTGTGGCGACGCGCTCTCCCGCTCTCCCCGGGAAGAGCAGCCCAAATTTCACGGAGAAATCTGCCGTGACTTAAAGTGGTATGAAATGAAATCTGAGCGCTTTGATTTGTTGCTTTACAAGATTCAGCGCTATATAAATTCCATACATTATTATTATTATTATTATTATTATTATTATTATTATTATTATTATTATTACCACCACTACCACAAGAGTTCCAACACAGCCAGTCTGCTGGTGCCAGAGAGTGCCAGAGTGTGAGAGGAACTGTTGGCGAGCGACCAGAGAATGCTCTGGCATGGTCGTCCATCCTCTGAGTGTGCTGATCTGACATCCACCCAGCAATCTGCAGCCGTCATCAATGGACATAACGAGCAGGGACAGGTAGAGGACTGATCTGAATCAATGGCCGGTAACATATTGACCAGTGTAGTACAAGATGACGTGAGTCATGGAGTGGGCTGAAATCACCAGGAATCATCCACAAAGAAAATCACTCTGACTAAAAGTCTAGCAACTTTGTGTATGTGTTTATTATTTTTTTTAGGATTTTTACTTTGCTGTTCTTGTTGTTTGTTCTATTGTTGTTGTCTAGATGTGGCTGTTGTAGTTGTTGGAATTTTTTTGTTTTCGTTGTTTTGTTTTGTTTTCTTTGTTTGTTGTTGTCCTTGCTTTGTTTCTTTTTTTAGGGTGGTGGGGGTGTTTGTTTAGTTACTTTCTTTTTCGGAGGGATGTTTGTTTTGGTTTTTGCTGTTTGTCGTTGTATGTTGCTGTTTTCTATCTACGTGTATATTTGGCTGTTGGAATCATTATTCTTTTATTAGAAGAACTTTGCCATCAACAACTCTGTGTGAGTTGACTGCTATTCTCCTTAGGGAAAATCATTATAGCCATAAGCAATAACCAGGGTTGTTGTTTTTTAATCTTCGGGTGATTCTCAAAAAGACTTGTTGGTCTGTCTTTGACAAGACACACCCCATCTCGTCATTCCAGTGTCTTCAAGCTTAACCAAAAACAGACTGCACTGAGGACCTCAGTCTGCAATCTGATTCCCTGACCAGCATCCTAGATCACCACTGAAGACCGAGTGAGATCAGAAACACGTGTATAGCTGCACAGTTTTCATCTGAGATTTACAAGTGGACGAGGTGACAGCCCTGATCTGGCCTCTGTGGTCGGCGGGGCTGTAAACAACAGGACTGGATTGATCAGAAAAACTTCAGAGCTCCTGTTTCCTACTGCTTTAGGCTGCAAACTCTCTGACACACTCCAGCTCGATGAAACCAAACTGTGTCAGTCTTTCAAGTAAAGAGTACACATGTGTGTTCTGCTTCGGTTTTTCTGAATGACTAGTATGACGGAATCACGGCTTTAGTCGTCAGTGTCTCAGAGCAGACGACAATCATGTCTTGGAGTTGGAGACCAGCCACCGCCTCCTTCATTCAAGACGAAGATGTCCACAGGTTGAGGAAAGCCAACACACGCGCACACACAAGTCACTCAAGAATGAATTGAAAACTTCGATTGATGAGAATTTCACGAAGCGTATGCTGAGCGTCATATATCTTTAGGCTGTTTAGATGTGTGTGTGTGTGGGGGGGGGTGAAATATCTCTGACTTGTAAATCTCCGTCTGCTTTATCCACCGTAGCTGTGGGCTCTGGAAATCTGTAATTAAACATATTATGGGCAGAAAAAACGAGGACAGTCTGAGAGAGAGAGAAATGAAATCAAATGAAACGTTTATTCGTAAATGTCATGGCCCCTTAGAAGTACGGATACAAATAACACAAGCAACAATATGATGTACAGTTGATGGTAGTATGTTACACAGAGAGTGGGGGGAGGGAGAGGGAGAGACAGAGAGAGACAGAGAGAGACAGAGACCGAGAGAAACAGATACAGAGAGACCCAGACACAGAGAAGACAGAGAGTGAGGCAGACAGACAGGCGCGCGCGCACGCACACACACACACGCACACACACACACACACACACACACACACACTCACACACACACACACACACACGCGCGCGCGCGTGCATAAACAGAAACAGAGAAATACAGCATCCCCGAAATAGCATCACTACACAGCTGATTTAATAGAGCAAGAAATAGAAAGAAAGAAAGAACATCCACAGAATTCTGCTACTTCCTGTCAACGAGAAATCTTTTCTCTAACAAAAGTCTTCACTCTTTCCATTTTGAAAACGGCTACAATGGAGGCTGTCTTTATCGTGGATGCGACAATGTCCCTAGCGTCATGTCAAGACTAGCATCAAACACTCTGGCCAGTCCATTCTGCATTCAGCCTGTTTCCTCCTGTGCTGTACGGGGACGGGATAGCTCAGTGGTCGGAGCACTCACTTTCCCCCAGCCAAGGTTAAGCAGCATTGAGCGTGGTTACCACTTGGATGGGTGACCGTTTGTGCGCCTTGGCCTCAGTACAGTCACCCAGTTCACCCAGTTGTAAATGGGTACCTGCCCTCTTTAGGGTCAGGGAAGGTAAAGCAGCGAGGGAGAGGAGATGGGCGCCGCCCTCAATATGCTGGCCCCTAGAGAAGTGAGGTCTCTGACGCCTCGCTCCCCTACGATCTTATAGGTTATGGGACACCCTTTACCTTTGACTGTATAGGATGGGTCCGTGGTCTGCATGCAATGCATCTGTGTGGAAAGACAAAGTTCACGAGTTCGATCCCCGTCTTAACCTAACCCCTTTCCCCCTCCCACCAGCCATTTCATCCATTTGGCCTTAAGTGGTGGTCTGGGTGCTAGTCTTCCAAACGAGAGGGTAAACTGAGGTCCCATGTGAAATATACATTAAGACATAACAGAACTCCTGCGGTGACGCCATCTCCCCGTGGAGAGCAGCCTGAGCTTCGTGTCCAGAGATCTGCCATGACTGAAAGGTGTGTACCATACAGCGCAAGAAATAACATATAATACAAAACAAATTAATACAGCACAACAAAATACAATACAATCCAATACAACACAACAATACAATGCAATACAATACAAAATGATTCAATAAATACAATACAATACAATTCGATATAATACAATGCAATATGATTCTCTCAGCTTCTGATAAACGTGTAAATTGGCTTGTATCGAATACTTCCCTCCACATAGCTTTCCAACAATACAAGTAAGGTGAAACCACACAGAATCACCGCGGAACTGGACAATTCACAAACATAATCCCCCCAGCCCTGCCAGCCATGAAACGCCAGGGAAATGAATGCTGCAATCCTGTTTCCAGCATCACTCTCTTGCCTCTGTGACCAGGAGATAGCCTGACAGAAACCAGAGTGCAATTATCGCCTCATTCAAATCAAACGAGGAATTCTCAAAATTCAAGATCATTCCAAAGTAATCCATCCTAGCCAAGACTAAACTGCTGAGAAAATCGATGCTGCAATCCTATTTCCAGCATCGTTCTCCCGTTTCAGTGAACAGAAAGATAGGATGGCAGGAATCAACGGACAGTTATCACCTCATTCAAAATCAAAATGAACATTTAGAATTTTAGAATCAAGATCATTTAAAATGCATCTATCCTCACCAAGTCTAAAATTCTAGGAGGAAGACCAGGCTGTAGTTCTCTTCCCGGCGTTATTCTCACGTATCTGAGGTCGGGAGGTAGGGTGGCTAGAATCAAAGTGTAATAAATTATTATTACCAACACGTTTCAAGATCAATGTAAACACTCAACAGTCCAAAATCCAAAATCATTCGAAATTCACCCATCCTAGCCAAGTCCCAAAAGTACAAGAAAGATCAATACCTTAATCCTCTTCCCAACATGTATTCTTATGTCTCTGTGATAGGGATGATAAGGTGACCGGTATCAGAGGACATTGGTCACTGCTTTTGTAACAGGAGACAGGGGGAAATGCTGCAGACATCGAAGGCATTTTTAAAAAGTGCTTTATTTCAAGGATAATGGAATAAGCACTTATGCTTTTTTACACCCGGTCCCCGTGTGTATGCGGTTTTGTAAACTCTGTCATCTGTTCCTTCCGGCACACAATGGCCTACTCTTACGAAAAGCGTAACAGGATTTAACGTGTGCGCAAGATGTTCTGCGTGCGTTCGCACACGGGGCCTCGGTTTATAGTCTCATCCGAAGGACCGAATGTCAGTGGATAGGGACCCAACCCAAGTGAAAACTGACGGTCATCTAAATGCCTGCTGTCTGCTCTCTGCCACACTGACTGGGTTTGTTTTGTTTTTCAGCCTGGCATATAACTATCAACAATACTGATGTGATTGTTATCAACACAAACTTTGATCACCACAATAATGTAGAGTCATTGACAACCTACTCTTTTATTTCTAGAAAGGTGGTGGTGGTGGTGGTGGTGGTGGTGGTGGTGGTGGTGAACGTTTTCCAATCTCTCCGTTGTCCCGGAGGATCACCCAGAACATGCACTTTGTCTTTTCTCATCCCACCTGAGAATCTTTGAGACGAGTACACACGGGACAAGACATGCGCGTGTTTGGGCTGTTTTCAATACCATACCTCATCATACAGGCAGCCGTCCTACCTGCTTCAGAGCATTTTCTCCTCCTTTTAATGTAAGAATCAAACTGCTGTACTAGGCTAGGTCACTGCTCAAGACAATGGCCAGCACACCGCTTCACAGCGTACCAACACGCTGCGGGTACAGGAACAGACCAGGCCATTCCCTTTGCTTGCTTGCTTCCCTGACTGACTGGCTGACTGACTGACTGACTGGCAGAGCTGTGGGCTGCTGCTGGAATCAGAGGCCAGTCACCACCTCAGTCAGGATCGGTGGCTTCACAGAAAGCCGGCAGAAAATCGAGTAAAGTGGGTGGCGGTGGGGGATGGGGGAGTGGGGGTAGAACTACACACACACGCACGCACGCACACACACAAACGCACGCACGCACGCACACAAACACACATGCACGCACATGCACGCACGCATGCACGCACGCACACACACAAACACACACACATGCACGTCTAATATCACTGAGAGTGAACAGACTTAAAATCGAAGACACATGCACGCACACACGCACGCACGCACGCACGCAAGCAAGCAAGCACACACGCATGTACGCACGCACGCACGCAAGCTAGCACACACACACACCACACACACACACACACACACACACACACACACGCACGCACGCACGCACACACACACACACACACACACACACACACAGAGGCGATCAATGTGGATGTGACAAAGCGTGTGCTGAGTGTCCCTCACCTGCAGGCCCTTTGTTCAGTTCTGGCTGTGAAATAATCGTTCCTGCACTGTCAAACCTCCTCTGCTTTAGACACCTAGCTGTCGGCTCCGGAAATCTGTGATTACAGGATTGAAGGCTTGTGAAATGTGGACCAGTTTTGAAAGAGAGAGAGACAGAAAGACAGACAGACAGACAGACCTAGACAGACAGACAGACCTAGACCTAGACAGACATACAGACAGACAGACAGAGACAGACAGACCTAGACAGACAGACAGACCTAGACAGACAGACATAGACAGACAGACATAGACAGACAGACAGACAGACAGACTGGGATTGCAGAACCATCTCCATGTACACGATGAGCTTGCCAGTACCAGGTCTTCTTCAGACTGGAAGCAGAAGCTCCGAGGTGTGAATGACTCCTGTCGAATTTAACTCCTGCCATCCATCCCCGCCCCCTGTTCCCCTTGACATGGGCAGATGGCCTGGCTCATTACGTTATTTGACTTGACTTGACTTGACTTGACTCCTGCCATAGTTTTGGGTTCCCCGTCCCCTAATACAGCTGCCTAACAGTAGCAAGAGGAATGAAATTCAGAGATTCATTCAGATTCAGATTCATATTCAGAATAGTTTATTGCCATTTAAGTCATGTAGACTTATTTGACACAACAAAAACATCAATTATAATTATTCTCTATTTTGGTTAAAAGTGATGTACACTATAAAAAAAAATGTTGCATTCTACTTCTCTTTTTCTCTTTTTTCAAAACACTCATACACATATCTGATGATATCTGCTTGATACATATCAACTGTGATTATGTCACTTAATTTATGTACACAGTTTTTGCGTTTTTTGTCTTTCGCTTTGATTTTTAATAACATTTAATTATTTCTGAGTTCATCATATAAAATACATTCATCGAGTAAATGAAATTCATCTTCTATTTTGTTACAGTATCTACATTTTCTGTCCTCTCTGGATATATTTTGGTGCCTCCCTTTCTCTACAATTAAATTGTGAGAGCTTGTGCAAAATTCACAATACGTCTTCTTATGGGTTTCGTTTTCATAGTTTATTAAATATGGTTCCATTCTGTATTCTTTTGTAGCATAATCATAAAATTTTAGTTTTGCAAACTCTTTCTTCTGGTAGATCCAAAATGTTTTATACATGTCCTCAAGCTTTCTTCTAACAGCATAACTCAACCGATGAACATTAAGAGTACTTTGGTTCTTCCAGACATGTTTGAATCCAATTGTGTACAAAATATTTTTCACTGTGTTGATCCATTTATCATATGCATTCGTCTGATACATAAAGTCGTATACTATTCTGATATAAGAGTCTGGTTTTGAGTGTAACTAGTGTGGTATGAATCTACAACTTTGGGTAAACGAAATCCGTCACTTCTGAACCAACCACTACAGGCTAGACAAACAAATCAGTGCTGCATCCTCTCCTCCAGCATTATTCACCCATCGCAGTGATGGGGAGACAGGGTGGGGGGGGGGGGCTGAAATCGAACACCAATAATTATCGCCTCATTTCTGACGGACGGAACACAGGCTGAAAGAAACCAGCAGAAAATCGGAGAGGAGGGAATAAGTATTAGTGATGGACCAGGACGGCATGAAGTGTAAATGGCCTGGCATCCGAATGCCTTCTGTTGACTCTATGCTCTGTGAGGGGAGAACCAGACTGACTGTCCCCTGTGCCTGGTGTGAAGACCACAGAGTCTGTGCTAAAGGTCTGCGATTGGGTGGCCTGTATAGTGTGCAGTGTAAGCCATGAGCAACCCTCTCCTCTTTTGATGATTTACATAGCAACACACACGCACGCATGCATGCACATAGATAGATAGATAGATAGATAGATAGATAGATAGATAGATAGATAGATAGATAGATAGATAGATAGATAGATAGATAGATAGATAGATAGATAGATAGATAGATAGATAGATAGATAGATGGATGGATGGATGGATGGATGGATGGATGGATGGATGGATGGATGGATGGATGGATGGATGGATGGATAATCTCCTGTGCACAATGGAACACAGGTAAGTGTGCGTTTTATCTGATCCAAGAACACATACACGTATCTATCCCAGTCTTTTTGTCAACCATAAAGATTCAATTACACAACCGTTTGTTGTTGTTGTGATTATACCATGGCTATTTCATATGTTATGTGATTATATCATGGCTATATCATATGGTATGTGATTATCTCATGTCTATATCATATGTTATGTGATTATATCATGTCTATATCATGTGATTATCTCATGTCTATATCATATGTTATGTGATTATCTCATGTCTATATCATATATTATGTGACCATGTCATGTCTATATCATATCATGTGAATATATCATGTCTGTATCATGTTATGTGAATATATCATGTCTATATCATATCATGTGATTACATTATGTCTATATCATATCATGTGATTATATCATGTCTATATAATATGTTATGCGATTATATCATGTCTATATCACATGTTATGTGATTATATCATGTCTATATCATATGCGATTATCTCATGTCTATATCATATGTTATATGACCATGTCATGTCTATATCATATCAAGTGAATATATCATGTATGTATCATGTTATGTGAATGTATCATGTCTATATCATATCATGTGATTACATTATGTCTATATCACATCATGTGATTATATCATGTCTATATAATATGTTATGCGATTATATCATGTCTATATCATATATTAAGTGATTATATCATGTGTATATCATATATTATGTGATTCTAGGTAAAGGTAAAGGAGTCCCATAACCTATAAGGTCGTAGGGGAGCGAGGCGTCAGAGACCTCACTTCTCTAGGGCCAGCATATTGAGGGCGGCGCCCATCTCTTCTCCCTCGCTGCTTTACCTTCCCTGACCCTAAAGAGGCAAGTACCCATTTACAGCTGGGTGAACTGGGGGAACTATACTGAAGCCAAGGCGCGCAAACGGTCACCCATCCAACTGGTAACCACGCTCGACGCTGCTTAACTTGGCTGGGGGAAAGCAAGTGCTCCGACCACTGAGCTATCCCGATTATATCATGTCTATATCATATATTAAGTGATTATATCATGTCTATATCATATATTAAGTGATTAATAATAATAATAATAATGCATGGAATTTATATAGCGCTGAATCTTGTAAAGTTACAAATCAAAGCGCTCAGATTTCATTTCATACCACTTTAAGTCACGGCAGATTTCTCTCCGTGAAATTCGGGCTGCTCTCCCCGGGGAGAGCGGGACAGCGCGTCGCCACAAGCGCAGCGCCACCCATTTTTTTTCTTTTTCATGTCTGCAACTGTATTTGTTTCCCTATCAGAGTGGCTTTTTTCTAAGAATTTTGCCAGGGACAACTCTCTTGTTGCCGTGGGTTCTTTTACGTGCGCTAAATAATTACGTGTAACACAGGGACCTCATGTCTATATCATATATTAAATGATTATATTATTTACATGTCATATATTACGTGATTATATCATGTCTACATCATATATTATGTGATTATATCATGTCTATATCATATATTATGTGATTATACCATGGCTATATAATGTGATTATATCATGTCTATATCATATATTAAATGATTATATCATTTACATGTCATATATTACGTGATTATATCGACGTCCAGCAGAGACTTCCCAGTTAGGGACAGCGGGCAGCCTGTGACTACTGTGGCTGACATCAGGACGAACAGCCGGTAGTGTTGTGGGTTTGATGCATCTGGCTGCTGTCTTTATCGACACTGATCAAGCACATTCTGTTGCAAGATGTCAGAGTGTTGCATTATATTGTGTTTGCTCTGTTGTATTGTGTTGTGTTATATTGTGTCATGTTGTGCTGTGTTGTGCTGTGTCGTGTTGTGTCGTGTCGTGTTGTGCTGTGTTGTGTCGTGTTGTGTTGTGTCGTGCTGTGTTGTGTCGTTTTTGTTGTGTCATGTTGTGCTGTGTTGTGCTGTGTCGTGTTGTGCTGTGTCGTGTTGTGCTGTGTTGTGTCGTGTTGTGTTGTGTCGTGCTGTGTTGTGTCGTGCTGTGTTGTGTCGTGCTGTGTTGTGTCATGCTGTGTTGTGTCGTGCTGTGTTGTGTCGTGCTGTGTTGTTGTGTCGTGCTGTGTTGTGTCGTGTCGTGTCGTGTCGTGTCGTGTTGTGAGTGTGTCGTGCTGTGGTGTGTTGTGGTGTGTTGTGTTGTGTTGTGTTGCAATGCGTTGATTTGGGCTGTGTTGCGTTACGGTGTGCTGCGTTGCATCTTATGGTATCTTATTTTATTGTGTTGCTTTGTTTTATACTACATTGTATTCCATGATTTGCTCTACGTTGCATCGTATTGTGCTGTATTGTACTGTGTTGTGTTGAATTGTAAGTAAAAAAGGAAAATATATAAATGAGCATGCATACAAAAGAAGCAGGCAGACATGCAGATTCATTATAAGGAAGGTACAGGAGAAAGAAAAACTCAAGAACAGCAACTAAATATTTTGTCACATATGAAGTATAAACTCTATTAAAGGAAGTTTGTTTTGATAACGAACAGAACTGTCCTCTTTTTCATTACGAACAGAACTGTCATCAAATCTTATTCTTTTCTCTTAAAAAAAAACCGAACGCATAACATTTAACACAAAACATGCTGATAATTTAGCCTACAGAATCGGCAACAGCAGCAGCAGTAGCAGCAGCATCACTAACAAGAGCTGATCACAGCACTCAAGTTCCACGTCTCATTTCCCTCCCTCCTTTCCCCATTTGTTGGGCTTTGTTCATTTCAAGTCTGGCCTGAGTCAAGCCAAGCAATCAAAGCCTATTCTTCACCTCCCCCACCCCCACCCCACCCCCCCCCCCTCCCCCATCATCACTCAGCCATTCCCCCGCGGCCACTAGAAATTGCCAAACTGTGACATGAAAAGTTGGCTAGCCAAAAAAGTGTCCGGGCCATCTTCTGAGTGTGTGTGGAAACTGGATGTGGGCATCTGTAATGTTCTTCACTGAATTACCGCGTTGGCACACAGTGTACTGGCGCTCAATCACTGGCTGGCTGTTTGTGGGTGTCCCTCCACATGGACAGTTAGTTCACCAGCTGAGACTGTCAGAAGTCATCCAGAGAGAGAGAGAGAGAGAGAGAGAGAGAGACAGAGAGAGAGAGACAGACAGACAGACAGACACAGAGAGAGAGACAGCATACAGACACAGACACAGAGACACAGAGAGAACAGAGAGAGAGAGTGAGAGAGATTTTTCTTTTTTCTTTTTTTAAATTCTTTTATATCGAGGATAATGGAATAAGCACTTATGTGCTTTTTTCATCCAGTCCCCGTGTGTATGCAGTTTGTACATTTTGTCATCCGTTTCCACCGGCACACAATGGCCTACTCTTCCAAAAAGCGGAACGGGTTTTAACGTGTGGGCAAGATGTTCTGCGTGCGTTCGCACACGGAACCTTGGTTTATAGTCTCATCCGAAGGACTTTTGGGGAGAGTGGAGTCAGCACTGATGTTAACTCAGAGATGGTTTTTCTATTAAGAGAGAGAGAGAGAGGAGAGAGAGAAGAGAGAGAGAGAGAGAGAGAAGAGAGAGGAGAGAGAGAGAGAGAGAGATGAGAGAGAGAGAGAGAGAGAGAAGAGAGAGAGAGCAGCTGAATGGTGAAGATTGAACAAAGCAAGAAATGTGTCGGCCGATGATTGTCTATGGTCATGAAAGCGTGCTGATTATTATTTTTATATTTTTATTGTAAAGAGTGTCTGCCGGCATGACAGCCCGTGACTGCGTGTTGTTTGGAGTGGATGCCTTTCTAACAGAGATTGGAGTATAAGATCAACACCCTTTGTTTCAAATGTCTCCACAAATCTGCACCCTCTTATCTCTGTAACTGTCTTCACCTGTACACTCCATCCCGTTCCCTTCGTTCAGCTGCAGATACTTTGTGCTTTCGAACACCCAGATTCAAACAAACCACTGTTGGCCGTCGCTCTTTCTCTATTTCTGGCCCATCCACCTGGAATGACCTCCCTCTTTCACTTCGCCAAAAGCCTTCACTTGATACCTTCAAATCTAGCCTCAAAACACACCTATTTCCTACCTGAGACTTTTCTCCTCAAATCTGTCCCTAATCTTCAACAGCATCCTTCACCTCTTAAGTGTGTTCGCGAGTGTGTGTGTGTGTGTGTGTGTGTGTGGTGTGTGTGTGTGTGTGTGTGTGTGTGTGTGTGTGTGTGTGTGTGTGTGTGTGTGTGTGTGTGTGTGTGTGTGTGTATGTGTGTGTGTGTGTGGTGTATGTGTGGTGTGTGTGTATGTGTGTGTTGTGTGTGTGTGTGTGGTGTTGTGGGTGTGTAATGTGTTGTGTATGTGTGTTAGTGTCGTGTCGTGTGTGTGTGTGTTGGTATTAGTGCGCGCATGTTTAATTTTGTTGTTTTTTGTTTAAGGAGGTTGCGTGCGTGTAAATGATTTGAGTGCAAGCGCTTCGATTTGTTTGGGGTTTTTTTACAAGATTCAGCGCTATATAAATTCCATATTATTATTATTATTATTATTATTATTATTAAATGTTTCCATCTTAGCGTTACACTAAAGCTACAGCAGATCTCTCTGCGTGAAATGTGGGCTGTTCACCCCGGGGAGAGCTTCTCACCCCAATAGCAGCGCCACTCTTTTTTCTTTTCTTTTCTTTATTTTTTGGGGGTGCGTATTTTCTTGTCTGCAGGTGTATTTCTTTCCTGTCTGAAAGTGTGTTTCTTTTATAGAATTTTGTCTGTGATAACTCTCTTGTTGCTGTGGGCTCTTTTACGTACACTAATGCGTTTTGCACAAGTGACCTCAGTTATAGTGTCTCATTCAAAAGACTTGCACCCAGATCCCCACTCAAGGTCTAAAGGATGGGAGAGGAGGGCAAGCTCTGGTTTGGACTGGGATCGAACCCGGCACTCCTGGCTTTCAAAACTTTGTTTTGTTACCTTTAGACATCCAACCCAAGGATGCCCTACCTTTAAACCACCGGCTTGGAAGACCTGGCTATACTTAGCTTGCACTGGCCATGCCGCATAAAGAGCACTGGCCGCGCCTCACAAATAGCACTGGCCACACCTCAGAAATAGCACTGGCCACATCTCACAAATAGCACCGGCCATGCCGCATAAATAGCACTGGCCGCACTTCAGAAATAGCACTGGCCACACCTCGGGAATAGCACGCCTCACAAATAGCACTGGCCACACCTCGCAAATAGCACTGACCGCACCTCACAAATAGCACTGGCCACACCTCAGAAATAGCACTGGCCACACCTCAGGAATAGCACTGGCCACACCTCACAAATAGCACTGGCCACACCTCAGGAATAGCACTGGCCGCACCTCACAAATAGCACTGGCCACACCTCACAAATAGCACTGGCCTTGCCTCAGAAATAATCAAATATTTATAAGTAAAGGTGGGAAAAGAAAAGCATTGCACTGATGTGGCTTCCTCTTCAAGGAGTAAGGAAGCCAGACTGTCACCTCGCTCCAACAAACAAGAGGTACAACATCCTGCTATCAGCCCACACAGTGCAATGCAATGCTTCGGTGCTCAGATCTCTGGCTAAGACATAACGACAGAGAACTCTGATTCTGGGGTCAGTCACAAGTCAGGATGTCTTTTGGTATTCACTTGCATCATTGTCACGCTCATGAACAAAGGATCTGACTTAGGATGATGTCATTAAAACATGGATAAGTGTGTACTGGTTACTGATGTCAGAACGAATTTGCGGCAAAATCACGGAATGACAAGAAAGAAAGAAAGAAAGAAAGAAAGAAAGAAAGACAGACAGACAGAAAGACAGAAAGAAAGTAAATTGTAAGGAAGGAAGGAAGAACGAAAGGAAAGAAAAACATACAGACAGAAAGGCAGACAGCCAGACAGCAGAACAGAATATGAATGAACGAATGAATGAATGAATGAATGAATGAATGAATGAATGAAAAATTAAAAAAGAAAGAAAAACAAGACAAGACAAAACAGGCAAGCAAACAGGCAGGTGAACGGACGGGCAGACAGACAGAGAGACAAAATAAAAACTGAAAGAAGGAAAGACAGAACGAATAAACGAACGAATGAATGAATGAACATAAATATCATTCAGGTATAACTGCATCAGTAAAACATGAATAAGCATGCACGTTTTTTAACCAACTATTTGATAAATAAATATTCAGACTAATTATAAATCCCTAAAAATTCGATAGCCCAACATTACCAAACTGTAAAAAAAATAGCCACGAACCAAAAAGCAGACAACACAAACCTATACAAACAACAATATCAAAGAAAATTAATCTGTTGCCGAGACCAATCCAGAAAACGACAGTAACATAAAAGTCTTTAATTTGGCACAGTACGCCAGGACTGTTTGAAATGACTTTCAATTAGCATGTTAGGGCTGTTTAATGACTGTCAAGTGTGACTGGTAATTAATTAATGTGATAATGACTCCAACCACACCAACTGCTGACGCTAACATAAAACCATTTCATGCATTTCATCACACTTTCTCCGTCTTTGTTTTTCTCTTTGGTTGGCTGGTTGGTTGGTTGGTTGGTTGGTTGGTTGGCTGGCTGGCTGTTTGCTTGATTATTCGGTTTCTTTATTGTGCTTTCGATTACATTAACTTTTGTAGTCACAGTTGTGTTTGGTGTTATTGTAGTGGTTGCTGGTGAGATGTTTTGCCTTTATTTTAATCATTATTAATGCTTTTTGGTTTGTTTGAATGTGATAGCTATTTTCAGATAAAGATGACAACGATAACAACAATAACAACAAACAGGACTTCTCTCTCTCCTTCTCCCTCCCTCCCTGTCTCTCTTCCTTCCCTTCTTACCCTCTCCCCCCCTTCCTTCTCTCCCCCCCCTTTCCTTCCTCTCCCCATCACCCCCCCCCCCTTAAGCTCCCCTCCCTTAAAATTTAAAAAGCCCTGAGGTTAAGCGGGGCCCTCCCCTCGGCATACTCTTTTAAATTTCTAAACCACACACGTAGTGTACCCCCCCAAATTTTTAAAGTTAAACAAAAACCCTGAGGTCATCTACCTGTGTATGCTGCCTCCCGTTAATCTGTTTCCCGATCGGGGGGGTGGGAAAACAATCGATTGCATAAGTTACCTGGGAGGTAAGTGAGGAGGTAGGCAGGGCAGGGCAGGGAAGGTAAGTAAGGTAAGGAAGGTAGGCAAAGCAAGGCAAAAGGGAGGGGCTATGTAACCCCTCAAAACAGGTGCCCATTTGTATGAAAAACTTGATCCGATTCGGGATGAGTATGTGACTGGTTGGGGGAAGGAGAAAAGGGAGTGCGATGTAAAAAATAAAGAAATCATTAAAGGGTTTTGCTCCTACGTTTGGGCGCACGGTCCCGGATATGTTGGTAACCACGGTTTGGTTTTTTTTCCTCTCTTTCCCCAAAGGGTTCCGCCTGTCTCCGAATTCTTTTGAAGGTTCGTGGGTTGTTTTGTTCTTGGAGGAAATTTAATGCTGCAAAACTCCCCTATCTAGCTTTTAAAAATTTCGCGACTTTGGGGGGCCCTTTAGCTTTTTCCCTGTTTTAAAAGCAAACGGGGATTTTTTTCTGGGTTTTTGGTCTTCAGCTTGTCTGTAGGGGATGGACCCTGTCGTGGTCACTACCAATATAGCGCCCGGGGAAATTCTTTTCTGGGTTGTTGTGCTCGACTTAATCGTTTGGGGGCCAAGATGTAGTCAATTGGTTATGGTTTTCCTTTGGTGAGTGCCACGTGTTCTTTTGAAGTCTTGGGGGGTATAAAGGGTTTGGGGCGGTAAAATTGTGGCTGCTTGCGAATAAGGTGAAGAACAAAAACCCCGAACGGCCGAAGAGTTTAGAAAGTCAAAGGTCATTTAGAAAAAGATGATGAGGGATGGGGATGGATGTCAGAACTGCTCCAAGGTTTAGAAGGGGAAATGGGGAAAAGGGGCAGCAAAGAGGGGTACCACCTCAGGTATAACCAAAAATCCCCGAGCCAAAGACCCCCGTTATTGAAAACAAAAAAGGGGGGGCAGTCCTTTAAAAGAGCGCCTATATGAAGGATGGGCGAATTTGCAGAGACTGTCACTACAATGAAGGGTGATCCGAAAAACTTAGGCAAGATCCCGACCCTCAGATCCTGAAAACACAGGTGCTGGAGGAAGAGGTAGAAGAAGCAGTAAGATCCCTGAAAGGAGGCAAGTCATCAGGGATTGACAACATCCCGGCTGAGCTCATCAAGAACGGGGGCCCCAGAGATGATCAAGGCATTAACAATCATCTGCCAACGCATCTGGACCAGCAAAGAGTGGCCTGAACAGTGGACCCAATCCATCATAGTTCCACTTCCAAAGAAGGAGACCTGAAGAAGTGCCAAAATTACAGAACAATCAGTCTGATAAGCCATCCAAGCAAAGTTATGCTACGCATTGCCTTGAACAGACTGAAACCACAAGCAGAGAAATCCTATCAGAAAAACCCAGGCAGGATTCAGACCAGGTCGAAGCACTGTCGAACAGATCTTCAACATCAGAATGCTCATAGAGAAGCATCTCCAACATCAGCTACAGCTCTACAACAACTTCATTGACTTCAAGAAGACCTTCGATCGAGTGTGGCAAGAAGCTCTGTGGCAAGTCATGAGAGACTATAGCTTCGACGAGGACCTGATTCAAGTCATCCAGGCGCTGTATGACAGCTCCCACAGTGCAGTCCTCATGGGTGGAGAAATCGGGGAGTTCTTCCGGACTTCAGTTGGAGTTCGACAAGGCTGCCCGCTATCCCCCGTTTTTTTCAACGTGTTCCTGGAGAACATCATGCAGGAGGCCCTCCTTGGCTTCAAGACCACAATCACAATAGGAGGAAGGCCAGTCTGCAATCTTCGATTCGCAGACGATATTGATCTCATGGGCCTCAGTGAAGAAGAACTCCAGGATCTCACCACCAGACTGGAAACATCAGCCAATGCCCACGGTATGGAGATCAGCACGGAGAAGAGCAAGATCCTAGTGAACAGTACCACACCGACCACTCCCACCAGCATCAAGATGAGTGGCGAGACACTAGAGGAGGTGGAAACTTTCAAGTACCTGGAGCAGTCATCACCAAAGAAGGCACGAGCACACAAAGGTGAAGATCAGACTTGCTGTGGCACTCTCCTCCATGACTAAGCTGGCGAAAGTGTGGAGAAACCACAACATCAGAACCCACACTAAGGTCAGACTCTACAAGGCACTCGTCACATCCTTGCCTTGTACAGCTGTGAAGC
>CM054142.1:71665405-71670405 GCA_028751875.1 Rapana venosa | reverse complement strand
CTTCTTCTTCGCGATTCTTCTTCTTCTTCTTCTTCTTCTTCTTCTTCTTCTTCTTCTTCTTCTTCTTCTTCTTCTTCTTCTTCGCAATTCTTCTTCGCAATTCTTCTTCTTCTTCTTCTTCGCAATTCTTCTTCTTCTTCTTCGCAATTCTTCTTCGCAATTCTTCTTCTTCTTCGCAATTCTTCTTCTCCTTCTTCTTCTTCTCCTCCTTCTCCTTCTCCTCCTCCTCCTTCTCCTTCTCCTTCTCCTCCTTCTCCTCCTCCTCCTCCTCCTCCTTCTTCTGCTTCTTCAGCTAAAGCCTCCAGGGACACGCAATTCTGTGATTCAGTGTCCACACGTTGTCTGCTCCGTGTGGAACCGTTTTCATCTCCATTGTTTATATAGCCTTCCTCTATCTGTTTTCTCTGTCTGTCTGTCTGTCTGTCTGTGTGTCTGCATGCCTGCCTGTCTTTCTGTCTGTTTGTCTCTCTCTCTATCTATCTATCTATCTCGCTCTCTCCCTCCCTCCCTCTATTACTTTATCTGTTTCTCTATCTCTGTGTATCTCTCTTATCTCTGTCTCTCTCTGTCTCTCTACAAAAACGAAAAAGCAGCAATACTATATCAACAACAACAACAATGACGACGATGGGGATGTAGCAATGATAGTGACACTGTTATGGTGGCACCTCTTTTAAATACAACAGCCCAACTTGTAAACAGAGAGGTGTGTTATAAGAACAAAACGCAACACAAGACACAACAAAGCCATAACAAGGAAACCTCAACCGCTTCAAACCTAACCCCCACCCCCACTGACCCTTCCCCCCCCCCTGCACTACCTCCTCCACCCCCACCACACCCTCACCCCGCCACCCTGTCAACCTCCTTCCCTCACTGCGTGGTTTGGGAACACGTGGTGTAATCCCCACAGTGTATGCGCAGACAGCCATCAGGAATAAGCGGTGCGTGATCACTGCAGCAGTGTGTATGCTGGTCCTCTGTCATCTGTTATCCCACACTGGAGTCAGTACAGGACAGATTAGCGTCAGTCTACAGTGGACAGGGCAGGGCACTGACTGAGGAAACTGCCTTTGCTGTATGCCTGCACAGGTTAGAACAGATGACAGACAACAATAGTTGCTGTCTGAGTGTTGGGAGAGAAAGAAGAAGAAGAAGAAGTACAGCAGAGTTTGTGAGTGTACGAGTTCTGGATATAGTGTGTCCTGGCATTGCTAGAACTATCATGTTTTCTGTTTCTGTCTCTGTTATTTTGTTTCTTTATCTCTATATGATTCTAGCCACCAGCAACAAAGGCAGGGGGGGGGGGGGTACGGGATAGCGTAGTTGTTAGAACATTGCGCTGGCAATCTGATGACCCAGGTTCGATTCCCGTTCAAGGGAATATTTTCCTCTGGAGTTAACATCAGTGCAGACTCCTCTCTCCCCAAAAGTCTTTCGGATGAGACTATAAACCGAGGCCCCGTGTGCGAACGCACGCAGAACATCTTGCGCACACGTAAATTCCTGTTCCGCTTTTCGAAAGAGTAGGCCATTGTGTGCCGGTGGGAACAGATGACAATTTACAAAACCGCATACAAACGGGGACTGGATGTAAAAAAGCACATAAGTGCTTATTTCATTATTCTCGATATAAAAGAATAAAAATAAAAACCATGTATGCACGATTCGAAACATAAATCTCACTTTCACTTGAGTCACTGACTTGTCTGGTGCATTTTTTAATCTGTTCAGATTATGTATTTTCCAAACTCGAACAGTTCAGTTTTGTAGTATAGAGAAAAGTTATCATTCTAGGAAGCACAGGGTCCATGGTTCAAATCTAATCTGAAGCCTTCTCTTTCTTTTCTGTTTTAGATGTCTGTAAATTGTGGTCTGGGCAACAGTCGTTTGAATAGAACAATCAACTGAAGTCCCCAAAACAAGATTAGTTATCATTATTATGTAAAACAATCCCCAGTAAAGGGGATTGTTCTTGGTGAAATAAATTCAGAATGAAAGGCAGTCTTATGACATAAGACTAAAAACCAGAAAGGAAATGAGGAAAGAGCATGGCCTTGAAGCTGAAGCAGCATCTTTCCCACAGGGAAAAGAACAACTCTAAACACAGAACTATGGCGCCACCAGAACATAATGCACTATTATGACATAGAGCGCAATACAATAATGTGATACAATACGCAACAAAACTGTCTTTGCTGTTTTACGTCTACAACCTCATATGGCCTCCACACCTCCACACTCCACCATTCCCAATGCTCCACTTCATTCCACTCCATCCCCAGTCCCTTCCCCTCACTGTGTGGTTTGCGAACAACTGGTGTAATGACCATAGTATATGTACAGACAACTGGTGTAATGTCCCTATAGTGTATGTACAGTTATCTGGTGTAATGTCCCTATAGTGTATGTACAGACAACTGGTGTAATGTCCCTATAGTGTATGTACAGTTATCTGGTGTAATGCCCCATAGTGTATGTACAGACATCTGAGGTAATGCCCCATAGTGTATGTACAGTTATCTGGTGTAATGTCCCTATAGTGTATGTACAGTTATCTGGTGTAATGCCCAATAGTGTATGTACAGTTATCTGGTGTAATGCCCAATAGTGTATGTACAGTTATCTGGTGTAATGCCCCATAGTGTGTGTACAGTTATCTGGTGTAATGCCCCATAGTGTATGTACAGACAACTGGTGTAATGCCCAATAGTGTATGTACAGTTATCTGGTGTAATTTCCCATAGTGTATGTACAGTTATCTGGTGTAATGCCCAATAGTGTATGTACAGTTATCTGGTGTAATTTCCCATAGTGTATGTACAGTTATCTGGTGTAATGCCCAATAGTGTATGTACAGTTATCTGGTGTAATGCCCAATAGTGTATGTACAGTTATCTGGTGTACTGCCCAATAATGTATGTACAGTTATCTGGTGTAATGCCCTATAGTGTATGTACAGTTATCTGGTGTAATGCCCCATAGTGTATGTACAGTTATCTGGTGTAATGCCCCATAGTGTATGTACAGTTATCTGGTGTAATGCCCCATAGTGTATGTACAGTTATCTGGTGTAATGCCCAATAGTGTATGTACAGTTATCTGGTGTAATGCCCCATAGTGTGTGTACTGTTATCTGGTGTAATTTCCCATAGTGTATGTACAGACATCTGAGGTAATGCCCTATAGTGTATGTACAGTTATCTGGTGTAATGCCCCATAGTGTATGTATAGTTATCTGGTGTAATGCCTATAGTGTATGTACAGTTATCTGGTGTAATGCCCTATAGTGTATGTACAGTTATCTGGTGTAATCCCCATAGTGTATTTACAGTTATCTGGTGTAATCCCCATAGTGTATTTACAGTTATCTGGTGTAATGCCCATAGTGTATGTACAGTTATCTGGTGTAATCCCCATAGTGTATGCACAGACAGCCATCAGGATGAAGGTGTTGTGATCACTGCAGTGTGTATGCTGGTCCACCCCAATCTGTTATTGCAAACCGTAGTCAGTGCAGTATGGATTTTGGTATGTACGCCAATGTCCCATTTTGTGTGGTGGGGAGTTTATTGGTGTTCCCTGTGTTTCATACAGGGACAGGATAGCTCAGTGGTCGGAGTACTCGCTTTCCCCAGCCACGTTAAGCAGCTTCAAGCTTTGGCTACCACTTGGATGGGTGACCGTTTGTCTGCCTTGGCTTCAGTACAGTCCCCCAGTTCACCCAGCTGTAAATGGGTACTTACCTCTTTAGGGTCAGGGAAGGTAAAGCAGCGAGGGAGAGGAGATGGGCGCCGCCCTCAATATGCTGGGCCCTAAAGAAGCTGAGGTCTCTGATGCCTCGCTCCTCTACGACCACAAGGGTTATGGGACCACTTGACCTTTCCCTCGTGTTTCTTCTGGCTGGGACTCCATCTACCATCAGTCAGGTGCTACAGGGTCCAATTTATGAACCTTGCAAGATCTGGAGATTCTTGACAAGCTAGCAAATCAGATGCAAAAAGCATCACACCGGAGAAGAATACTACTGTCGGAAGGTCCTAAAAATGCATAGATCTAAACAGAAAAACTTCTCGCCGCATCTTCTGTACATTTCGTAATAGATATAGGAAGCAACATGGTGCAAAAATAGTATTCAGATTATTATAGCTGCTCACAAAATTGGACATTTTGGGGTTAAATGTGAAATATAGATGATGATACTGTGTCAAGATTTCTGCATTCTTGTTGAAATAAATACCAGTAGATGACAGGCTCTGTCAATGCTGACAATCCTCTCTGCCATGATGTAAAGAACGATAGCAGTGTTGGAACAGCTAGTGTTGGAAATAGCAACTCCATCGCTAGCAACATAGAATCTTAATGCACTGTCAAAAAGCGACAATGGCCAACAGCTACACACAATAATAAGCATAAAAAGTAAACCATTCCTCTATCACTACTACTCAATGCAAAATAACAACAAACTGTCTGTATGGCATTCAAGAAAGAAAGAAAGGAAGGAAGGAAGGAAGGAAGGAAGGAAGGAAGGAAGGAAGGAAGAAAGGAAGGAAGGAAGGAAGACAGGAGGGAAGGAAGGAATGGAAATGATGCAAAAAGTTGCCAAAATCGCACAAAGGAATACACCTAGATATAACTCTTATCATGAACAAAAATGCCCATCTAAACTTCATAATGAACTTGTGTATGGGACCAAAGTAGTTCAGACAAATTTGTTAAGCTACAACATCTTTGGATGACAGCAGTCGGGGTGCACTACAACAATTCAGAAAGGTTCTTCTTCTTCTTCTTCTTCTTCTTCGTCGTCGTCGTCGTCTTCTTCTTCTTCTTCTTCTTCTATTTCTCTTTCCTCTTCTTCTTCTTCTTCTTTTTCTTCTTCTTCTTCTTCTTCTTCTTCTTCTTCTTCTTCTTCTTCTTCTTCTTCTTTCTTCTTCTTCTTCTTCTTCGTCGTCGTCGTCGTCGTCGTCGTCGTTGAACTCTCAGACAGCAATGACTGCTGT
>CM054142.1:71652905-71660405 GCA_028751875.1 Rapana venosa | reverse complement strand
AATATGTATTAGAGGAGTATTACATACAATCTGTATTACAAGAGTATTACAGCATATGTCAGAAGAGTATTACGGCATGTATCAGAAGAATATTACGCACAATATGTATCAGAAGAGAGTTACATACACTATGTATTGGCAGAGTAATAAAACAATACGTATCAGAAGAGAGTTACATACAATATGTATCAGAAGAGAGTTACATACAATATGTATTGGCAGGGTAATAAAACAATATGTATCAGAAGAGAGTTACATATAATATGTATTGTCAGAGTAATAAAACAATATGTATCAGAAGAGAGTTACATACAATATATATTGTCAGAGTAATAAAATAATATGTGTCAGAAGAGAGTTACATACAATATGTATTGGCAGGGTAATAAAACAATATGTATCAGAAGAGTTACATACATTATGTATTGGAAGAGTAATAAAACAATATGTATCAGAAGAGAGTTACATGCAATATATATTGGCAGAGTAATAAAACAATATGTTTCAGAAGAGAGTTACATACAATATGTATTGGCAGAGTAATAAAACAATATGTATCAGAAGAGAGTTACATACAAAATGTATTGGCAGAGTAATAAAACAATATGTATCAGAAGAGAGTTACATACAATATGTATTGACAGAGTAATAAAACAATATGTATCAGAAGAGAGTTACATACAATATGTATTGGCAGGGTAATACAACAATATGTATCAGGAGAGAGTTACATACAATATGTATCAGAAGAGTGTTACATACAATATGCATCAGAAGAGTATTACATACAAAATGTATTAGAAGAGTGTTACATACAAAATGTATCAGAAGATTATTACATACAATCTGTATTACAAGAGTATTACAACAATATGTATTACAAGAGTATTACGATATGTATCAGAAGAGTATTACATACAATATGTATCAGAAGAGTGTTACATACAATATGTATCAGAAGAGAGTTACATACAAAATGTATTGGCAGGGTAATACAATGGCACGGACTTCCTCTAAACGTGAAAGGTGAGGTGTTTGTCTGGCGGTAGTTTGAACATTGCGGCAGGGCCACAGCTCAAGGACACAACTGTTTCTGAATGCTGCTGCTTGTGGTGATGGGGCCGCTCAACAGGTGGCATCACTTATCTGTAAAATAAAATATCACACACACGCGCGCGCACGCATACACACACACCACGCACGCGCGCGCGCGCACGCACACACCACACGCACGTATGCGCGCGCGCATGTTCGCACGCGCGCGCACGCACACACACGCACGCACGCACGCACACTTACACACACTCAGGGAAAGGAGAGAGAAAGAGAGAGATAGCGTGACAGACAGACAGACAGACAGAGAAGAAGAACAAGAAGAAAAAGAACAAGAAGAAAAAGTAAATGCCTCTCCCCAATCCTCTTAAAATAATAATGAGAATAAATAATAATAATATTATTATAATTAGAAGAAGAAGAAGAAGAGAAGAAGAAGAAGAGAAGAAGAAGAAGAAGAAGAAGAAGAAGAAGAAGAAGAAGAAAAAGAGGTATTATCTATTTGTGCACACATAATTTTAGTAAGCTTCACTCTCTCACACACTCACACACTCACTCACATACACACATACACACACACACACTCAAACACACTCAAACACACACACACACACACACACACTCACTCACACACACTCACACACACTCACACACACTCACACACACTCACACACACTCAAACACACACACACTCACACACACACACACTCACACACAATACACACTCACACACACATACACATACACACACACATACACATACACACACACATACACATACACACACATGTATCGCGATTACCTTGATCTAGATTTGTTATCATATCATATTTTTTTGCGTTACCAATCTCTCTCTCTCTCTCTCTCTCTCTCTCTCTCTCTCTCTCTCTCTCTCTCTCTCTCTCTCTCTCTCTCTCTCTCTCTCTCTCTCTCTCTCTCTCTCTCCCTCTCGGGGACTGGATGCTAAAGAAAAACATGGGTGCCTGTTCATTATCCTCGAAATAAAAGACTTTGTCATTCTCTCTCTCTCTCTCTCTCTCTCTCTCTCTCTCTCTCTCTCTCTCTCTCTCTCTCTCTCTCACTCTCTCTCCCTGTCAATTATTTATCACAGTTAATCACACTTTGCCTTCATTAGATAAAATAGCCTGGTTTGTATGTCACAGAGAGAAAGAGAGAGAAGGCAAGGCAAGGCAAAGGGTTGTACACTTGTGCAATAATTGCCTACTAGCCAGTGATGTGTGTTTGTGTGCTGGTGTTAGTGCCAGTAAGCTTGTTTGCTGGTGTCAACTGTAGGTCTTTACCAGTAGTAGTAGTAGTAGTAGTAGTAGTAGTTACATAAATGATATACATGATTTCAAAGACGTATTTACCAGTGTTTAGCAGATTTTAAAAGTTACAGATTCTTACAGCGCTATAGAAATATATTAGAGAGCCAATAAAATTACTTTTCAGTGCTTGTATCTGTTTATATATATATATACCTATATAGAGAGAGAGAGCCAATAGAATTATTTTTCAGCGCTTGTATCTGTTTATATATTATATATTTATATTCATGTACTTTATTTATATATATATATAGATATATTGCCTACGTAGCTTCCTGTACTTGATAGCACCCACCACCTTCCTCCATATGCGTCAGCAGTACAGATAATGCTGAACTTTGAAGAGAAAGAAAAACAATGCCTGCCTGATTTTATAGTCAAACTAGCGTTGGGTGTATGTAGAGTGAATGTGTTTGTTTCCGTGTTGTTGTTGTTGTTGGTTTTTTATTGATTGATTGATTGATTGATTGATTGGTTGATTGATTTATTGATGGCTAGTCTGTTCGCTTGCTTGACCGCATGCTGACGTGCTCATTTGTGTGGTGTGGTAGGCCTGCTTATTTTCCCTTGACTGGGCCAAGACAATGCATTGTTCACTGTACAGTACAGTAAGGCATGTAATATGTCAACAGGCAGTACAGTGTTGACGTACCGGTGTACTGTAAGTCACAGTTTTAATTAACCTGCCAACAGCTGTGCAAGACTTTACCTTCAGTGTCAAAGTCAAAACGACCTGACAGTGTAGAGAGATTAGGCTGTTCTATTTTGATTTATTTAATCAGCGAAAAGACAGCTGTGGCTGTGATTGTGTCACGTCAGTGTAGACCCAGTGTCACTGCAGGCGTCCGTCCTCCTCCTATCTTTCTACTGTGTTGATTCTCTTGTTGGGCGTTCCCTAGCTCCGGCACCCAGATCAGGACTTTATTTTTCAGTAAATGCAGAGAAAGAAAGATCGGCTAAATATTTGAGGGGGGGCGGGGGGTGTCATTCCTTGGGTAGAGCTCCGAGGTTCACCAATGGTGAGATTTTAGCATGTTATATGCGACCGGGTTTTGGCCCCACCGTTGATTAAGGTAGCCGCTTTCCGAATTCGGGGAATAAACAAGTGATGGAATCTGCGACTTCTGGCTTTTGGAGATGGTGTGTGTTACCCATCTCCAGACCCATCTGTCTATCCACCAGAACCAGGCGTGTCTTGTCTGGAGAGACGGTCCACACAGCTCTGAAGGCTGTTGCTGGTGCCGGGCTGTAGTCTGAAGTACTGAGTAGCGCGTCGCCGCCTTCTTCGTGGCGGAAAGGAAAGGTGAGAATGATGAGGAAAGACACAGGTAGGTAGGTAGGAAGGTAGGTAGTAGGTAGGTAGGTAGGTACCCGAGTAACAACAGGCGGAAATTCGACACGGGACAAAATAGCGTTAGAAATAACAGCTAGAAGAAGAAAAGGCGGGAGGAGGAGGGGGGTGGGGGGGGGGGGTGGAGAGAGACAGACAGGCATACAGACAGACAGAGAGACAGAGAGACAGACAGGCAGCAGAACACGGCAGTTTGTAAGAATATCATCTTGGTGTTGTTTGACATCATTCTGAACACTATCTCCCTCATCTCCTGTTCTGTTCGTAACACTATCTCCCTCATCTCCTGTTCTGCTCTGAACACTATCTCCCTCATCTCCTGTTCTGCTCTGAACAGTCTCTCTCTCATCTCCTGTTCTGAACAGTCTCTCCTTCGTCTCCTGTTCTGTTCTGAACAGTCTCTCTCTCATCTCCTGTTCTAAACAGTCTCTCCTTCATCTCATCTCCTGTTCTGAACAGTCTCCCCCTCATCTCCTGTTCTGTTCTGAACAGTTTCTCCCTCATCTCCTGTTCTGAACAGTCTCTCCCTCATCTCCTGCTCTGTTCTGAACACTATCTCTCTCATCTCTGTCCTGTTCTGAACACTATCTCCCTCATCTCCTGTTCTGTTCTGAACAGTCTCTCTCTCATCTCCTGTCCTGTTCTGAACACTATCTCTCTCATCTCCTGTTCTGAGCAATCTCTCTCTCATCTCCTGTCCTGTTCTGAACACTATCTCTCTCATCTCCTGTTCTGAGCAATCTCTCTCTCATCTCCTGTCCTGTCTGTCCCTTTCTGACACGAGGGCACAGAGCTGGCC
The DNA here is from genome assembly GCA_028751875.1 of Rapana venosa. Lineage (NCBI taxonomy): Eukaryota > Metazoa > Mollusca > Gastropoda > Neogastropoda > Muricidae > Rapana > Rapana venosa. The sequence goes on along the minus strand of CM054142.1, from coordinate 71,655,874 downwards.
TGCTCTTCCGCAGACTTTGACAAGCCAGAGATGAGAGACAATGCCTGTCCCCGGGCCACAGTCTGACACATGGGCAGAAAAGGGTGGCTCTCTTGTCCACCTAGTCTCATTGTTGTAGCGATTCCATCCACAGTGTTAGACACGCCAAAGCAAAAACAGGGAAACCTTTATGTTTTTTGTGATCAGTTTTGCAAAATGTTAACAGCATAACAAAACATTTTGGTTTAATGTAGCTTAATTTACCGTAATTTCTTTTTTTTTTAATCATTTGCGTAACTGTTTTTCAGTGGGATAAATTGTTATTATGTGTATTAATTTTGAAAGTGATCTTTGATGACAGTAAGTTATGGAACTAAGTAACAAAATTAATCACCGCTGTATCATGTAACTGCAAGTTTCTTACAATTCAAGTCATTTTCATCAGTCACTTTATCACCTCACAAACAGAGAAAGTCATGGTGGGTTGACAAGCCGTGGGTAAAGAGTGAACAGAAGAACATTTAGCACAGAAACTAACACAGCACAGTACACACCTATCACCTCGACACACCACAAGGTAATGCCTATACCAACACCAATACCAGCACTTTATCATCTTAGTTCTTACACAATATTAACAAACCCAGACCTGGCCATCTCCTCAAAACAGCTCTATCACAGGCAGTAGAAGGCAGGTGGCATATTCAGAGACATTCCAACGCTATCTTCATGCTGTATTGTTGCATATCTGGATGGTAAAAGCGCTTATGTATTTATATATTCTTTTTGTGTAATCACTAACATGTTGCATTCTTTGTTGATGGCCGTCTTGTCTGTGGGAGGTATGCAAGACACAGAGATGGGTGAGGAGATGAAGTCCTGATAATGATGATATTACTGGGCCTGCAGTGACCTCTGTCATGTTACACACCATGCAGTCTGGCTTTTGTTGTTGACGCAGTGTATTCAAACACCACAGAGACTGAAGCTGTTTTACATTGTTTGATTTTTCTTTCCTTTTCTTTTCTTGGCACAAATCACACTGTTTAAACTTTGGTCACAGCTGTTACTTACTTCACCATGTTTGAACTTGTTTTGCACTTTGGCATAATGTTAAAAAAAATTGCTTCTTCGTTTGCCATAATGTTGGAAACATTTGCTCTTCGATTGCATAACGGGATAGCCTGGTGGTTAGCGTGATGCGCTCGTGATTTGCTGAACCGAGTTCGATTCTCGTTCAAGTAGGAAATTTTTCCTCTGATTTATCATGCCGATACTCCAAAAAGTCCTTCGGATGAGACTATAAACTGATGTCCGATTGTGCGAACGCAGGCAGAACATCTCTGGACCGTTAAAACCCGTTCCCTTTTCGAACAGTAAGAGGCATTGTGTCCGGTGGGAACGGATGCAAAACACAAAACTGCCACACACGGACTGGAGATTAAAAACAGCACCGTGTGGATATCGAATCCTCGAAATCAAAGATAAAATGATAATAATTTGCAAAAATTGCCTTCTCAGGCTAATCAATACTTTTACTCAAACTGATGTCGGACAGGTTAGAAATGTTGCACCTTTGGCTTTTCTTTCTTACTAACGATTGTTATTGTTGCAAAATTTAGGCTTTTATTTTTTCTCGACTAAGCTTTCTCAGGTCCAATGGTGAGATTTCGCGTATGCTCCTCCCCGCCCCCTTATTCCCCCATCCCCTCTCTTCACTAACAACCACATCCTATCATGCTCACCTTAAGGTAGCCGACTCCGATTTGGGCTGGTGTCTAAACCAACACTGTACGTACACTTGCTTTCAGTTGTCATCCGTTTCTACAGGAACGAAATGCCATCTTCCGAAAAGCGAACCGGATTTTTTGGTGTGTGTCAAACTGTCACCTCGTCGCCCGGACTTCATGGTTCATCCGTTCTCAGGAGCGAAATGGTCTACTCTTCCGAAAAGCGAAACGGGTTTTTTTAATGTGTGTGCAAGCTGTTCTGCGTGCGTTCGCACTCGAGACCTCGGTTAAGAGTCTCATCCGAAGTGCTCGTGGAGGAGTGAAGTCAGCGCTGATGTTTAACTCCAGGAGAAACATGTCCTGGAAAGTGTACCTTCCATGATGGCTCGATCCCGGGCTGTCAGACCTCGAGCATAACCCTCTAACCACTGGGCTACCACCTGCCCACCCCCGCCCCCTGCCCCCCCCCCCCCCCCCCCACCCCCACCCACCCCTACCCACCCACCCCTATCAGGCATAAAATGAAAGTTGGTCAGCTGGAGTTTAGTTTCGTTCATTTGACCAGTTTTTGTTTTTGGAAGATTTTCAGCTAGTTTATCCAGCTTACGTTATTTTACTCCAGATTTGTTGTCGTTGTCGTCGTTGTTGTTGTTGTTGTTGTTGTTGTTGTTTGTTTGTTTGTCCTGAGACGTGTTGTCCTTTCTGTTCAACAGGGCTCATCACTGCAGACAGACAGACAGACAGACAGACAGACAGACAGCCGCTTTACGTCCTGCCTTGTTCTTCATCCTAGTGTCGGCGTCGTCATCGTCGGTTGGATTTGGATTTTTGTTTGTGCTTCTTTATTTCGTTTGGTTGTGGTCTGCGTGGTGGCTGAGTTGTTTAAGGCACAATGGGTTATCTGCACTGGACCTCGCACTCTCCTCGGATGCTGCTGCTGCTGCTGGTGCCGATCATCGTCAGTGTGATAGGTGAGTGAGTGACTGCTGGCTGAAACTTGGTTCTGCTGTGTTGTGTTGTGTTGTGTTGTGTTGTGTCATGTTCTGTTCTGTTCTGCTCTACTCTACTCTGTTCTGCTCTGCTCTGTTCTTCTCTGCTATGCTCTGCTCTGTTCTGATCCGCTCTGTTCTGATCCGCTCTGTTCTGATCCGCTCTGTTCTGATCTTATCTGTTCTGATCTGTCCTGCTGTGATGCTCTTTACTGTGCTACGTTCTGTTCTATTATGTTCTTTCCGTGTGTGTGTTGTGTGTGTGTGTGTG
>CM054142.1:71637905-71642905 GCA_028751875.1 Rapana venosa | reverse complement strand
GTGATTTTACCAGCATTTTAAACCATACCAGTCATTTAACCAGCATTTAAAACCATACCAGTGATTTAATCAGCATTTAAAACCATGCCAGTGATTTAACCAGCATTTAAAACCATACCAGTGATTTAACCAGCATTTAAAACCATGCCAGTGATTTAACCAGCATTTCAAACCATACCAGTGATTTAAGTAAGAACCATTTCTAAATGAGGACATGTAGGGGAATTCAAACCCCTGCCAGTGATCTAAACAAGAAAGGACAGGTAGGGGCAGTTAAACCCATGCCAGTGATTTAAACAAGAACCATTACTTAAAAATGAAAAATAGCAGCATTTAAACCCATGTCAGTGCTTTGAGCACAAAATGGTAAATTTTTATAAAAATTCATGACGTCAATTTTCCATAGTCATCAATAAACAAGGATTAAATTGGCCCCCATGGTGGTTTCTAAAAGCAGTTCCAAGCATTGATTTGGACATTAAACCAGCTTTGAAAGCAGCGCCCATGAATTGAGCAGTGATGGGTATTTAAAGCTGACTAATAGCGACATTGATTTCTCACAGGTAGCAGTGTAGTCATGGTTGGTTGACTGTGACTGAGGTGTGTGGTAGAGACTTTGGCTGTAGTCAGGTTCTGGGGAACCAGTGTTCCTTTGTTTTCTAAGCAAAGCAATGTTGTGCAGTGTAATGTAGTGTTGTGTTGTGTTGTATTATTAATCTTTGTGGTGTAATTTTAATGTGGACTGCGCCATGTATTGGCTATAGGTGCTTTGAGTGCTCTCATAAAAAGAAAAGATGCCAGCTTATAGTCTCTCTGCCTGTGTTGAGGCATGCCTGTGCATGTTTTACATGACACATTTACACAAGCTTATGGTCACACACACACACACACACACACATACACCTGCATGCGCATGTACGGCACACACACAGAGCCAGTGAGAAGTTAAACCTTACACCACTTCTATAACATCCAAACAGTTTATAGAACTAAATTCATTTCCATAGTAATTTTGGGGGAAAATCGAAATGAGCTCTAATAATAATAATAATAATAATAATAACAATAATGTATGGAATTTGTACAGCGCTAAATCTTCTAAAGCAACAAATCAAAGCGCTCAGATGACATATTATGTTAACCTGCCTCACTTTCTCTAAACTTGTGTCAGTGATTTCAACAGAAATCGTCACCTCAAGAAAGGTATGTAGCCTACTTGCAGCATCCAGCAGCTGTAGACACAAAATCATGGTATCAGTACCACATGAATTCTCAGCACTAATTGATCGCCATTTAATTCACCTGCACATCAATGTTTAACAAAGACACTGACCACAGCCATCATCGATTACAACCAGTTTCAAACTCAAGCATTTTAGGTTTCTCTCCTGGGAGGAAAAGCCTGACCCAGCTTTGAAATGGATGCCAGTGAGTTGAACACTGATGGTGTTACTGCTGACTAATGGAAGCCTTGGTGTTTCACAAGTACCGGTGATTAGTGGTTGGCTGACTGACTGAAGTGTGTGTGGAGACACTGGCTGTATGAAGTAAAGAAAGAGTAGTCCTTTGTTTTCTGAGCAAAGCAGTGCTGTGTAGTGTACTGTAGCAATGTGGTGCTGAGCTATACAGTGTCATTACACGCAGTACAATACAACACAATTTCAATATAATGCTGTGTTTTGTGTGTAGAAATGTGTCACTCGTGAATGCGTCAGCAAAGATACAGGAATAGTTTCGCATGTACACACCAGAAGGACTGCAGGCAGACATACACCCATGCACACACACGCGCTTACATACATACTAGGTATGCACCCATGCAAGCACACACACACACACACACACGCACATGTGCAGGCGCGCACACATGCACAGATAAACACCAGCAGTAGCTAAGGTTTACTCCACCTTCATAACAGCTTCTGAAGAAATAAAATCATCTCCACATTAGTATAGAAGGTTTAAACATGGGTCCCATAAGTATATAACAAAAAGCATACAAAACATCGGTGCTGCCTTTTCACAGAGTGGGATATTGTGTACCAGTCAGAATGGATGGTAAAGTTTTTAAACTGCATGTGCACATGTGTGGCATTTAGACACCAGCACCAAAGTGGGAATGGTATTACCTCAATAAGTGGGTAAAGGGTAGTACACGCAATATAACACCATTGATGAACCTGGGAGCTTTAGCCAAAGAAATAAAAACAATGATTAACCAGCTTGGAAAATGAAGACAACTTGACCACAAAAACGGGGGGGGGGGGGGGGGTGATTCTAAGACCAAGGATTTTTTGTCATAGCTGGAACTGTAATGGTTTACTGACTGTGATACAATATAATAGAGACACTACTGGGGTCTGGTTCAGGGCTGAGGTAGATCTTGGCATGTTCAACAAGGCGGTGTGTGTAGCCTGACGCTTTGTTATAGACATGGGACAGGCCATCCATGCAATCAGTACAGCACAATGCAAGGCCACGCTGGGTAGTAATGTGTGTAGCTATGCTGTGTGCTCATGTACACTTGTGTAAGCACATACATACCTACAGTGCGTGCAATGTCGCAGGTATGCAGACCAGTAGGTTCACGCACGCGCGCACACACACATACACACAGAGAAAAAGAAAGAGAGACAGACAGAGAGACAGAGTGAGAAACAGACAAACAGGGGCCTATTATAATCAGAGACAGATAGAAACAAAGCTGGTAAAAAGCGGCCAAAATGACAGGTATCATTCACACAGGGTGACGTCATGTCGACCCACCAGGGGAAATGTTCAAAGGGCTCCAGCAGTCACTCTCCAGGGACAGTAACTGTGATCTCGTGTTGAATTGGATTGTGTCCCATGCTGACAAGAGGGCACACTGCAATATTTAATGACGCCTCTCGCTGTTTGGGTGTCTGTTCTCTTTTTGGTTTATGACCTGTGTCCCGAATGTTCACGACTGACACACTAACTGACTGCCCAGAAGCTCAAATAAAACGTAATAAGAAAAAGTAACAAAAAAACTATGTTACCACAGTTGATGTAACAGATGAAGGTAGGTTGGCCTGTTTTAGCAACGTCATGTTGATTTTCAGAGTCCAATGTTTGGCAGGATGGAAAATGCCGTCCACAAAAAATAGTTCATTTTGTTAGTTGGTTAGTGAGTGAGTTACTTAGTTAGTTGGTCTGTCAGTCAGTCAGTCGGTTAGCTAGTTAGTTAGTTAGTTAGTTAGTTCGTTCGTTCGTTAGTTAGTTAGTTAGCTAGTTAGTTGCTTAAATAGTTGGTTGGTTGTCTGAGTAGATAGTTAATGGCATTTGTTCTGTGTGTTTCATTTAATTATTCACTTTACCTTTTTGTCACTTATTCAGTTACATTCAGTTACTTATGCACCATTGCTATCGACATTTGAAACAACAATGGCATCATAACAACCAGATTATATATATATAATCTGTGTATGTAGATATAATCAATCAGTATGAATGTGCTGTTGCTACAAATTCATTTAACATAAAAGGTGGTCATTCAAACCATATTGCTCCAGTTTTAAACACACACACACACCAAGAGAGACAGACACACAGACAGACAGACACACAGACAGACACACAGACAGACACACAGGCAGACAGAACCGGTGACCGCTTCCAAACCAATCTATGATCGATTATGCATCAAAAGCGTGCTTTTTTTTCAACCTCCCCCTTTCAGGTATCAAAAGCCTTAAGTTCAGACAGCATGCGTAAATGGACTGGCAGAAAAAAAAGGAGAGGGGGGGGGAAGGGAGGGGAGTAGGGGATGAGGGTGCAGGGAGGGTGCCCCATCAGTGCACATACTCCCGGCATCCAATCCCAAACCTCTACCGCCCAGTTGGGCAGCTTCCGGTAATTAGGGACACGCGCTTTGCCGGCGCGGCAAAACATTTGTCCAATCAATAACTCGCTTTTACACCCCGTCACAACTGTTACCACAGTGTGCGCGTGCTTAGGCAGACGACCAAGAGAAGGCTGGAAGCGGTTTGGGCGCGTTTGATCCCTGCTCTGTTTGTAAATCTGGTTCCAGAGCTGCAGATTGACCGCTGTGAATGGACGGGGTGGGGGTGGGGGGGGTGGGGGGGGGGAAGACTCTTTGTTTTCGGGCCGGAGGGGATTTTCTCCATTTAACCAGCCTGTTCAAACAAGGAGTGATCAGCGGCAGGTTTAATTCTGTTTCTGTCGAGTACTGCCTAAAACAGGATTGTGTTCAACATCCAATAAATTTAGTGTTATACAGAGTCTATACTATCCATCTCTCTCTCTCTCAACACACACGCACGCGCGCACACACACACACACACACACACACACATTTATAGATAGATAGATAGATAGATAGATAGATAGATAGATAGATAGATAGATAGATAGATAGATAGATGGATGGATGGATGGATGGATAGATAGATAGATAGATAGATAGATAGATAGATAGATAGATAGATAGATAGATAGATAGATAGATAGATAGATAGATAGATAGATAGATAGATAATACGGGAATGGGATAGCTCAGTGGTCGGCGCTCGCTTTCCCCAGCCAAGTTAAGCAGCGTCGAGCGTGGTTACCACTTGGATGGGTGACCCGTTTGTACGCATTGGCTTTAGTACAGTCCCCCAGTTCACCCACCTGTAAATGGGTACCTGCCCTCTTTAGGGTCAGGGAAGGTAAAGCAGCGAGGGAGAAGAGATGGGCGCCGCCCTCAATATGCTGGCCCTAGAGAAGTGAGGTCTCTGATGCCTCTCTGCCCGACGACCTTATAGGTTATGGGACACACACACACACACACACACACACACACACACACACACACATATATATATATATATATATATATATATATATATATATATATATATATATATATATATATATATATATATATATATATATATATATATATATATATATATAGGGGGACGGGATAGCCTAGTGATCAGAACGTTGCACTTGCAATCTGACGACCCGGGTTCGAT
>CM054142.1:71625405-71630405 GCA_028751875.1 Rapana venosa | reverse complement strand
TGTGTGTTGTGTTGTGTGTGTGTGCGTGCATCTCTCTCTCTCTCTCTCTCTCTCTCTCTCTCTCTCTCTCTCTCTCTCTCTCTCTCTCTCTCTCTCTCTCTCATCCTACTTCCCAGCCTTTTTCCTTTGCCCATCTTTCCAAATGAAAAAGCAAACAAAATAAACTCAGCCAAGAAAAAACTAATCAAAGGCAACAACAACACCAACAACAACAACACCACCAACAGTAATAGTTCTTTCAAAGCACAGATCTTACTACCTACCTACAGATCTCCCCAAAAGTCCTACGGATGAGACTATAAACCTTGGACCCGTGTGCGAACGCACACAGAACATCTTGCGCACACGTTAAATCCTGTTCCGCTATTCGTAAGAGTAGGCCATTGTGTGCCGGTGGGAACAGATGACAGAATTCACAAAACCGCATACACACGGGCACTGGATGTAAAAAAAAAAGCACATAAGTGCTTATTCCATTATCCTCGATATAAACAAATAAATAGATAATAAAATATGAGAAGATAATGATTATGTTGAAGCGGTAAGAAAAGTCCAATCGTAAGGTTTTACGACCGTCAGTTTGATAGAAGACCTGCCACAGAAAACAGAAGTTGATGGTGTCACCCACCACTGCACCTCTCTGTGGAGAAGCTGGGGTACCTAACTAATCCTGTGAGGGGAGTGAATAGCGGTGCTGTTTCTGACTTAAGCACAAGCAGCGGAGCACAAACATACAGGGGCACGCACGCGCATTCTTGCGTGCGCACACACACATACACACATGCGCGCATAGATAGATAGATAGATAGATAGATAGATAGATAGATAGATAGATAGATAGATAGATAGATAGATAGATAACACATGCGCACACACACACACACGCTTACACACACATACACACATGCGCGCATAGATAGATAGATAGATAGATAGATAGATAGATAGATAGATAGATAGATAGATAGATAGATAGATAGATAGATAGATAGATAGATAACACATGCGCACACACACACACACCACGCTTACACACACACTCACTCGCTCATTCATTCACACGCCTGCACGCTCGCGTAGACACGCACACACACTGCACTACACCTAACCCCTACCCTCTCTCTCTCTCTCTCTCTCTCTATCTCTCTCTCACTCTCTCTCTCTCTCTCTCTCTCTCTCTCTCTATCTCTTCTCTCTCTCTCTATCTCTCTCTCCTCTCTCTCTCTCTCTCTCTCTCTCTCTCTCTCTCTCTCTCTCTCTCTCTCTCTCTCTCTCTCTCTCTCTCTCTCTCTCTTCGGATGAGACTATAAACGAAGCCCCGTGTTCGAACGCATGCAGAACATCTTGCGCACAGGTTAAACCCCGTTCCGCTTTTCGAAAGAGAAGGCCATTGTGTACCGGTGGAAAAGATGAAAAAATTTTAAAAAAAACCCCGCATACAAAGGGACTGGATGAAAAAAAAAAAAAAGCACATGATCTTTTTTCCCATTTCCTCGTTTTAAAAAAAAAAAATTTTTTTTTTTTTAATCCTTCCTCTCTCTCTCTTCCCCTCCTCCCTCTCTCTCTCTCTTCATACACCACACACCACACACACACCACACCAAACACACACACACACACACACACACACACACAGCGCAGATCGATAAACAACAATACAGAAATTGTGACGCCCTAAACGACGATCACTCTTTGTAACGCTCACTACAACAAACCGAATCTTTCAGCCCCCTGTACACCCTAACATCCCAGTTCAGACAAAACAAAAAACAAAAGTGTGTTGTGTGGTGTGTGTGGGGGTGTGTGGTGTGTGTGTGTGTGTGTTTTGGGTGTGTGTGTGGTGTGGGGTTGTGTGCTGCGTGTGGTGTGTGTGTGTTTTGCGGCGGGGTCTGTGTGTTGTGCTCGCTCTGTGTGTGCGTGTTTGTGCCGCGCGGCTATGTGTGTGATTGGGGTGGCGCGGCGTGTGTTGGTGTGTGCCTGTGTCTGGTTGAGTGTGTGTGTGCCTCTGTGTGTCTGTCTGGGGTTCTGTGTGGGGGCCTCGTGTGTTGCCTTGGTTGGGGCGTGTGTTTGTGTTGTGCCTCTGTGTGTGCCTCTGGTGTGTCCCCTTGTGTGTGGGGCGGCCCTGTGTCTGTGTGTGTTTTTGTGTGTGTCTCACTCTGCAATGCCCTGGGGTTTGGGAACACAACTCCCTGCTTTTTTAAAATCCCATAAAAAAATTCAGGTTTGGGCTGAAAAAAAATCCTTAAGCTTTTGGCAAAAGAAGGCTTTAGCAAATGGGTGACTTCGGGCAGATGACTGAAAGACTGCTGAAAAAAAGTGTACAGCACTTAATAAGTTGGGTGTACACATTACGCTTTTTTACAAAAGCAGATAATTATTAAAGGCAAACAAGCATCTTTATGTAAAAGCAGTGGTAAACGATGGCTGGGAGCAAAAATGCCTGCCCACAAGCACATGCTTATACACATTCAACGAGACGTACATTTCCCGCCTTTCACACCCAGCACCCATCATTGCGTACCATCACAGAGAGAGACAGAACAGAGAGAACCAGAGAGAGAGACAGAGACAGAGAGAGACAGAGAGAGAGAGGCAGAAGAGACTCTGGGGAGGTTGAAATGTCATATTTGGGCCTTTGGGTTTTGGGGGAAAGGGGGAAATCAAAAACTGGGATATTAAAAAATTTGGAACAAGAAAAAAAATGGATTCTTTTTTGAAACAGACGGCAAGGGGTCATGTCTTGGGCCTGAACTTGAAAAACAATGACACCAGACTGCAACTCGAATAAATTTTTGTAATAATAATAATAATAATTTATGGAATTTATATACGCTGAATCTTTAAACAAAAAATCAAAAGCGCCGATTTTATTTTTCCACTTTAAGTCAGGCAGATTTTTTCTCCCTGAAATTTGGGCTGCTCTCCCCGGGGAGAGGGGAGAACGCGTCCCATTACGCTGCGCCACCCTTTCACCCTTTTTTTTTTTTTCTGCAGCTGTATTTGTTTCCCTATCAGCATTCCCTGTTAACAGCATACATCGAAATCGGTAGAAGTCAAAATGTAGCATTTCAATTCAGGTTGATATAAACAATATTTGTAAAGACATATTCTAGTTAACACATGCACCAGTTAAGTCCCAACATGACACAACAATTTCGTCCTTCTTTTAACGGAGAGAGAACTCGAACTCGAACTCGAAAGATTTATTCACAAAAAGGCCATTGGCCCATACATGAAGGGGGGTTGCCAAACTGCTTAGTATTTTAGTGAAAGAAATAAGTAACACAAAAAAAACCAATTTGTTATTCTACACCCACAATCACCACAATAAAAATCAGTTCAAAAAAAATATGACTTAAGAAACTACATTGCTCTTATTCTAAAGGCTTTACAGAAATATAAAGCAAGGCTGCGCACAATCTCAGGGTGACTAGATGCCATGAGTAGACAGAATCTAAATAAATTAGGCTGTCTACTAGACTTTACCGGAATGTAATTCTGTCTTACATCTTCTAATACTGGACAGCGCAGCACAAAATGAACTTCATCTTCCACTGTTTGCTTACATAATGGGCATAGCAACCTGAGGTCATCATCATCATATTCTATATATCTAAATTTATGAACATTTATGTCTGATACACCAAGTCTAAACTTAGACGTAATTCTTTTCAAATGTATGTCCATATCAAGCTTTAGATAAGGTTTGACCTCGTGTGAACCTATAAATTGTCTGTACATTTGAAATCTTTCACTGTTTTGTATATGACCACTCCACTGCTGCCAACGGCAGTCAATCAGTCTTTGCCTGAAAACCTTGATAAACTCTCTACAATTTTAACGGAGAGAAAGAGACAGAGAGAGACAGAGAGAGAGAGAGACAGAGAGAGAGACACACAGAGAGAGACACAGAGAGAGACACAGAGAGAGAATGTCCCTGCTTTCAAAGCAATCAATCAACCAATTGTGCATCACAAATGCTAGTTGAGCCCCCCCCCCCCCCCCCCCCTCCACGCATCATCCCCCAAGTTCAGACAGCTGAATGAATGGAATCACGCACGTGCGTGTGGCTGTGGATGGAGGAGGAGGAGGAGGGGGCAGAAAACAAGAGAGAAGAGGGGGGGGGGGCAGGGGGGGCACAGTGTCGGGTGTGCACGCTCACCACGTTTGATGGAAAGTCTCTCTGGTCCCACTTGGCGGTTTCCGGTAATTAAAGACATGCGCTTTGCCACTGTGGCTTAGCATTTGTCCAATCAATAGCCCGCTTTTTACACCCCCCCCCCCACCCTCCCCTCCCAACTGTTATCAACACTGCGCATGCTGGTTCAAAGTCTGATTACACAGCCACGGCTGCAATTCCGGAAGAAATCGTGTTTTCTGTTTTCGGGCAATATGGGGGGGGGGGGGTGGGGGGGGTGGTGTTGTTATGAAGGTGACAACTGACGTCAGATAAAAGGATTCGCCAGGAATGTTGTGTGTTCTTTTTTTGCAGAGCTGGTTTATGGGAATTGTGGTTCTGCTTGTCTTAAAAAAATACAGATCCATCTTAGAAAAAAAGTGAAATTTTACATGAATTTTCATGTTTAAAAACCATATAATAAAAATAATAATAATAATGTATGGAATTTATATAGCGCTGAATCTTGTAAAGCAACAAATCAAATCGCTCAAAAAAAAAAAAAAACCATATGATACAAAGCGTTCATTTAACAGTGTATAAACGCATGTGGTTGCGTGCTCACATAGTCATGTGTATGCAAATTTACACTCACTTATACTCTCTCTCTCTCTCTCTCATTCACTCCACACACACACACACACACACAAAGACAGAAAGCTAGCCAGACTAGCAGAAACAAGAGAAAGACAGGTACGCAGAGACAAGGAGAGAAACAAGCAAACAAACAGACAGGCAGACAGAGATAAACAGATAAAAGCAGAGATTTTTTTTTTATCGAGGATAATGGAATAAGCACTCATGTGCTTTTTTACATCCAGTC
>CM054142.1:71615405-71620405 GCA_028751875.1 Rapana venosa | reverse complement strand
CGTCATGTATGTAGGAGTGACTGTGTGCATGTCTGCACAGTTATCATATCACTCTGTGAAGTGACATACAGACAGACCGACAGACAGACAGACAGACAGACAGACCGACAGACAGACAGACAGACAAACCGACAGACAGACCGACAGACAGACAGACAGACAGACCGACCGACAGACAGACAGACAGACAGACCGACAGACAGACAAACAGACAGACAAACCGACAGACAGACAAACAGACAGACAAACCGACAGACAGACAGGCAGACAGACAGACAGACAGACAGACAGACAGATGTATGTCAGTGTTCCTTCCGTTAACAAGGAATGGGGGATCTCTTCTTCACGCGCACAGCTTGCATCTCCCCACGTGTCCTCTTTAAGGCCAGGAAGGACAGAGTACGTCTGGTGCTTTTTTCCTCAGCTGTCGTGACATCCGACGTGTGTGTGTGGGGGGGGGGGGGGAGGGGGAGGGGGGTTGTGTGTCTTTGTCTTTATGTCTTCTATGTTTGTTTGTGTGTGCTTGTTTTATGTCTTCCTGTGTTCGTCTATGTCGACATATGTGTGTGCGTTGTGTGTGTGTGTTGTGTGTGTGTGTGTTGTGTTGTGTGTGTGTGTGTGTGTGTGTGTGTGTGTGTGTTGTTGTGTGTGTGTTTGTGTTGTGTGTTGTTTGAGTGTGTGTTGTGTGTGTCTGTGTGTGGTGTGTGTGTGTGTGTGTGTGTGTGTGTTTACCTCTTCTGCGTTCTCTCATGTGAAGTGTGTGTGTGTGTGTTGTGTGTGTGTGTGTGTTGTGTGTGTGTGTGTTGTGTGTGTGTTTGTGTGCTTGTTTTATCTTCTTCCTGTGTTCGTCTTGTGTGTTGTTTTTTGTGTGCTTCTGTGTGTGTGTGTTGTGTGTGTTTGTGTGTGTTGTGTGTGTTGTTTGTTTGTGTGTTGTGTTGTGTTTGTGGTTTATTCTTCATTGCTGTTTTTCTATGTGAACGTGTGTGTGTGTTGTTGTGTGTGTGTGTGTGTGTGTGTGTTGTTTGTGTTGTGTGTGTAGTGTGTTGTGTGTGTGTGAGTGTTGTGTGTGTGTGTGTGTAGTGTGTGTGTGTGTGTGTGTGTGTGTGTGTGTGTGTGTGCTTGTTTTCTTTTCTTCCTGTGTTCGTCTATGTGGATATTGTGTGCTTCAGTGTGTGTGTGTGTGTTGTGTGCTGCTGTTTTAATGTCTTCCTGTGTTCGTCTAGTGATATGTTGTGGCTTGAGGTTGTGTGAGTGTTTGGAGTGTGTGTAGTGTGTTGTTGTGTGGTGTTATGAGTTTCTGTCTCTCTGTCTCTCTGTCTCCTGTGCTACTGAGTTGCGCACGCTTGTTGTGTTTGTGTGCGTGCGCATGTCTTGTTCTGTCTGTATTTGCGATCACACAGCGATTTTCACTCGATTTCTGATACTCATCGTTTTGCAGTGTTACGATTTACAGTTATGCTCACCCCACCTGCATGCTACCTGACCTGCCCGTCTCTTCCTTTTCAGCCTTGTTCTCTACCTCCTCTCTCTCTCTCTCTCTCTCTCTCCTCTCTCTCTCTCTCTCTCTCTCTCTCTCTCTCTCTCTCTCTCTCAGATGCTCAGTCCCTCACCATCAATATCTAGCCTGATAACTTTTATACCAGCAATCTCAATATCTAGCCTGATAACTTTTATACCAGCAGTCTCAATATCTAGCCTGATAACTTTTATACCAGCAATCTCAATATCTAGCCTGATAACTTTTATACCAGCAGTCTCAATATCTAGCCTGATAACTTTTATACCAGCAGTCTCAATATCTAGCCTGATAACTTTTATACCAGCCATCTCAATATGTAGCCTGATAACTATTATACCAGCAGTCTCAATATCTAGCCTGATAAGCAATTTCAATATCTAGCCTGATAACTTTTATACCAGCAATCTCAATATCTAGCCTGATAAGCAATTTCAATATCTAGCCTGATAACTTTTATACCAGCAATCTCAATATCTAGCCTGATAACTCTTATACCAGCCATCTCAATATCTAGCCTGATAAATTTATACCAGCCATGTCAATATCTAGCCTGATAGCTTTCATACCAGCAATCTCAATATCTAGCCTGATAAATTCATACCAGCAATCTCAATATCTAGCCTGATAAGCAATCTCAATATCTAGCCTGATAACTTTCATACCAGCAATCTCAATATCTAGCCTGATAACTTTCATACCAGCAATCTCAATATCTAGCCTGATAAATTTATACCAGCCATGTCAATATCTAGCCTGATAGCTTTTATACCAGCAATCTCAATATCTAGCCTGATAACTTTCATACCAGCAATCTCAATATCTAGCCTGATAAATTCATACCAGCAATCTCAATATCTAGTCTGATAACTAATATACCAGCAATCTCAATCTCTAGCCTGATAACTTTTAAACCAGCAATCCGTTCCACGGAAGACTGAAAGTTCTGACAAACCACAGAACCAGTTGTAGCAGCAACAGGAAACTGACCTGGTGAAAAAAAAAAAACAGCAGCAGCAGCAGCAGCAGTAGCAAGCGGCGATAATCTCAGGGTTGCTGCGTTAGTTGTTGTTTACAAAAGAACTGCAATGTCGTTGTTGACAGCAGTGATTAATGGGGGACATCATTAACGATGGCATTAGTGTCGTTGTTTAGTTCACTGACCTTTCGTTGGCCCAACAAACCAATCATAATTGTGAAATATATGTGATGCAAGGTATCAAAGTTTTGTTTGAACAATTGGTCAGAAGCTGTCTTCTTCAAATTCTGAAAACTCTTCTTCTTCTTCTCTTCCTCCTCCTCCTTCTCCTCTTCCTCCTCCTTCTCCTCCTTCTTCTTCCTCTTCTTCTTCTTCGCATTCTGTGCATTCTTATTCTTCTTCTTTGCATTCTTCTTCTTCTTTCTTCACAATACACCTAAACACATAATTTCATCTACACACCCTCTATCTCACTATCTCTAGAGGGAATCCCTGAACTCATGCAAATACCAACAGTTGTTTTTTTCAGGTTTCCTGATTGTCCATTTCTATCTCTCCTTCATCTGTGAGGCCAAATGATTGGCAGCATGACCTTCAGTGGTTGGAATCAAAATGATATTATGTCTTGGTCTGTTCTGTGTTCTGTGGGTTACAAAGTTCCTCTCCAAGTTTACAACAGGAACGTATAAGCAAGAACGAACACAGCGACCCAGTAATGTCAGGTTGACCCGTGGCTTTGGTCAGTTTAGCAGTTGTTCGTGTTGATGTCACTGTCGAGGTGACTATGTTGTTATTGTTGTTGCTGTTGGTTTGTTTCAGCTACATGTTTGTCGCAGCTACATAATCACACCGTATAAAAAAAATATAGTCACAGGCAGGCAGAGTAGTTTTGACAGTCTGTGCGATGCGTGTTCAGTATCATTGTTTCATATCATTTAACAGGTATTTACACAGAACAGAAACATTACACATATATGTAAAGCGTACTCTAACAGAACACCTGCATATGTAAACTGGCGGCTGTAAAACATTTTCCATCATACTCATGACAGATAAAGAAAAGAAACAATCATATATATGTATATGTATATAATAATATATAATATATAATAGAGAGAGAGAGAGAGAGAGAGATAGACAGAAGACAGACAGACAGACAGACAGATAGATAGATAGATAGATAGATAGATAGATAGATAGATAGATAGATAGATAGATAGATAGATAGATAGATAGATAGATAGATAGATAGATAGATAGATAGATAGATAGATAGATAGATAGATAGATAGATAGATAGATAGATAGATAGATAGATAGATAGATAGATAGATAGATAGATAGATAGATAGATAGAAATTGACTATTTCCTTTGACATTGATTCCTAGTACAAATTTGAAAGTTGTATATGCATGTAACGGTAAAAGCACCGTATATTGGTTTTAATTTCTAACCTGATTTACACCCAAAATTCAGTTGTAAGCTTAACGTTCATTCATTTCAAATACTTTCCTTAAAAGAAAGGGCTAAAACTCTATTCTGGTCAGCTTGTTATCCTGCAAGTGGCTTCATCACAACATGCAGACTGTCATCAATGACTTCGGACGTACATGTCCTTACAACAGCATGCATTTGTATTTGTATTTAGTGTAGATTATTTGAAGTCACTGCAGAGTTCTCTGAATCCTCATTAACAATAACACTAATAACGTGATAATGACTCACCTAGGCATCCCTCAGGCCTCTACCATTCCAAGTGTAATTGTTTTCCATAATGCCCTTGTTAGGTAGAAAATAGAAAATCCTGGAGCTCTATCAGACATTCTACAGTATAGTCCTTCATTTGTGACGACCATTTCTGGGTTGTCATGGTAACAGGCATGTCATAATCATACCCTGACCGATCCTTCCTTTAGTACCTGTGATGATGCACACGCCTGTTTTTATCATCGTTCTCTCGCTGGCACTGCTTGCTTCCGTTAGCGCCTGCACTTGCTGGTAGTCCTCTTCCTATCAAACGGTACTGATGCAAAAAAGTTAATGTCTCGGTAGTGTTTATCTATGCATCTTTTATCGTCCAATCACGCTAAAGCTGAAGCACAGAGTGGATTCCGATTAAGTATGCACAATCTTTAACACACATGCTAGATTTACGATGTAGTTTGCAAGTGTGAGGGTATTCCAAAATAGAAAAGTCAGCATTAATTAGTTAGTTACTGGAGTCTTCACTAGCTGAGCCAAGGGTTGATTTCACAGTAACGAGCGACTCATCTGCATGATCTACTGGGGATGATGATGTGCAGGAACTGACTTCAGGGGCAGCCAGCGTCTGTCAATGGGGTCAGAGGTGAAATCTTCAGCAGGCCAGATTTTTTTTTTTTTTTTTTGGGGGGGGGCAGTCATATTTTTCCCCTTTTTTCAAAACCATGAATATTATCCAAGCTGAACGCATCTCCTTCCTCTCTCTCTCTCTCTCTCTCTCTCTCTCTCTCTCTCTCTCTCTC
>CM054142.1:71595405-71612905 GCA_028751875.1 Rapana venosa | reverse complement strand
TCTTGTACGCCTGGGTAGGTGCCAATTTTCAGTACCTGTACCTCTGTCTAGCGATATCAATATCCTACAGTGACTGCTGCTTGGCTATATCCTCTGTCCAGTGATATCAATATCCTATAGTGACTGCAGCTTGGCTATATCCTCTGTCCAGTGATATCAATATCCTACAGTGACTGCAGCTTGGCTATATCCTCTGTCCAGTGATATCAATATCCTACAGTGACTGCAGCTTGGCTATATCCTCTGTCTATTAATATCCTACAGTGACTGCAGCTTGGCTATATCCTCTGTCTATTAATATCCTACAGTGACCGCAGCTTGGCTATATCCTCTGTCTATTAATATCCTACAGTGACCGCAGCTTGGCTATATCCTCTGTCTATTAATATCCTACAGTGACCGCAGCTTGGCTATATCCTCTGTCTATTAATATCCTACAGTGACCGCAGCTTGGCTATATCCTCTGTCTATTAATATCCTACAGTGACCGCAGCTTGGCTATATCCTCTGTCTATTAATATCCTACAGTGACCGCAGCTTGGCTATATCCTCTGTCTAGCGATATCAATATCCTACAGTGACTGCAGCTTGGCTGTATCCTCTGTTTATTAATATCCTACAGTGACTGCAGTTTGGCTATATCCTCTGTCTATTAACATTAATATCCTACAGTGACTGCAGTTTGGCTATATCCTCTGTCCAGTGATATCAATATTCTACAGTGACTGCAGTTTGGCTATATCCTCAGTCTAGCGATATCAATATCCTACAGTGACTGCAGCTTGGCTATATCCTCTGTCTATAAAATATCAATATCCTACAGTGACTGCAGCTTGGCTATATCCTCTGTCCAGCGATAGCAATATCCTACAGTGACTGCAGCTTGGTTATATCCTCTATCTAACGATATCAATATCCTACAGTGACTGCAGTTTGGCTATATCCTCTATCTAACGATATCAATATCCTACAGTGACTGCAGTTTGGCTGTATCCTCTATCTAACGATATCAATATCCTACAGTGACTGCAGTTTGGCTGTATCCTCTGTCTAGCGATATCAATATCCTACAGTGACTGCAGGTTGGCAGGTTGCCTATACAGTGTACTGTATTGGAGATCAAGGAAGCGTGACTAAACGGTGCCCGATGAGAGGAAGGCAGACCGTTAAGTACAGCAGGCTGGAACACTGGGTGCTATTGGGGCAGGCTGGAACACTGGGTGCTATGGGGCAGGCTGGAACACTGGGTGCTATTGGGGCAGGCTGGAACACTGGGTGCTATGGGGCAGGCTGGAACACTGGGGTGCTATGGGGCAGGCTGGAACACTGGGGTGCTATGGGGCAGGCTGGAACACTGGGTGCTATGGGGCAGGCTGGAACACTGGAACACTGGGTGCTATGGGGCAGGCTGGAACACTGGGTGCTATGGGGCAGGCTGGAACACTGGGTGCTATGGGGCAGGCTGGAACACTGGAACACTGGGTGCTATGGGGCAGGCTGGAACACTGGGTGCTATGGGGCAGGCTGGAACACTGGGTGCTATGGGGCAGGCTGGAACACTGGGTGCTATGGGGCAGGCTGGAACACTGGGAGCTATGGGGCAGGCTGGAACACTGGGTGCTATGGGGCAGGCTGGAACACTGGAACACTGGGTGCTGCTATGGGGCAGGCTGGAACACTGGGTGCTATGGGGCAGGCTGGAACACTGGGAGCTATGGGGCAGGCTCAGTGACAGAGGCCAGTATGGGCTTTCTGCTTCCTGCTGTTATCCGGGTGGAAGGGGTCTTTGGGGGGTGGGGGTATTTTTCTTCCCGGAGACATTGTCTGTATAATAGTGCTGCTGCTTTCTGACTCTGATGATGGCAATGTATACTTGTCTATGGGTGGGTGGGTAGGAGGGGGTGTGTGTGGGTGGGTGTGTGAGGGGGAGGATGTTGGGTGTGTATGTGTGTGTGTATGTGTGTGTGTGTGTAGGTCTGTGTGTGTATGTGTGTGAGTGTGGGGGGAGAGTGTGTGTGTGTGAGGGTGGGTGTTTGTATGTGTGTGAGAGGGTATATGTGTGTGTGGGGGGGGGGGGGGGTGTGAGTGTGTGTGTGTGTGGGTGTGGGTGTGTGTGTGGGGGGGGTGAACTTCTACCCCTAGGAATACGACAGGCATTTGAGTACAATACACTGAAGTCAATGATTGGTTGATTGATTGAGAAAAAAGCCAACCATTGTGCTTATTCTTTTCTCTCAGTAAAAATGTTCATTCTTTCATTCTCTCTCTCTCTCTCTCTCTCTCTCTCTCTCTCTCTCTCTCTCTCTCTCTCTCTCTCTCTCTCTCTCGCTCTCTCTCTCTCTCCTAGGGGGGAGGAGGTAGGGGTTTTCTTTTTTATTGTTGCTTTTTGATTTTGCTTATATTTGGAGGGGTTTTTTTGCTTGTTTCTTTGGGGGTTTGCGGGGGGGGGGGGGGGGTGCGTGATTTCTTTTTCCGGAAGGGGTTGTTTTGTTTTTAATTGTTTTATTTTTTTGTTTGTTTGTTTGTTTTCGCCAGAGGGCTGGATGTAAAAAAGCAACTACTGCTTATTCTATTACCCTCTTTGAATGAAAAGTTTTCAAAGTTTTCTCTCTCTCTTCCTCTCTTTTACACAGAGATAGTAGTATAATATCACTTATAGTGAAAATACTTTCAATCAAAAATTGAACGAACACACACACTCACACACATCACAGACAGAGAGAGAGAGAGGTGAGCAGAGGCAGCTAGAGAGAGAGAGAGAGACGAAAGGAGAGAAGGGAAAATAGATGTCTAGAAACAAGGAAACTCCAGCTGGTAAGATGATAGTGTAAACAGACCTACTGTGGTGTCCTGTGCTGCCTGTCCAGATTGATAGGGAACCTGATATAGGATACAGTACATCTCTCTCTCTCTCTCTGTCTCTGTCTCTGTCTCTCTCTCTCTCTCACTCACTCACTCTCTGTCTGTCTCTCTCTCTCTCAAGTTGTGTTGATGTATATATTATGTTCACAAGGACAGATTATAAGACTTAGCTCGGTCTAAACTCGACATCCTTGCGTATGAAAGATCATTCTCTCTCTCTCTCTCTCTCTCTCTCTCTCTCTCTCTCTCTCTCTCTCTCTCTCTCTCTCTCTCTCTCTCTCTCTCTCGCTCTCTCTCTCTCTCTCTCTCTCTCTCTCTCTCTCTCTCTCTCTCTCTCTCTCTCTCTCTCTCTCTCTCTCTCTCTCTCTCTCTCTCTCTCTCCCTCTGTTTATACGTGTGTAATGTCAAACCCTCCAAGAATGGAACCTTGACATTTGAGAAGTCAGGGCTAGTTTAAGGGACAGTGTTTCAGGTGTCAGTTTGCAGGGTGGTTTATCTGACTGACTGTGTCTGCTCCATGATTGTTCCTACATCATGTGTGGGGAGCATAAAGCTTTTCGTTTCAGGTTTGCTTCCTCATTGTTTTTTCTGCTTGCGTTTACCTATCTGTGTGTGTGTGTGTGTGTGTGTGTGTGTGTGTGTGTGTGTGTGTGTGTGTGTGTGTGTGTGTGTGTGTGTGTGTGTGTGTGTGCGTGTGTGTGTACGTGAGTGCGTGTGTGTGTGTGTGTGTGTGTGTGTGTGTGCGTGCGCGTGCTTGCGTGCGTGCGTGCGTGTGTGTGTCTGTGTGGGCTCTCTCTCTTTAAACACGTTAAATCCTGTTCCGCTTTTCGTAATAGTAGGCCATTGAGTGCCAGTGGGAACAGATGACAGAATTTACACAACCGCATACACACGGGGACTGGATGTAAAAAAAGCACATCAGTGCTTATTCCATTATCTTCGATATAAAAGAATAAAATGAAAAGAAATTAAAAATAAAATCTTTCTCCTCCCCCCCCACCCTCACTAAAAAAATGTATTGGGGGCTAAGTCATGGAACGATAAATACGGACCTTGGTAAGTGATACACTACTACTACTACTACTACTACTACTACTACTACTACTACTACTACTACTACACACACACACATACACACACACAAACACACACACATACACACGCAAACACAAACACACACATACACACACACAAACACACACATACACACACAAACACACACATACACACACAAACACACACACACAAACACACACAAACACACAAACACACGCATACACACACAAACACACACAAACACACAAACACATACATAAATACACAAACACACACACACAAACACACAAAAATACACACAAACACACACATACACACACACAAACACACACACATACGCACATACACACACACAAACACCACATAACACACACAAAACACACACGCACACACACACTGAACAGTATCTTATTTTTTAAACAGTCCCTCAGCCCACAAGAAGCTGAACCAACAAAACAGTGGACATCACTTCAGTTTACCCAGCAGCATACACTAGACTTTCTCCTCTGAAGAACCCACTACCAGCAGACAGGATTGTGGCGGTTAGGTTAGGTACCTGTGGGTTAGGTTAGTTCCCTGTGGGTTAGTTCCCTGTGGGTTAGTTCCCTGTGGGTTAGTTCCCTGTGGGTTAGTTCCCTGTGGGTTATTTTAGTTCCCTGTGGGTTATGTTAGTTCCCTGTGGGTTGGGTTAGTTCCCTGTGGGTTGGCTTAGTTCCCTGTGGGTTGGATTAGTTCCCTGTGGGTTGGCTTAGTTCCTTGTGGATTATGTTAGTTCCCTGTGGGTTAGTTCCCTGTGGATTATGTTAGTTCCCTGTGGGTTAGTTCCCTGTGGGTTATGTTAGTTCCCTGTGGGTTATGCTAGTTCCCTGTGGGTTATGCTAGTTCCCTGTGGGTTATGTTAGTTCCCTGTGGGTTATGTTAGTTCCCTGTGGGTTATGTTAGTTCCCTGTGGGTTGGCTTAGTTCCCTGTGGGTTGGCTTAGTTCCCTGTGGGTTAGGTTAGTTCCCTGTGGGTTGGGTTAGTTCCCTGTGGGTTGGCTTAGTTCCCTGTGGGTTAGTTCCCTGTGGGTTAGTTCCCTGTGGGTTAGTTCCCTGTGGGTTGGGTTAGTTCCCTGTGGGTTATGTTAGTTCCCTGTGGGTTATGCTAGTTCCCTGTGGGTTATGTTAGTTCCCTGTGGGTTATGTTAGTTCCCTGTGGGTTATGTTAGTTCCCTGTGGGTTATGTTAGTTCCCTGTGGGTTGGCTTAGTTCCCTGTGGGTTGGATTAGTTCCCTGTGGGTTGGCTTAGTTCCTTGTGTGTTGGGTTAGTTCCCTGTGGCTTAGTTCCCTGTGAGTTATGTTAGTTCCCTGTGGGGTTGTGTTAGTTCCCTGTGGGTTATGTTAGTTCCCTGTGAGTTATGTTAGTTCCCTGTGGGGTTGTGTTAGTTCCCTGTGGCTTAGTTCCCTGTGGGTTGGGTTAGTTCCCTGTGGCTTAGTTCCCTGTGGGTTGGGTTAGTTCCCTGTGGGTTATGTTAGTTCCCTGTGGGTTGGGTTAGTTCCCTGTGGGTTAGGTTAGTTCCCTGTGGGTTGGGGTAGTTCCATGTGGGTTAGTTCCATGTGGGTTAGTTCCCTGTGGGTTATGTTAGTTCCCTGTGGGTTGGGTTAGTTCCCTGTGGGTTGGGGTAGTTCCCTGTGGGTTGGGGTAGTTCCATGTGGGTTAGTTCCCTGTGGGTTATGTTAGTTCCCTATGGGGTTGTGTTAGTTCTCTGTGGGTTATGTTAGTTCCCTGTGAGTTATGTTAGTTCCCTGTGGGTTAGTTCCCTGTGGGTTATGTTAGTTCCCTGTGGGTTGGGTTAGTTCCCTGTGGGTTGGGTTAGTTCCCTGTGGGTTGGGGTAGTTCCATGTGGGTTAGTTCCCTGTGGGTTATGTTAGTTCCCTGTGGGTTATGTTAGTTCCCTATGGGGTTGTGTTAGTTCCCTGTGGGTTAGTTTCCTGTGGGTTATGTTAGTTCCCTGTGGGTTAGTTTCCTGTGGGTTATGTTAGTTCCCTGTGGGTTATGTTAGTTCCCTGTGGGTTATGTTAGTTCCCTGTGGGTTATGTTATTTCCCTGTGGGTTGGGTTAGTTCCCTGTGGGTTATGTTAGTTCCCTGTGGGTTATGTTAGTTCCCTGTGGGTTGGGTTAGTTCCCTGTGGGTTATGTTAGTTCCCTGTGGGTTGGGTTAGTTCCCTGTGGGTTATGTTAGTTCCCTGTGGGTTGGGTTAGTTCCCTGTGGGTTGGATTAGTTCCCTGTGGGTTGGGTTAGTTCCCTGTGGGTTGGGTTAGTTCCCTGTGGGTTATGTTAGTTCCCTGTGGGTTAGTTCCCTGTGGGCTGGGTTAGTTCCCTGTGGGTTGGGTTAGTTCCCTGTGGGCTGGGTTAGTTCCCTGTGGGTTGGGTTAGTTCCCTGTGGGTTGGGTTAGTTCCCTGTGGGTTGGGTTAGTTCCCTGTGGGCTGGATTAGTTCCCTGTGGCTTAGTTCCTGTGGGTTAGTTCCTTTTGGCTTAGTTCCCTGTGGGTTAGGTTATTTCCCTGTGGGTAAGTTCCCTGTGGGTTAGTTCCCTGTCTGTTGTTGTTGTGTGTGTGGAAACTGCTGACAGGTGTGAACAGTGGTGTCACACTAACAGTGCAAGGAAAATGGGTTCAGATTTAAAAAAAAAAGTATATGACTGTTCCATTTTCCTCGGAATAAGAGAATAGAATTTAATCTCTCTCTCTCTCTCTCTCTCTCTCTCTCTCTCTCTCTCTCTCTCTCTCTCTCTCTCCTCTCTTCTCTCTCTCTCTCTCTCTCTCTCTCTCTCCCTCTCTCTCTCTCTCTCTCTCTCTCTCTCTCTCTCTCTCTCTCTCTCTCTCTCTGAACTACTCTTCCCCCAATCTTAACTGATGAGTTATCCTTCCTGAGCCAGATTACTGACGTAATGTTGGCTCAGACTTTAAAAAAACCCCACCTTTCTCAGATATTGCTGTAAGCTAGATGCCAAGGCTGAAATCACAATGCTGTGTTTGGAAACTGCTGTGTTCAGATGGTCTTCAGTCACCATAATTCCTCAGCACAACAAGTAGCACTCTCCTTTAAACAAAAACAGTAACCCTCTGAAGTTGGAGTATGGTTGCCTATGTGGCGAGGTACTTGACAAGAGTCATACAAGCAAACTTCCCATCCAGTGTGTACTTTCAATATCGTAGTGATTCTCAGGTGGGTGAGTGAGACAGAGTGCTTGTTCTGGGTGACCCCCCAGTGCTTTAAGCCGGGAGCGCGCAGCATCAACCACTTCTGTGAAGAAAGAAAGACACCTCTATAGAAGATGGCTCTACAGTGTCAGCATCCCAACTTTGAATCCTGCAACATCTTCACTACATCCGTCCACTAACAAAACCCACATTCCCCCAAACACGTCACTCTTTACTCTTTACTCGATTTAAAGATAAATCCTGAACCCAAAACTTGCAAGTCAGAAAGCAAGAAGTACGAAGAACCCTTCTAGAGAAACAAGAGATTATGTGAGAGAGAAGAGAAGAGAGAGAGAGAGAGAGGAGAGAGAGAGAGAGGAGAGAGAGAGAGAGAGAGAGAGAGAGAGAGAGAGGAGAGAGAGAGAGAGAGAGAGAGAGAGAGAGAGAGGAGAGAGAGGAGAGAGAGAGAGAGAAACCGTTCAAGTTCTAAAAAGAAAACAGCAACAAGCAAGCAAGCAGACAGTGGTCAACCTGGCCTTTCCCCAAACTTTCGGTGACCAAACTTTGTCAATTGTCGGCAAGAGCCCTTACACCGTTTGAATGAATAGTCTGGGCAAACACTGGCTCCTCGCCACAAAAGCTGTACATGTTTGAACATCACTCTACACTAAAAGACCATTTTCTGTCCTCTAATGTCAGTCAGAGAGAGAGAGGGGGGGTGTAAAAAGAGGAAGGGGAGTGCGAGGGAGGAGATGAAAGAAAAGAAAGAAAGAGGAGGTGTGGGAGTGACAGAGGAAAGAAGAGTCTCGAACCTGCCCAGCTTGTAACTGCCCAGAGCTGAGCCATTAAAACCTTGTTGCTTGGTATTGATCTGGGAACAGGGGAGAGCACCACAGAGGTCCCGAGATCGCTCTTGTTCCTGCGATTTTGAGATGAGAGCATTGTCTCCCTTGGTCCCACGCGCAACGGAAGTGACGTCAAACCAAGCGGCGAGGACAGCAGGAGGAGTAGGCAACATGAGACGTCCATTATTTCAGTCTTCAGTGAGTGGGGCCGCCATGTTGGGCTGTACTGTGTGGCCGCTTAGCATATAGTGTGTGTGTGTGGGCGGGGGGGGAGGGGGGGGGTGTGAAGGGGGCTTAGAGGTGGAAGAATGGGGGAAGAAGACGCTGTTGTCTTCGTTTGTTTGGGGATGATACTTCTGTTAGGGACAGACAAACCCTCAGCCTGTGTTTCATTTCATTTCATTTTATTCTGTTATATCGAGGATAATTGAATTGTGTGTGTGTGTGTGTTTGTGCGTTTGTTTGTAATTATTTTATTCTTTATTTTATTCTTTTATTTCAAGGATATTGGAATAAGCACTCATGTGCTTTTTTTCATCCAGTCCCTCTGTGTATGCAGTTTTGTAACTTTTGTCATCCGTTCCCACCGGCACACAATGGCCTACTCTTCCGAAAAGAGGAACGGGTTTTAAAGTGTGCGTAAGATGTTCACAATGTTTGTGTTTGTGTTGTGTGTGTACTTGTGCATATTGTATTTGTGTGCGTACATGCATGCTTGTATTGTAATGTGATGAAGTCTGTAAGTCTATTTCAAGAGTTTTGCTGTGGTGAATTTAGAGGGGTATCTGTATAGTACTTTATATTTTATTTGTTTTATTTGAATATTTTCGAAATCAGTGTATGTTTTTGTTTTGGTATTTTTAGTACAAGTCAAGCCCGAATCTCGTCTGTTTGTTTCTTTATTCTTGTGATTAAATCTAATTCAATATAACAGGCGCAATTAAAGTGACGCATTTCTTATCATGATGATGCTGAAGCTTTATTGCCGGGTTTCGAATCTATCCGGCATTTGGCTGGTTAAAGGTGGGAATTTTCATATCAAAAACTCCCATATCAACCTGACTGTGTTTTATCCACATTCATGTTTGTACACAAACTACATACAAATGCAGACGATCAATTATATAAATGAACAATGATGTGTGGTTGGTTGGTTGGTCGGTTGGTCGGTTGGTTGGTTGGTCGGTTGCTTGCTTGCTTGCTTGCTTGCTTTGTTGATTAATTGGCTGGATGGTTGGTTGGTTGAAATTGTTTAATTTCTTGCAACTGTGGCTTTTCCTGACCTTTATATCGTCATAATATGTTACTGTCTGGCAAGACTTCAAGAACACCAGAGCAAGAAATCAATGGCCAGCACAAGAGAAATCAACGGCCAACACAATAGGCCTACCACGTTTTTGTCTCTCTTTGGCCCCGAGCTGTACAGAGAGTCAGTGCTCAGAGAGGCATGTGATCTAACAATGTGCCACGCTTCAAAAACCAACACCGAAAATGCACAAAAGCGCCACCTCAGACGGAGACATTCACTGGACCTGACACATCCTAGGGACACACAGACTGTCAGGAGAGGAACGAGACACACAAGAGAGCAGACTACAGTCGACAGAGACAGAGACAGACAGACCGAGTCAGAGAGAGACACAAAGAGGGGAGAGAGGACAGAGAGCGACATCCCAGAGACAGAGAAGACAGAGAGAACAGACATGAGAGACAGACAGAGAGACAGACAGAGAGAGACAAAGAGAGAGAAAGAGAGACAGACAGACAGACAGAGACAGAGAGAGACAGAGACAGAGAGAGACAGAGAGAATGACAGAGAAAGAGAGACAGACAGACAGACAGAGAGACAGACAGACAGAGAGACAGACAGACAGAGACAGACAGAGAGAAGACAGAGAGAGACAGAGACAGAGAGAGACAGAGACACAGAGAGAGAGACAGAGACGGACAGACAGACAGACAGACAGAGACAACACAGAGAGGGGGAAGACAGACAGAGACAGAGAGACAAAGAAACAGAGGACGGAGACAGAGAGAGACAGACAGAGAGAGACAGACAAAGAACAGAGAGAGACGGAGACACAGAGAAAGCCAGACAAACAGACAGACAGAGACAGACAAACAGAGACAGACAGAGACAAGAGAGACAGAGAGAGACAGAGAATGAGGAAGAGAGACAGAGAGAGACCGAGAAATTAGCCAAGGGACAAAGAGATGTACGGGAAATGGACAGAGTGACCATGAAAGTGATGGTGAATGATTTCCTGAACATCTGACTCATGAGAAAAGTGACCAGAAAAAAAAATCATTGACCTGACGAGCGAACGAGATGGAGAGTTGAAGCACATAAGTAATGGTGAAAAATATCCGAGTAAGACAGTTTGAATGTTGTTTTGGGAAGTGATGCTAGTGAGTGAAAAGCAATGCAGCGTACCAGTTAATCATGAACCAAAACATACCACATGAAGATTAAAGTATATTTTTACCACAGAAAAAACTGCAGTACAACTAAGTGCAAATTTCAGGAAAGAATACACGGGCAGATCTAGTATGCAGTGTTCACCTTAGTGCCCCTGTGTGTGTACAAATGCTTATGCACATGCAGAAGTCAACCTTATGCACCTTTAAAATTTGCTGATGCAAACTCATTTACGATATGTAGTTGTTCTTGAAGCGTACAGCGACTATCACTACAGAACCCACTAAAACACTCACAACAAACCATCATAATTTTTTCAAAAACAATAGTCACTGAAAACACATCCAAACTGATGGCTGTGTTTTCCAGTCGAAAGGAAGACAGGTAAGTCAAGAGAGGTATGTAAAATAGTAAGTAGCTCTGAGGCGTGCCCCTGTGGCACGTCTCCCATGACAGTGGAACACTTCCTCCAGACCTGTCTGTCCAACACACCAAAACTGATATCTGGCCTACTGACCTGCCGATGAGGGACAGACAAACTCTTCAGACCCCTGGAGGATCTTCAGCGCACGGCAGCATTTGTCAGGGCCTCAGGAGTTGCTGTCTGAGCGTTCGACGACGAAGAAGAACAATTGAGTATCATCACTGGACTGGAATAGAAACAGCACAGGAAGTAAACTCGCAGGGCTCCCCCCACCCCGTAAACCCTAGGTCCTGTCCTCTGTTGTATGACTTTTGCATATACCTGAGTGGAACGATTTGCTACGGAAAACACATAGGAACACACTTTCTCCAAATAAAAAAAAGCAAAGAAACACACTTTTCCCTTTAACAATGCAGAGAAACACACTTTTCCCTATAAAACAATGCAGAGAAACACACTTTTCCCTATAACAATGCAGAGAAACACACTTTTTCCTATTACACAGTGCAGAGAAACACACTTTTCCCTATAACAATGCAGAGAAACACACTTTTTCCTATTACACAGTGCAGAGAAACACACTTTTCCCTATAACAGTGCAGAGAAACACACTTTTCCCTGTATAACAATGCAGAGAAACACACTTTTCCCTACAAAACAGTGCAGAGAAACACACTTTTCCTATTACACAGTGCAGAGAAACACACTTTTCCCTACAAAACAGTGCAGAGAAACACACTTTTCCCTATATAACAATGCAG
This sequence comes from Rapana venosa, assembly GCA_028751875.1. Lineage (NCBI taxonomy): Eukaryota > Metazoa > Mollusca > Gastropoda > Neogastropoda > Muricidae > Rapana > Rapana venosa. The sequence continues at coordinate 71,601,355 of CM054142.1, read as the reverse complement.
AGAAACACACTTTTCCCTATAACAATGCAGAGAAACACACTTTTCCCTACAAAACAGTGCAGAGAAACACACTTTTCCCTATAGAACAGTGCAGAGAAACACACTTTTCCCTATAACAGTGCAGAGAAACACACTTTTCCCTATAACAGTGCAGAGAAACACATTTTTCCCTATAACAATGCAGAGAAACACACTTTTCCCTATATAACAATGCAGAGAAACACACTTTTCCCTATATAACAATGCAGAGAAACACACTTTTCCCTATAACAATGCAGAGAAACACACTTTTCCCTACAAAACAGTGCAGAGAAACACACTTTTCCCTATAATAGTGCAGAGAAACACACTTTTCCCTATAACAGTGCAGAGAAACACACTTTTCCCTATAACAGTGCTGAGAAACACACTTTTCCCTATAGAACAATGCTGAGAAACACACTTTTTCCTATTACACAGTGCAGAGAAACACACTTTTCCCTATAACACAGTGCAGAGAAACACACTTTTCCCTATGACATTGCATAAAAGCCAATTTATCTGATAAAAATTCATAGGAATACAGTTTTCTCTATCTTTGGAACTGTAAGAAGGGAAACAACTTGGAATCCAACAGGGAGGTAACCATTTTTTGTCACCAAGGGACTGTCACTTGAGACAGTAGCTATACAAACAGCAAGGTTGCGAAGTGCTTTCTGAGTAACTTTGTTAACAACAGCCTGGAAGAACTTGACGCTGTTTGAATAGTTTACATAGACAAGTTTTACTCGTTTCTATAGCTGTACGTGTTTGTACACGATCTTCAATATCTCTTGACTTTAAAAGGTTATTTGATTCCTCCACACTCCAGTCTGAAAGAGAGAGAGAGACAGACAGACAGAGATAGAGACAGAGAGACAGAGGCAGACAGACAGACAGACAAAGACAGAGAGAACTCCAACTCAAAGTCAAACTCAAATATTTTGCTGAGGATAATTGAATAAGCCAGAAGTTCCTTTAAACCAAGCCTTCATGAAAAAGGAAAAACAAATATGAAGGAATCTGCAACATACACACAACAATGAAAATTAATAATACGCGCATTTGCTTGGGTATTCATGCTATCAACTATTCACATTGCCAGTCAATTAGTTTGCTAACCAATCAACTAAATACTCATCTGCACACACATCACCATTAAGCATGGCATTTTTTTTATATGACACATGAGGAGAAGCCACAAACACATTGACAAGCAACAGCCATAAACCTTGACAAGCCAACAAGCTATCCATCTTCAACTTGATTCACTACATACAATAACACTTTTCCCAACAAAATGACACATCTGGCTATTAATCAACCTCTCCTCAATATTGATGGTGCTCATAATCCAAACATGACCTCTAACACAACCACAATTGCCTGCTTCTACTTGACATTATCGCTGACGACTTATGACCGTCTGCAACCAAGGCATTAATCAAAATTTGGTTTGCGATTCTCATTCACAAAACAAAAAAGCACATGTGAACAATTCGCTACTTTTCTTTTCCTCTAACAATGTGGACTTTGAAGTGCTTTGGGCTGAATAAGTTCTGAAAGCATTTGAATTTTTGTGTGTCGTTGTTTGGGTGTGGCGAGGTGTGGTGTGGTGGGGTGCTGTGTTTCGTGGTGTGTGTGTTGTGATGTGTGTGTGTTGTGTGTGTGTCGTGTGTGTGTGTGTGTGGTGTGTGTGTGTGGTGTGTGTAGGAAAAGCATGATGTGGCTGCACACATATTTTTGCTTTAAAGATCAATCCAGCTTTTAGAGCTGTTTTACTGAATGTTTGGAGAATAGCCCCAAATTCCAGCACTCCTCTGTACACACACAGAGAGAGAGAAGAGAAAGAGAGAGAGAGAGGGGGGGGGGGGGAGGGGGGGATGAACCTGGAAAGTTGAACAGTAAATCCATGACCTGGGAACCTGTTCGTTGTATGGTTCAAATGCAAGAGACTTGGTGGCGGCAAAACCACACAAACACACACACACACCACCACACACCAACACACAGGATAGAGGGAGAAGGGGGCGAATAGTTTGCCGGAGAGAGGGAGAGGGGAGATGCGAAGAATGGAAGGAGTAAGAGGATGAAGAGACTGTTGTTCCGGAAGTGAACCGAAGTCTGCATTGTGAATCTGTGCGGATTGTCGTCACTGGAAGCTTCGCCACGAAGGAGTCGCTTTGTGGTGAGGGGCGAAGGGGGGGGGGGGGGCTCAGGAATGTCATTTTGCGTTTCGGCAGAGGAGGTGTGCCTTTAGGGGCGTATTGTGCCCGAAGGGGAAAGGTGAGGGGGGGGGGGGGGGGCACATGAATTATTTTTTTTTTTCGTTTCTCGGCTAGAGCTCCGAGGATCACCCATGATAGGATTTTGCGTATGTGCCCGTTTATTTGTACATACCATTAATAAGGTAGCCGTATTCCGACTTCACAGGTGTTTTGTTTATTTGGTACACGGCAAGGAAGAAAGTGGTGCACGGTGAGAAAATGCTTAGGATGAAGGGAGCACTGTTATATTGTATTTGTTTGTTTTTCTTGAATGATTTTTTTATATCATCCTTTTACAGAAGTGTCCCCATCACCATCACCACCACCACCACTCGCTTCCGACAAGCTGTGTGGTGTGTGTGTGTGTGTGGTGTGTGTGTGGTTGTGTTGTGTGTGTGTGTGTGTGTTGTGTGTGTGGTGTGTGTGTATGTGTTGTGTGTGTGTGTGTGTGTATGTAGTGTGTGTGAGGTACGTGCGTGCGTGGCGTGGTGTTGGGATGGGGGGGGGTGTTTCTTGTCTATCGGGTTTTTTCAGGGGGGTGGAGGAAGGTTCTTGGATTTTTTTGTTGTTGATTTTTCTTTTGTTGTTACTTGAAGTTGTTTGGTTTTGGGGGGGGGGGAGGTGGGATTTGCTTTTTGTAGTTTATTTTGAGTTTCTTTTTTAGGAGGGGGGGATCTTCTATTATTTCTGTGTTTGTGATTTCCCTCTAACCTCACTGTGCTGTGTCTGCCATTGTGTCACTCACTACCTTTCTGTGTTCTTCTTCTTGTTCCTGACTCCCCCGTCTTCCATTACCTTTTGTTTCACTTCCTTTGTCTCTGGCCCAGGCCACAGCTGTACTGTCAGTTATTGGTGTCAGCTCACTGCCAGGGCCTACACTAAAATGTTAATATGTTGTGAAAATGTTGTGTTGAGGTTGCCTTCAGCCATGCCAAGCTCTTAACATAACAACCTGCACTCTTCTTTCTTAAAGGAGACAAAAATCCTCAGAAGTCGGAGTATGGCTGCCTATGTGGCGAGGTACTTGAAAAAGAGTCATACACGCAAACTTCTCATCCGGTGTACTTCCTATCTCACAGTGATTCCCAGGTGGGATGATGAGTGAGTCAGAGTGCATGTTCTGGGTGACCCCCAGGGTGTAAAGCTGGGGAACGCACAACAGCAACAACAACAACAACAACATACATTGTCTTGACAGTCTAACTTTGCCGGTCAATATTGAAGAACAAAACAACAACAAACTAACAACAACGTGATAATGGACAAACCTTGCTTTCCCGCCGACACTGTGCCCCCAAGGGTTAAGACTGTGCCATTATCATCACGGGGATAAGTTCTTACCGCAGAACGATCTGCGCGTGAAAAAATAAACAGACGAACAAACAAAATAAACAAATAAAGGAACAAAAAACAAACAAAAAGAAAAGAAGAAGAAGAAGGGCGGAAGAGAGCTAAAAGCTGAACAGTGGGAATCAGCTGAAGCCATTGCTGATGGGTAGGGGTCATGATGAATCTAAAGCACTGGAGTGAGAGAGGGGGGGGGGAGGAACGAGAGACAGAGAGAGACAGAGACAGACAGAGAGAGAGATAGGGAGAGAGATAGGAGAGAGAGAGAGCAAGAGAGAGAGAGAGGTAGAGAGAGAGGAGAGAGGAAGAGAGACAGACAGAGAGACAGACAGACAAATAAACAAACAGACAAACAAATCGACAGTCCAACCGACACAGAAGATGCAGATTGCAGCGAGCAGAATGAAAAGTGTCGGGGGAAGGATTTCACGGACGTTTGGTCTGTGAGTGACGTGACAAGGACAGATCACTCGTGTGGGGAAACTGAAGGGCTGAGAAATAGGGGAGATAAGCCGAAGACTTGGCTGGAGTGATGGCGGGTCGGGGAGGGGGGGGGGGGAAATAATGCGTGAGGTGGAGATGATATCAGCTGTGGCAGGCCACATTTCAGGAGAAACAAAATTTATGATACACACTGGGTTGAAATATTCATTGGTGGTCGTCTTCCAGTTTCCAGTGTTGGGAAATACAAACATCCCTTATGAGCATTGACGCTGACAGCTAGAATACACTATACTGATTTCCCTGTGTATCTGTGTCTGTCTGGTTTTCTCTCTGTTTCTCTCTCTGTCTCTGTCTCTGTCCTAGTCAGTCTATCTATCTCCGTCCTCGATATCTTTCTTCTCTCTCTCTCTTCTCTGTCTCTCTGTCTCTCTGTCTTCTGTCTCTCTCTCTCTTCTCTCTCCTCTCTCTCCTCTTCTCCTCCTCTCTCTCTCTCTCTCTCTCTCTCTTTGTTTTTCTCTCTGTTTGTCCTCTGCCTTGTATCTGTTTTTGTCTTAGTTCTGTCACTCTCTCTCCCCACTCTCTCTTCTCTCTCTTTTGATCTCTGTCTCTCTATCTCTCTGTCTCTTTTCTATGCCTCTCTATCTTTCTATCTTTCTCTCTCGGTGTAAGACACTGTGTGTAAGTGTGTGCGTATGTATATGCACGCACTTTCTCATGCATCATATCACGCATTCGTCAAGCACATGTACATATTTGTTCCAGTACATAAATTAATGATATCATGTTCACAAAAACCCAATATCCCGTTACTGAACAAACGGGAATTGCAATAACCTGCGGTATCTAGCTACAAAGAGATCTTCTGTGATTCTGCCCCTTTGCCACCAACTGTTAAAGAGGAGAGAGAGAGAGAGAGAGAGAGAGAGAGAGAGGAGAGAGAGAGAGAGAGGAGAAGACAGACAGACAGAAGACAGACAGACCTAGCATGTCGTTGCCATGCCGACAACTTCACGGTCAGGGACAACAATAAATGAGGCACCGGAAGTGCACTAAAAGCGCCATCAGTCAGAGGACAAGGGACGTCACTCCTGATAACAAGTTTCTCCACAGCAGAGGTCACATACAAGCTTTAGGCAGACAGTCAGTGAGGACGAAGAGAGGGAGAGAGAAAGAAAGAGATAGACCGATAGGAGGACAGACAAAGAGAGGAGAGAGACAGAGAAAGAAGGGGCTACAAAGAGGAGGAATACAAACGACAGAGATAGAGACAGACAGAGGGAGAAAGAGGAGAGAGAGGAGAGAGAGAGAGGAGAGAGAGAGAGGAAGTACAAAGAGAGAGCGACAGACAGACAGAGGGAGAAAGAGAGGAGAGAGAGAGAGAAAGAGAGAGGGAGTACAAAGAGACGACAGACAGACATATGGAGGAAAGAGAGAGAGGAGTGCAAAGAACAGACAGACAGACAGATAGAGGGACAGGGCCAGATAGACAGAGAGATACAGACAGGCAGACAGACAGACAGAAAAAGGGACAGCGACAGACAGACAGACAGAGAGACAGAGACACAGAGAGAGCGGAAGCCTGTTGATGGTGAACAGAATGGACAGTGAATGTGAACGGTTTCACGGAGGTTTGCTTTGTGAGTGACACGACAAAGATGGGGGATCACTCCTATTGCAAGCTGATCCGTTAAAAAAAATAATAATGGAGAAATAAACAGACCTTGACTGATGGCATGGCAGGCATGGCATGGCATGGCATGGCAGAGGAGGCCTGAGAATCAGTCAAATGGAGATGTATCACCTTTTTTGCCCGGCATAACAGTGGGGAGCTTGCCTGAAATATTTAAACTTGAAAGCGTTAGACATCTAAGTGT
>CM054142.1:71567905-71592905 GCA_028751875.1 Rapana venosa | reverse complement strand
CATACATAAATGTAAGAGACACGCAATCTGCATGCTAAGAGATGCTTTCACGTATGGATCCTTCAGCACGCCAGTCCTTGGCTATAATCTATACATAAAGACTTGAGCGCCGCCACACACTGCTGTGTGCAGAAACCATCCTTTCATGATCCCCGCTCCTTAAAAACAGATAGAATACAGAGTGAAGGGCGCGAGGCTGAGATTAGCAAGAAATGGATGGACAGCGTGGGGAGCCAGAGGAGGGAGGGAGGGGGGGGGGGTAATTGCGCGTGGTGAGAGAGTGGGTAGTGGGGGGGGGGGGTGGCTGCGGAGATCAAAGGTGTATGGTTCTGGCCGTGTGATGGCACAATCAGGTCTGGGTTAGGTTAGCTTAGCGGCAGCAGCAGCGACAGCGGCAGTGTCGGCCATCTGTTCTGATGGCGCGATAGCACGGCACGGCAGGACAGGACAGGACAGCCACCACTGCTTAATGTGTCTTTGATACCGGCACCGACAGGGAGCAATGACTACAGCGCGGAGAGTTATGCCCTGTCTCTGCCCTGACGCTTTACCCCTCCCCTCCCCTCTGCCCCCCCCCCCTCCCTCATCGATTACTCTATCCCTTCCTCATCATCCATCCGGTATCTTTTTGCATCCTTGGCTTCCAGTCCTTGTCTTGGTAGCGTAGGGAGGTGGAGGGACAGGGGAGGGAGAGACTAAAGCGTTTTTGTCCAATGATCTGGTGTTGCCTTCTTTCCGAACTGTTGCTGGAAGCCCTGTGTCACATTTCGTTTTCAGACCACTTTCAGTCACGGCAGATTTCTGTGCGTGAAATTCGGGCTGCTCTCCCCTGAGAGAGCGCGTCGCCACAAGATCAGCGCCACCCATTTTTTGGTTCTTTTCCTGTCTGCATGTCACGCCACCTTTTGCTTGCTATGATTATCTCATGACAGCAGAAGAGCTGTTTGGATGGTCAAAGCACAGCCTGTTCTTTCTGAAGGTAAAAAGCTGACAGATAGTCTGATTCCCATTCAAAGTTGCATTTTTCCTTCATCTACAACACTATGAGCGCTGGTCCAGGTGCTTGTCTTTCACTTGCGACGATAAAGCAGACTTGTGCATCATTATAGCATGAATTTAGCATACATTAAAACATCCAGGCAACAAGTGAGGTTTCCTTGGCAAATTGATATCTGTGCAAAACTGACTACAGCAAGCAAGTCCCTTTAAACTACAACAGAGAACATGTCTTGTGCAAGCAGAGGAAACCGCCATGATCATAAGCATCATGTTATATTCCCAAAGGGAAAGTTGCAAAAGCTATTCATAAAAGTCTTGGCAAATTCGAGTGCTTTTGGAATCGATGGTAGCGACAACCAAAAAGCGTGTTGTCAAATGAATGCGACGAAGCGTTTCTTGAAAACCGAAAGGGTTTTTTTTTATTCTGTCATGTTGAGAATAATGAAATAAGCGCATAATTATGTGCTTTCTGTGCATCCAGTTCGGGACCAGGGGACTTGAGCAAGACCATGTCCTCAGAAATCATGGCAATCTTGTCAATAAATCGTCAACATGATCAATTTAATGAAATTATGTCAAAAGATTAAAACACGATAATGGTTATAAAGAAATGGTATACATTAGCAAAATATCCAAACATTTCCAAAACTAAGCGAAGCCTTATATACTACAATGAAGTTTTGTGCCTTCAAAATTGAAACGTGATGTAAAACGTGGGTCTTTGGTGACTCAGATTCAGATAAGTGATTTTCCAGCTTGTTTAATTTTGTTTTTCCGATAGTGTATTCTAATCAGTAGAAATGGAAAGTAAGAACTTCTAGATCCCATTTTTTGTGGAATTTAAAAAGGAAAAAAATCATACAGAAGAGAGAGAGAGAGAGAGAGAGAGAGAGAGAGAGAGGAGAGAGAGAGAGAGAGAGAGAGAGAGAGAGAGAGAGAGTCTATCTGTCTGTCTGTCTGTGTTTGTGTTTAAGTTTGTGTGTGTGCGCGTCCGTTCGTGCGTGCGTGCGCGAGCATCTGCCCACAAGCGTGCGTGTGTGCACGCATGCCTGCTTTCATTTGTTGGCCGCCTCTGGGAGGGACGGCTGGAGCAGTCTGTGTTGGCGGCGTCTCTTTGTAGTCCCCGCCTCGCAATTTCCTCACTTTTTACCTGCCCTTTGTTCTCCCCGTCTCCTCTGTTCATTGCCCCCATTTCTTCCCTGCTGTCAGCTTTTTCTGTTTTTTTAATTCTCTCCAGTTTTGTGGGAGAGAGGGAGAGGGAGGTTTTGTCTTATCTTTTGACAATATCTGTACATTCCCCCTCCTCCTCTTCCTCTCCTCTTAGTCTTGTGGTTTTGTTTCTGACGCCCCCCCCCCTCCCCCCCCCCCCCCCTTGTTTCTGTGTTTTTTCGTCTGTCTCTGTTTTTCTTTGTCTTTAATCTCTCTCTCTCTCTCTCTCTCTTCCTCTCTCTCTCTCTCTCTCTCTCTCTCTCTCTCTCTCTCTCTCTCTCTCTCTTTCTCCTCTGTGTGTGTGTGTGTGTGTGTGTGTGTGTGTGTGTGTGTGTGTGTGTGTGTGTGTGTGTGTGTGTTGTGTGTGTGTAATTCAGCCATAGATAGTTTTCTTGTAGAATCAATTATGTTACCAAATATTGCATAATTATGCAATTTATGTAAGAATGGAGATTGTCATCCTAACGCAAACAAGTCATCATATATGGCAAAGTATAGAAACCAAGTGTTCATTATTTATACACCCCCCCCCCCCCCACCCCACCCTCCCCAAAAAATATTATGAAGACAAAACAAAAAGTTCATATCAAAATAAAAACCATGCATCTCTTGTTCTAAAGACCTATGTCAGTTATGAATTGATATATTGTCCCTTCAACTGATTTGTTGGCGTTTATAGCTTTTGGGGGTTTTCTCTTCTTTTATTTTGTTTTAGCCTCGACGAGGTTTTTGTGGTTAGATTTTTCATACCCGACTTCACAGAGCCTTTCGTTTAGAAATCTTGTTTTTAGATTGGCTAACCAGGCTTGGATTCAATGCCATTCGTTTTTTAGCAGCCACAAACTGGTTCTAGTTTTTCGGGTTTTTTCTGTAAGAAAAACTACACTTTTTAGAAATCGTTTCTTTTAGATTTGCTAATCAGGCTTGGTTTAAAATTCATTCGTTTTTTAACTGCCACAAACTTGATTCGAGATTTTCTTTTTTTTCTGTAAGAAAAAGTACACTTGTGTTTTTATCAATTTAAGTTTGCCTTTATTTTTGCAATAGGCTTACTTCTTCTCAAGGCTCTGGAATTTTAGCTTGTGCTTTCTGTTTATTTTACGTAGTGCGTTCTTTGGTCTTCTGGAATTCTTGACCTGCTTCTTTTGGTGATTATGGTTGAAGCAAAGTGTTATTGAGAAGTCAGACATGTCCACACATACCAACGAGCAGCCAGAAGCCAAAAGTCTATAGTGTGCCCGAAAGGAGACATCTCTTCAGGTTTTGCGAATAAACAACTGGTAGACATTATCAATGACATTTTGTTTAGTTGACAGGCTTTTGACAATCAGTGTACTGGTTTAAACAAAATGTTATGAGTTCAGAACAGCGTGGCACCACGGCATGAAGTGAGTACAAGTAATTCCTAGATTGGTATTCTAAACCATTGAACTCAAATTCGTCCGTTTCTATGTTACTGCGCTTGGGCGTAGCTTAAAAGAACACAAAGTAAGAATGGAATGTGAACAGAAGTTTTGCCCCCCCCCCCCCCCAACCCCCCCTCAATCTGAGTGAACTGAACAATGAAGATTGACAGAAGTCTACTGGGGAAACGGAAGGAAGGAAGACAAGGGGATAGAATATCACTTCCATTCTTAAACACGTTGTACTTTTTTTTCCAAAATCATATAACAATCGATTGTTGATGATCATGATGCTCAACGTGTGATTGAATCAATTCCGCACACTGCACAGCCTCAACTGCCCTAGAATGTGTCTTGTCCAGACAATGGATCACAAGGCAGTAAGTTGCCAAAAAATAATGCACTAGCTATAAAGAAAAATGGAAAAGAGAAAGGAGAGTTTTCCCTATAAAAAAAAAAAACAAAAGAAAAGAAAGGAACCGGAAGTATGCTAAAAGCGCCATCAGTCGGAGACAAGGGACGTGACTCCAGATAACGAGTTTTACTTTGGTTGGGAAAAAAAATCTGTATAACAAAGGTGAGACGAGGAAAGGGAGGGAAGTGGAGGGAGTAAGAGAAAGAAAAGAGAGGAAAAGACAGAGAGAGTAGAAAGAGAGTGAGAGAGTTCAAGGTAAAGAGACAGAGAGAGGGAGAAAGGAATCAAAACAGTATACAATATAGAAGAGGGGAGGGGCATTTATTTCTTCTTTTATATTGAGGATAGTGGAATAAGCATCCATGTTCTTTTTTCACCTCCAGTCCCCGTGTGTATGTAGTTTTGTCCATTTTGTCACCTTTTCCCACCGGCACACAATAGCCTACTCTTCCGAAAAGCGGAACGGGTTTTAACGTGTGCGCAAGATGTTCTGCGTGCCTTCACCCAAGGGACCTCGGTTTATAGTCTCATCCGAAGGAGAGGGACAGACAGACAGACAGACAGACAGACAGACAGCGAGACAGATAGACAAAGACAGGCAGACAGAGACAGAGAGACAGAAACAGAGACAGATATAGACAGAAACATAAAGACACAGAGAGAGAGACAGACAGGCAGACAGACACAGACACAGACAGAGAGAGTTCCCACGCAACAGTTAGTTTTAGTCCTTGACACTGCTGTACTGGATGCAGCCTTGTCTTGCTGTGACTGACTGACTGACTGACTGACTGACTGGCTGACTGACTGGCTGACTGACTGGCTGACTGACTGACTGACTGACTGGCTGACTGACTGACTGGCTGACTGACTGGCTGACTGGCTGACTGACTGACTGGCTGGCTGACTGGCTGGCTGACTGACTGACTGACTGGCTGACTGACTGACACACTGACTGGCTGACTGACTGACTGACTGACTGACACACTGACTGACTGACTGGCTGACTGACTGACACACTGACTGACTGACTGACTGACTGACTGGCTGACTGACTGACTGACTGACTGACACACTGACTGACTGACTGGCTGACTGACTGACTGACTGACTGATTGACTGAGGCCTAGCATCAGTGAGGACACAGGCTGCACTGTACTGTACTGTACTCGGGTTACAGAAAATTTATGACAGTATTAGTCGTTCCCACTAGATGTAGATATTCATTTGTCTATCTGTCTATCTATTTTTCTGTCTGTCTGTCTGTTTTTATCTCTCTCTCTCTGTCTTACTGTCTCTGTCTGTCTCTGTCCCTGTCTGTCTGTCTGTCTGTCTCTCTCTCTCTCTCTCTCTCTCTCTCTCTCTCTCTCTCTCTCTCTCTCTCTCCTCCCCTTTCTCGTTCGTGTTTTTGTGTGTGCCTCTATCTTTTATCTTTTTTTTTATATTTTATACCCTTTTAAGTCACGGCAGATTTCTCTGCATGAAATTCGGACTGCTCTCCCCGGGGAGTGCGCGTCGCCACAAGAGCAGCGCCACCGATTTTTTTTTCTTTTCCTGTTTGCAACTGTATTTGTTTCCCTATCAGAGTGGCTTTTTTCTACAGAATGTTGCCAGGGACAACTCTCTTGTTGCCGTGGGTTCTTTTACTCGCGCTAAATAATTATGTGTAACACACGGGACCTCGGTATATCGTCTCATCAGAAAGACTAGCACCCAGACCACCACTCACGGTTTAATGGATGGGCGGGGGGGTCGGGAAGGTTTCAGGCCCAAACGGGGATCGAACCATCACACACTTCCGACCCGGACTTCTCGCTTTCCAGGCAGGCGCGTTACCTCTAGACCACCGACCCTGTGATCTGTCTGTCTGCCTGTGTGCATACACTCAGGTGTGCACATAGTATGATGTGCGGGCATGGGTGTGTGTTTGACCCTGCCGTTGTACAGCTGTGTCTTCGTGCTCCAGCATAGCTGGCTGGCACTGTACCATGCTCCACCTCTAAGCTCTGCCTCCATCACTGAACAAACATCTGTTTGATGTTTGATGTGATAGGCCTCCATCTTTAAACAGGAGGACTGGGTGGGAAAGGGTAGCTATGTGTTGAGAGGGGGGAGGAAGAGGGGGGAGTGGAGAGGGAGGATGGGAGGCAGGGAAAGAGAGAGGGGAAAGAGAGAAGTGGAAAGAGAGGGAAAGAGAGAGAGGAAGAGAGAGGTTGAAAGAGAGAGAGAGAGACAAAGAGACTGAGACAGAGAGAGATGGTGAAGAGAGAGAGATGGGGAAGAGGAGAGAGAGAGAAGAGAGAGAGAGAGAGAGAGAGAGAGAGAGAGAGAGAGAGAGACAGACAGACAGACAGACAGACAGACAGACAGACAGAGACGGACAGAGTGATATAGGGAGAGAGAAAGACACAGAGAGAGATGGGAGAGAGAGAGAGAGAGAGAGAGAGAGAGAGAGAGAGAGAGAGAGAGAGAGAGAGAGAGAGAGAGAGAGAGAGAGAGACAATGACAATGACAATGACAATGACAATGACAAATTCTTTTATGACAATGACAAATTCTTTTATTTCGAGGATAATGAATAAGCACTCATGTGCTTTTTTACATCCAGTCCCAGAGACAGAGAGAGAGAGAGAGAGAGGGAGAGAGAGAGAGAGAAAATTTTGATTCAAGTTCTAATTTTAATTCCCTTGTCGTGAGGATAAGGAATAAGGACCCGTGTTTTAGAGAGCGAGAGAGAGAGAGAGAGGAAGGGGAATGGAGGGAGGGATAGAGAGAGTGAGAGAGAGAGAGGTAGGAGAGGTTATTGACGGTGTCACGGCTTCAGTGGTGTGACGTGATGGCACACTGAGGTCTGAGATATCAGCGGCACCACCATCTGTTCTGATGGCACAGCAACAGGCAGACAGGGCGGGGTCACTGTGTCTGATGCCGGCACTGATTGCTGGGTCAGGGGGCGAGGGTGGAGATACGGGGCTGTGTAGAGAATGAGGAGATATTGTACAGACACAAATTCTGTCATGTTAGTACAGACAATGACGATTTTTTGTGCAGACACAAGTCTTGTTATGTTTGTAAAGATAATGAGGAGATATTGTACAGACACAAGTGTTGCCATGTTAGTAAAGATAATGAGAAGATAGTGTACAGACACTAGTCCTGTCATGTTAGTAAAGATAATGACGAGATAGTGTACAGACACAAGTCCTGTCATGTTAGTAAAGATAATGACGAGATATGTCATGTTAATAAAGATAATGACGAGATATTGTACAGACACAAGTTCTGTCATGTTACTAAAGATAATGAGGAGATAGAGTACAGACACAAGTTCTGTCATGTTACTAAAGATAATGAGGAGATAGTGTACAGACACAAGTTCTGTCATGTTACTAAAGATAATGAGGAGATATTGTACAGACACAAGTCCTGTCCTGGCTTGGACATAGGCTTTCTTTTATCTTCCCTTCATGTTACACTATCTTTTTTCGTCTATTCTCGTTTCCCTGTCTTGCAAATCTTATCTCCTCTCATTTCTCTTTCTTGTAGATGGTTGTAGCAAGAATGTAGTTTAAGCGATTATTTGGGGCTCTGAAGACGGGAGAATGACTGCCAAGATGGCAAGACACTCGAAACTATCCCTACACTCACACTTGCCTGACACACCTATGGCCTCACAGTGTTTCCCAGGTGTGGTGATTAGACAAGAGTGCATAGTCTGGGCGACCCTCATGGTATTAATCTGGGGAACTCCCAACAACAACAGCATATACTTTTTTTGCTCCTTTTTTTCTCATGTGGTGGTAGTGCACCTCTCTGTCAAGCAACAGGTACACGATTTTTGTTATGTTTTGCATAGCCATACTGGGTGAGATGTGTAGTGCCTGGTTTCCCAGAGAGCCAGGTTTCCTGCGGTGTCACTCTGTATGCAGGAGGTCTGCCCGCTGCTGGCCTCAGCCCACACCTTCCCACTTCAGGGCAGTTCATCAGAAAGTTTATAAGGTAAAAAGTCAGATCACCAGTGGAAAAAGACAGAGGAGTGGGCTGGGTAGGCAGAAAATAAAGCATGAGAGGGAGAGGGTAGAGAAGTGAGGAGAAAGACAGAAAGAAAAGGAGTGATAGAAAAGGGGAAATTTCTAGCACAGAATTTGCAGAAGGTGGGGATGCTGTTTATACTGTAACGGGCCCCGGCATTCCCACAGGGGAGAGGGAGAGACACGATTACAGTTTTGTCTGAAGTGACACTTTCTCCTTTCAAGTCGTCAGCAGCCATTTCAGTGATTGTCTTTGCCCTCGTTCTCTGCTAGAGCTCCGAGGCTCACTGATGGTGAGATTGTTGAATATGCCGCCGTTATTGCCCACCTTAGGTAGCCGCATTCCGACTTCTGGGATGCTAGTCTTTTGAACTGACATGCAGTGCTGTAGTCGTATATTCAACAGGCAGGTAGTGAGTGAAAGCGAGAATACTTTGGACCTGGGCAAACATTTGAAAGTGTCTGAGCTGTTTTCTGATGAAAGATTGTTCGTGCAAAAAAGCTGTGAAGATATTCCCTAATTAAATACTACTTCTTCTATTTTAGATGTTCCCAACTTTTAAAACAAAAAAGTGCTTCTTCTCTTTGTTGTTTTTGTTAATTTTTTATTCTTGCTTTACCGTTGTCGTTATTGTTGTTTTGTTATAACATTATTGTGTGTCGGGTTTTTATATCATGATATTGTTCTGTAATAAAGGCGGGGATGAGTTGAATAAAAGCATACCAGTGGTTATCTATTATACTCGAATTTTTTAAAAATGCATTGTTTAATTTGCCTTACCTCTCTCTCTCTCTCTCTCTCTCTCTCTCTCTCTCTCCTCTCTCTCTCTCTCTCTCTCTCTCTCTCTCTCTCTCTTCTTCTCTCTCTCTGACATTTGTGTATATATGTATTTTTTCTTTCTTTATATCATTCTTCATGCTAAGTATTGCACGTTCATTACTTTGTTTTCTTTTTGCTTTTCTTTTTTCCCAGAGGGCTGGATGTAAAAAAAGCTATTGTTTGCTTATTCTATAACCCTCTATAAATAGAATTTGTTTGATTTGTTCATTTGTTCTCTCTCTCTCTCTCTTCTCTCTCTCTCTCTCTCTCTCTCTCTCTCTCTCCTCTCTTCTCATCAACTTTGGTCCCAGTTGTGCCTTGAGTTGTGTTTTGTTCTGTAACCTTGAGCTCAGATGTGTTTGAATTGTTGGTCTAAGTCAGCACATCAGTTATGATTTTGGAACAGGGCACAGTTTTGGGTACATGCCAAAGTGTATAATTATGGCAAGGTTTTACCAAAGATGTCGTGGAGTTATTTCATTTTCTTTATATTTTGTCTTCCCTTTGAATTGTATTATGGCCAACACCGAAGTACAATAAATCAGTTCAGAGTTCAGAGTTTCTGGCGCTCTCTCTCTCTCTCTCTCTCTCTCTCTCTCTTCTCTCTCTCTCTCTCTCTCTCTCTCTCTCTCTCTCTCTCTCTCTCTCTCTCTCTCTCTCTCTCTCTCTCTCGCTATCTCTCTCTCTCTCTCTCTCTCTCTCTCTCTCTCCCCTCTCTCTCTCTCTCTCTCTGTGTTACAATATGCATTGGCGACATTCTCTCATCTGGAACTGTTGTAGCCCTGCATTAGTTACTCTGCAGATGATGCCAGATGGCGATCAGATGGGGACCAGTCTCTCTCAGAGACAGAGGCAGCAGGGTGTGATGCAGATCTGTCCTGGAAATGAAGAGATCTCGTCAGCTCCTCTGCAGGCTGGCCGACAAGGCGTGCAGAGATAAGGGCTTGTGGCCCATCCTATCCTGTTGTATCGCATCCTATCCTGTTGTACCCTATCCTATCCTGTTGTATCGTATCGTATCCTATTGTATCGTATCGTATCCTATTGTATCGTATCCTATCCTGTTGTACCCTATCCTATCCTGTTGTATCGTATCGTATCCTATTGTATCGTATCGTATCCTATTGTATCGTATCGTATCCTATTGTATCGTATCCTATCCTGTTGTACCCTATCCTATCCTGTTGTATCGTATCGTATCCTATTGTATCGTATCGTATCCTATTGTATCGTATCCTATCCTATTGTATCGTATCCTATCCTATTGTATCGTATCCTATCCTGTTGTATCCTATCCTATCCTATCCTATTGCATCGAATCGTATTGTGTCGTATCGTATCGTATCGTTTCGATCGTATCCTATCCTATCCTATCGTGTCGTGTCGTGTCGTGCCATATTGCATTGTATCCTATCGTATCCTATCCTATCCTATCGTGTTGTGTCGTGTCGTATCCTATCCTATCGTATCCTATCCTATCGTGTCGTGTCGTGTCGTGTCGTGCCATATTATATTGTATCCTATCGTGTCCTATCCTATCCTATCGTGTTGTGTTGTGTCGTATCGTATCCTATCGTATCCTATCCTATTCTATTCTATCGTATCGTATCGTAATGTGTTGTGACCTGTCCTCATGTGTCGTTTTGTGGTGATACGATTTGGTGAGAGTGGGGTGTGGTGTGGTGTGGTGTGGTGTGGGTGTGTGTGGTGTGGTGTGTGGTGTGGTGTCGTGTCGTGTCGTGTCGTGTCGTGTCGTGTGTGGTATGATGAGTTGTTGCAGCATGACGCATTGCATTGCATTTCCCAGTGCATTGAATTGTATCGTGTCGGACTGAACTGGACTGGATTTGATTTAACTGGATTTTACATGGGAGCGGACTGATCTGAAGCACAAGGAAGTGGATTGCATGACATGGCAATCTTGCCATGACATATTTCTGAATGAAATCAAATCAGTTTTCTTTATTGATAGCGCATGTCATCATTCTTGGGGTGGTTTGGGGGGGTTTCTGGGTTTTTTTTTGTTGCTGGGGGGGTGGTGTGGGGGGGTCGCATGCTTGTAAAGTAGCCACTATAGAATTTAGGGTATTTTTGATAGTACAGCAACAGGGAGGAACAACATAGCCGTCGAGTGGACACAGTAAAACAGCATTGAGCTGAAAAATAAAATGTCTACGAATAAAATGCACAGCATTCTTATAAAGGAGGGGAGGAGGAGGAAGAAGACAAAAGAAGAAGAAGAAGAAGAAGAACAAGAACAATGAACAAGAACAGAACAAGAACAAGAAGTACAAAAAGCAAGAGACAAGAAAAGAACAAGAACAAGAAGAAGAAGAAGAAGAAGAAGAAGAAGAAGAAGAAGAAGAGAAGAAGAGCAGGACAAGGAGAGGGAAGAGCTATGACGTGATTTCTTGTGATTTGAAGAGGAGTGGCTAAGGACTGGCCTACATTTGATTTCACCACGCATCTGCTGGTTCATGTTTCACATCGGGAGATAAGCAGCCTTGCTTTTTTCCCCTCTGTAATCATTTCTTGCTTAGTTATCATGAATTTACCTCACAGAATGTAAACAGATAATGCTAAAATGACCTTCGGATGAGACTATAAACCGAGGTCCCTTGTGCGAACGCACGCAGAACATCTTGCGCACACGTTAAAACCTGTTCTTTGCTTTTCGGAAGAGTAGGACACTGTGTGCCGGTGTGAACGGATGACAAAATTGACAAAACTGCATACACACGGGGACTGAATGAAAAAAGGACAAAAGTGCTTATTCCATTATCCTCGAAATAAAAGAATAAATAAAATAACAAAATGAATAAATAAATAAACAAACACTCTCCAAGACAAGAACAAAATAGTTGTTGCTAGCCATCTGATATTCCTTACAGTCTTCAAGTAACGCTGCTATTGAAAGGAGCCCTACCAACACAACCGAGTCACCAGAATGGACAGAAAGCTGAATGATTTGCCAGAGATGAAGGACACTTCGGTCGCACACACACCGACGCCATAAGAGCTGGGGACGAATTTTCTCATCATTCTGAAATGCTCCCCTCGAATTTGCGCCAGTCATGGAAGGACAAGAAGATGGAGGGGAGGGGGGGGGGAGGGAGAGGATAGGATGGAGGGCAAGTCAAACATTTATCCCGTTCTAATTTCCTGCCGGCCTGTGGCTAGGAGAGAAGGAGGTTGGCACTGTGCTGTATAGCTGTATAGCTGTATTGCTGTATTGCTGCATTGCTGTATTGCTGCATTGCTGCATTGCTGTATTGCTGTATTGCTGCATTGCTGCATTGCTGCATTGCTGTATTGCTGCATTGCTGTATTGCTGTATTGCTGCATTGCTGCATTGCTGCATTGCTGTATTGCTGTATTGCTGCATTGCTGCATTGCTGCATTGCTGCATTGCTGTATTGCTGTATTGCTGCATTGCTGCATTGCTGTATTGCTGCATTGCTGCATTGCTGCATTGCTGTATTGCTGTATTGCTGGCTCGCTGCTGGCCAAGCCATGGCTGCATCTCCAGCTAGGCTAGGCCCTCTAGCTCCTCTAGCTCCTCTTAACTGCTGGCTGTGGCCGTACTGGGAGAGAGAGAGGGAGAGAGAGAGAGAGAGAGAGAGCGCTCCACACAAAATGCCGCCGAAATTGCGGTCTTGACACTTCCAAATTTCGTTTGCTCTAAGCCCCCTTTCCCCTCTCACACCTTTCTCCATCGCTTTTTCTCTTTCCGTCATCTCTGCATCCCCTTCCTTATGAGGGTTTTTTTTATTCCCTTAATACAGAGAAAACGGAGAGAGATAAAGAGAAAGAGAAGAGAGAGAGAGAGAGAGAGAGAGAGAGAGAGAGAGAGAGAGAGAGAGAGAGAGAGAGAGAGAGAGAGAGAGAGAGAGAGAGAATGAAAAAAGCTCATCTATTCAGTTCAATGTTAAAGGCCATTGCCAACGTTTCGTCATCATTTCTGCCGGCTCTGAATGGGCTCAGGGGCAATAGTGCTAGTGAGGTTATTCAGCGGCTTGAATGCTTTTGGAAGTACAAAGTTTCAAAATGTCAACATCTTTAAGTATGTTGTTTATGAGGGTGGGCAACAATGCAAAGAAGCCACCTCTAAAAGTGCATTACAGCTGGCTGGAGTCTGTGAAAGGTCGTTAAAAATCAGGCCATGATTTCTGCAAAGGTGATGGGAAATCTTTGGACTGTTACAGGTCTTTGTCTGCATGTCTGCAAGATTGTAAGTTTACTTGTTCACTTTATGACTGCATCTTTGAGGTCAAATTCTGAGCCTTGAAAATGTAAGAAACCCACATATACACACACAAACGCATGTACGCACGCATGCACGCGCGCACGTAAGCATGAACACATACGCGCGCGCGCGCGCAGCACACACACACACACACACACACACCGTAAAAGAGAAAGACAGAGATACGAGAACAGACAGACAGACAGACAGATAGATAGATAGATAGATAGATAGATAGATAGATAGATAGATAGATAGATAGATAGATAGATAGATAGACAGATAGATAGATAAATAGACAGACAGACAGACAGACAGTATAAACAAGAAACCTAAGACAGGTTGATAAATAAGTTTGCCACAAAAGCTTCATTCCTTTTTCTCCAAACCACTGCTGTCACTGGCAGGAGTCATGCGTCTTTGAGATTTGATGTCGGAATGGACTGGCATAGGTGGGGAGATGACTGAAGACATGTCACCCAAAATATATATATCATATTAAGTCAGATGTGTCTGGAACAATTTCGTGGCAGTAGGTTGAGCTTTGTCAATTTTTGTATCTCCCTACCTCACTCTAATGTCATCCTCTGTTTTATCCCATCCCTTCCTTTCCTCTAAGCTTTTTTTTAAATGTTGAAAATACAAGCTTTTGACGTGGAAAGGAGAACCAACTTTCATGACTTGCAAACAATGTTGAAGAGTTCCAACTTTTGTGATCAAAGGTTTTCCTGTTTATAAATGAATGAATGAATGAAGGAAGGAAGGAAGGAAGGCGGAAAGAAGAAAAGACGGAAGGAAGAAAGGAGTGTGCAGGTAGTGCACAGGCATGGCACAGTCAGCTCAACTCAAACGAATTGTCTGCAAGATTGGATTGCACTGGTGACCAAAGTGCTTGTGCTAAAACGATGATGGATGAGGATGGAAGGTAGGCTACAGGAATAATGAGATGGATGAGACAAGGGAGGGAGAAGGATGGTGGTGTGGAGGTATGACAGAGAGTGCAGGGCTCAGCTGGAAGAGTTTGCAAGAAAGGTTGACCAATGCTGGGTAACGCTGTGTGTGGTATGGATGGAGGTGGCTCGGTGGGTGGTGATAAGTGGTGCTTGTGTGGCTGACGTCTCACCATCAGACTGGCTGCTGTGTGGATCAAGACAGGTTGAGGAGAAGGGAGTTGGGTAGGCTTTAGAAGCTGAGGAGATAAGAGTTGCATCATAGTGGCCCTCTGATCGTCAATCAGCTCATCTCCTCTGCTCTCTCTCTCTTATCACCAGTCTTCTACACGTGTTTGCTGCTCAGTCCTTTTCTCGCCACTGTCAGTCGTCGGTCTGCTCTGTTTCTTTGTCGCTCTCTCTCTCTTGTCCTTCTCGTCTTCTCACTCCCCCCTCTCTCTCTCTCTCTCTCTCTCTCTCTCTCTCTCTCTCTCTCTCTCTCCTCTCTCTCTCTCTCTGTCTGTCTTGTCTTTTGTCTCTGTCCGTCTCTCTTCTTCTACTTTCCGTCTGTCCTTCTCTGTCCTCTCCTCTCTGTCTGTCTCTGTTCTGTTTCTCTCTCTCTCTCTCTCTCTCTCTCTCTCTCTCTCTCTCTCTCTCTCTCTCTCTCTCTCTCCCTCTCTCTGTCTGTGCCTTTCTATCTCTGTCTCATTCTGTTCGTTCACTTCCTGTCTGCTGTGTCTGTTTCTGATCTTGTCTGTCTGTCTGTTGTCTGTCTGTCTCTCTCCTGCTCTCTTCTTCTCTCTCATCTCCTCATCTCTCTCTCTATTCTCTCTCTATCTCTCCTTCTCCTCTTCTCTTCTCTACTCTCTCTCTCTCTTCTTTCTGCTATTCGTTTAGAATGGCTGTTGTAGTTTGTCTGGGAGGTATTGTTTGTGTTGTTGTGTTGTATATGGTGGAGGTTGGTTCTCATCGAATCCAGAATCTGTGTCTGTATCCCTGTGACTTTGTTGACGTTCCTGTAGCCTACAGCTGATGCCAGATGGAGATCAGAAGACAGGGGGTTGGGAGGTGAAGGAGGGATGGGGGGGGGGGGAGGTCAGAGTATTTGGGGATAGAGCAAGCAGTGATACAAATGCAGGCTGGAAATGAAGGGATCAAGACCAGCACCTCTGCTGTACTGACTGAATGCCAAATGACAGCATCGCCAGATAGGACAGCGTGCTGTATTTTCCTCGCCATGAAGCTTAGCTTTTGTACAGGGGGGTGTGGGGTGTGGTGTGGTATGTGGTGTGGTGTGTGGGGTGTGGTGTGGGGTGTGGTGTGGTATGTGGTGTGGTGTGGTTGTGGTGTGGTGCGTGTGTGTGGTGTGGTGTAGTGTGGTGTGGTGTGGTGTGGTGGTGGGTGCGGTGGGTGTGTGGTGTAGGTGTGGTGTGGTGTGGTGTGTGTGGTGGGTGCGGTGTGGTTGTGGGGTGTGGTGTGGTGGTGTGGTGTGGTGTGGTGGGGTGTGTGTGGTGGTGGGTGTGGTACGGTGTGGTGCGGTGTGGTGTGGTGTGGTGCGGTGTGGTGTGTCGTGATTTGACGAACTAACCTAAAGGAGAAAACACAGGATGCTAAAGCGAGTCACCACACTGATTCCACAACTGTCTGAAACATGGACAAAACCAGCAGAAGACTGCCGAGAGAAAACTTCAGCGCTACATGCCAGTGCCAAAAGAGCTGCACACATTTTCTCTTCACTCTGAAACACTCCCCGTGGATTTGCACGAATCATGGATGAGAGGGAAATAGGGAGTGGGGGGGGGGGATTCTGGCAAGTTGAACATCACCCTGTTGTCATGTGTTCCTGTCCTATAGGCGACGAGGCTATGCCTCAGTTTAGCTTGTGGTAGAGAAATGTGGCATCCACGGCTGCTTTCTGCTGGTGGTGGTGGTGGTGGTGGTGGTGGTGGTGGTGGTGGGGTTGGTGGTGGTGGGTGGTGGTGGTGGTTGGTGGTGGTGATGATGGTGGTGGTGGTGGTTTGGTGGTGATGGTGGTGGAGGTGGTGGGTGGTGGGTGGTGGGGTGGTGTGTGGTGGTGGTGAGTGGTGGTGGTGGTGGTGGTGGTGACGAGAAGCAGGTAAGAGAGGAGAATTGTGTCTGACATTGGCGGTCCTGGTAGTTTGTGTGTTGCTCTGTCTTTCCTGTGTCTGTTTGTTGGATTGGGTTGTGTTTCTGTTTGTCGTGGGTTGTGTTATTTTCTTTAAAAGAGACTGGGAGAGGTGGTGGTCTGAAGTGTTGTTCAGTTCAGTTTTAGGTTATTGACGTTGACGTAAGGCAAGAGCAGCAATTTCTTAACCAGTGACTATGAATTGTTTTGAGAAATATTGATATTGCTTGACTACTCCCTATCATACTTTCCCAGCTATCTTTAACTTTTGTTTAAAATAAAAAGAAGATAGAAAAGCAAAGTATCAGAGCACAAGAATAAAGTATCTATTCAAGGGTTAGTTAAGTTATCATATTGGGATAAGGATTGCTTTTTTACCAAGATGGACAAGAAATAGTTTGCTATAAAGTCCATTCAAGTATCACTCTATTTCAAGCTAGTTTTTTCAAACATCATACTTTTTGATCTATGTTTTACATCAACTGAAACCAGTACAAGATGTTGTTAATTACAAAATAACCCACACAGTGACAAACAACTAAAGTCACGAATATTCACGCCGCACGGTTCACACACACTAGAGATACAATACACGACACGACAGTAAACAAACACACACACAACACACACACACACACACACATCACACACACATTCACACACACACACACACACACACCACACACACTTGTGATAGATCCATAAGTGTGTCTCAAAAAAGATAGATAATTCATTCTCCTGTTCTCCCGAACACAGCTGTCAGTGAAGGGAGTCATTGTCTTTGATATTTGATTCAGAAGACAGTTTCAGAGTGGAATGACTGAAGACATGGCACAGGCAGAGTACAGGTCATAAGAGTAGAGGTCATTTGTTTTTACAAGATTCAGCGCTATATAAATTCCATATATTATTATTTTTATTATAAGAAAGTTTTGGTCACAGCATGTCCATAGATACTAAATCATCTCCAAAGCTGGAATGCGGCTACCTTGTTGTTGGGTAAAAACGGTGGTATAGGCAAACATCTCTCCATTGGTGAACCTCGGAGTTCTGATCTAGCAAAGCAACAACAGCAACAACAACATGAACACTGGGGTAACTCTGTCTGGTTGACACCTCTCCATCACTGGGGTAACTCTGTCTGGTTGACACCTCTCCATCACTGGGGTAACTCTGTCTGGTTGACAACTCTCCACCACTGGGTTAACTCTGTCTGGTTGACATCTCTCCATCACTGGGGTAAATATCTGGTTGACATCTCTCCACCCCCATCCACCTTCCTAATATAATATCATATATATAATATAATTAGTATAATATGATATGATATGATATAATATAACATAGTATAACATAATACGATATAATATGATATAATATACATGACAGTTGTTTTGAATCTATTTTACTCAAATGAATGATGATATTTGCCGATATAGTCAGGGAGAGATGGTCAATGCTTGTTGTTGTTGTTTGGAGTTATGACCAAGAAAGCTACAGTCCTAGAACTCTACTGCTAACACTATGAATGAATGAATGAATGAATGAATGAATGAATGAATGAATGAATGAATGAATGAATGAATGCAGTTATTGAATATGCACGTAAACATGCAGTGGGGACGGATGACAAAATTTACAAAACTGGATACACACGGGAACTGGATGAAAAAAAAGCACATGGGTGCTTATTCCATTATCCTCGAAATAAAAGAGTAAATAAATAAAATAAAACAAAATAAAGAAATGTTTGCAGAGAGCAGAACAGCAGACAGCCTGACCCTGCTGTCCCATTCAACCAACCCTCTTGTCTGTGGCGATGGTGCTGAAAGTACTGCTGGCTTCATTACATGCTTAACTCAAAGAATTAAAGAGACACACAGAGAGAGAGACAGAGAGAGAGAGAGACAGACAGAGAGAAAAAGATAGTAGTGAGGGGTGGTGGTAGTAATGGTGGGGGGGGTGGTATTTTGTTTAATGAGAGTGGAAGAGGAGGTGACAAAAGATGAAGGAGAAGAAGGAGGAGGAGGGGGAGGAGGGGGAGGAGGAGGGGTCAGATAAGGGGTCCTGTAACCTGACGTCAAATCAGCCATTAAGATTATCGCCCTTTGATAGGGGCCCATGGTGGGCAGAGGGATGTGGAGGAGGCAGACTCTCAGGTCATGCTGCTGTCAGAGCTGTAGGGCTCTCCCCATTCCATCACCTTTCCTCCCCTCTCTCTGTTTCTCTGTCTCTGTCTCTCTCTCTGTCTCTCTCTCTGTCTCTCTCTCTCTCTCTGACTCTGTCTCTCTCTCTGTCTGACTTTCTGTCTCTCTCTGTCTCTGTCTTCTGTCTCTTTGTTTTTGTCTCTCCTCTCTCTCTCATACACACACTTACACGCACACACACGCACACACACACACACACATACACACACACATTCACACACACACGCACATGTGCGCGCGCGGTTTTTGAGAGTGGTATATTTTTCCATATAGAATTCTTGTCTCCGTTCACTCACTTCTCCACAGATAATGCAGGCGGTGTGATCAAAAGAAGAGAACATCACAAGCAGAGTCATCTGTGACGTAGTTGCTTAGTTACAACGGAAACGAAAGGCTTTAGCCACCAGCACCATGACTTTGGGGACGGGATAGCTCAGTGGTCGGAGCACTCGCTTTCCCCCAGCTTAAGGTTAAGCAGCGTCGAGCGTGGTTACCACTTCGATGGGTGACCGTTTACGTGCCTTGGCTTCAGTACAGTCCCCCAGTTCACCCAGCTATAAATGGGTACCTGCCCTCTTTAGGGTCATGGAAGGTAAAGCAGCGAGGGAGAGGAGATGGGCGCCGCCCTCAATATGCTGGCTCCTAGAGAAAGGTCTCTGACGCCTCGCTCCCCTACGACCACATAGGTTATGGGGGGACACCTTTACCTTTACCTTGATCTTTTACTTTACCATGAGGAAAAGTCAAGAGGCAGATGAAATAGAGATGGCTGTGTTGTGTCGTGCAGTGCTGCCACGATGACTCCTGCCATGTTGTGTGTGTTTTGCCATGTGATACGGCATGGCGTAGGATGGATTATGTGGTGTGGTGAGGGTTGATGTGGTGTGACAGGATGTAATGTGGTGAGGCTTGATGTGGTGTGACAGGGTGTAATGTGGTGATGCTTGATGTGGTGTGACGTAATGTGGTGAGGCTTGGTGTGGTGTGACAGGACGTAATGTGGTGTGGTGCAAAGTAGCGTGGCATTGCCTGTTCTATAATGTGGTGTGGTGTGGTGTGAAGGGATGTGATGTGGGGTGGGGTGGGGCATGGGTGTGGGGTGGGGTGGTGTGGGGTGGGGTGGTGGGGTGGGATGGGGTGGGGTGGGGTGGGGTTGGTTGGTGTGATGTGGTGTGGTGTGGTGTGGTGTGATGAGGGGTGGTTGGGGTGGGGTGCGGTTGGTTTGTTGTGTGTGGTGTGGGTGTGTGTGTGGTGTGATGAGGGGTGGTGTGGGGTGGGGAGGGTGGGGTGGGGTGGCATTATATTATGGGGTGGTGTGGTGTGACATGATTTAATGTCATGTAGTGTGATGTGATGAGGTGTAGTGATGTGTTGTGCTGTAATGTGCTTTTTTTTTTTTGGGGGGGGGGGTTGTGATGTATTTCAAATTCATTAGATTAGCTTGCAATGGCTGCTACATCATGGTTATTGCATTACTTTGTTTGCATCAGACTGGGCTGCACAAGTCTCAGTTACATCAAATAGCATTTTAGCCATCAATGAGTTCTGAGCACAGGTCATTGTGGTATACAGTCATTGTGGCTGTCTCTCCCGTTTGGCCTTATGCCTCCCCGGCTATGACAAAGCCATGCCATGTCTGAGAGTGTAGCAATGTCAGGAATACCAGAGCTATCAATGCCATCAGAAGAGACAGACTTGGCCTGGGTGAGTTTTTTTAATACGATGCCAAAGAAAATGCTATCGGTTATCTTGTACAACGAGAGGATGGCCATGAGAGACAGAAAGGAAAAGAAGAGGATGGGAAAGAAGGAGAAGGAGCCCTTACATATTTGCTTTGTGATGTGAAGAGGAGGCATCAGCTTCAATCTGAGTTCAGCTGTGTACTTGAAATATTGATGCTCGACTTGAGAAAAAGAACAGTTCTGCTTTTTCCCTCTCCCACTTACCATCACCATATATATAAAGTTTTGAAGAACTCACTTTACGGTATGAAAAAAAATGATGCTGACATAATTCCACTGTCTACCATAAAAGAGTCTATGTACAAAACAATCATGAATTACCTTTAAAAAGTGTTGTTTTTTTTTCAAATAGACGATACCAAAGTAACTGCGCTATTGCCAAAAGAAACATCAAACTGGACAACAACAAAACTAGGACCTGCATACGTGTAGTGTGACTTCACAGGGTCACGCCACAAGGGCGGGACATGCTCGCTCTTTTTCATGGCTGTTCCTCGACCACCGCTCCCAGATTCACCGATGGTGACATTTTGCGTATGCGACCGTCTTTAGCCCATCATTAAGGTAGCCGCATACCGACGTGGTGGATGTCATCATTCTAAGCTAGTCCGTGTGGTGTTGCACCCGTGGTGGATGACTGGGAAATGGGGGGTGGCAGGTCAAACATGGACTCCCATTCTCATTTCCTCTCGTCCTCTCAGTAACAGGTCATACCCCCTTGTTGGCGTGCCCGCAGAAAGAAAAAACACCACCATCACCACCACCACCACCATCACCATCATCACCACCACCACCACCATCACCACCACCATCACTATCACCACCACCACCACCACCATCACCACCATCACCACCACCATCACCACCACCACCACCACCATCACCACCACCACCACCACCATCCCCACCATCACCATCACCACCACCATCACTATCACGTGTACAGCGAGACTCGGGTGGTGGCTGTAAATGTGAAGGAAAAGAGAGAGAACTCTACCACACACAAACACTGGCCCTGAAATTGCCGTCCTGACACTTCCAAATTTGGTTTGCTCTTACCCCCCCCCCCCTCCCCCTCCGTCCCCATCCCCTTTTCTCTTCCAGTGATCTTCGTATGAGTTTTTTCTCCTGATAAAAAAGAAATCGTCAGGAGAGAGAGAGGGAGGGAGAAAGAGAAGTGAGAGAAGAAACAGTTCATCGATTCCGTTCAGTTTTTAAGGCGATTGCAAAAGTTTCATTGGGCATTTTTTGTTTACTGGCCTCAATGCCTAGGAAGAAAAAAATGATGCTAGTGAGATGATTCAGCAGTGTAAAAGCATTTTGAAGCAGAAGCATTGGCTCTTTTCAAACTGCCAAAATAGACAGATAGATAGAAAAAATGACAGGCAGGCTGTTAGATAGATAGAGAGATAGATAGACAGATAGACAGACAGACAGATAGATAGATAGATAAATAGATAGACAGACAGACAGACAGACAGACAGACAGACATAAGAACTCAATAAACCAATGAGAGGATGATAACTATGCCACAAAAAGATTCATCCCCCTGTTCTCCAAACACACAGCTGTGGGTGACAGAGGCCATGCATCTTTCAGATTTGCTGCTTAGGTTTGTATTGCCATCACAGAGTGACTGAAGACATGTCACAGGTTTGTATTGCCATCACAGAGTGACTGAAGACATGTCACAGGTTTGTATTGCCATCACAGAGTGACTGAAGACATGTCACAGGAGGAAGAAATGAACAAAGCAAGTTTAGTTCCAGCTGTTTCAAGCATACTGGCTGACCCGTGTCCGTGCAGTTCTCTTCTCTTCTCTCTCTACTCCTCGTCTATAGTCTCCCTTGCCTCATGCTTTGAACCAACTTTTAGTTGTTCCCCTTTGCTTCTGGCGGATTATTCTATGTTCAGAATCAGCTGTGTGGAGAAATAAGAGAAAGGAGCTGGCCGTGGTGGTCTACAGAGCATTGAAAGATCTATTTGAAAGAAGGAATGTGGGAGAGAAAGAAATACGGACGGAAGGAATAGAGGAAGGAAAGTAGGAGGGAAGGACTAAAGCGTTTTCGACTTGACTTGGACTGTGTAGATATAGATTTTTTTTTTAAAGCAACCAACAGATAAACAACAGAAAAACAGTCAGAAATATATACGTCTGTTCATCTACCAAAAGATTGTGTATGTGTTCATGATCAAAGTATTACTAGATGATAACGAAGTTACTGCAGTTATACAAAAATAGTCTTTAAAAAAAAAAAAGAATACTTAGCAGGATTTGTCAAGAAAAGACGTGGGTCACGTAATTATGCAAATGTTCTGACAGCCAGACGCCTGTTCTCATCATTCTGAAACATACCCTGTGGATTTTGCACCTTCGTGGATAGCAGGAAATGGGAGGTGGCAAGTCCAACATGTATCCTGCTCTGATCCCCCCCTTCCCTTATCCTGTCCGCAGAGGGCACAGCTCAGTGGTCAGAGCACTCGCTTTCCCCCAGCTAAGGTTAAGCAGCGTCGAGCGTGGTTACCTCTTGGATGGGTGACCGTTTGCGCGCCTTGGTTTCAGTACAGTCCCCCAGTTCACCCAGCTGTAAGTGGGTACCTTGTCCTCTTTAGGGTAATGGAAGGTGTAGCAGCGAGGGAGAGGAGATGGGCGCCGCCCTCAATATGCTGGCCCTAGAGAAGTGAGGTCTCTGACGCCTCGCTCCCCTACGACTTTGTAGCTTATGGAACACCTTTGCCTTAACCTTTTTCCTGTATGCGAGGAGGTCACGCCATCTTACTGGCTTGACGGCAGAGAAGAGACATGGTCACAGCTGCAGCCTCCATCCCTCTGTATGTAGTGTAGAGCAGTGTAGTGTAGTGTAGTGTAGTGCAGTGTAGTGTAGTGCAGTGTAGTGTAGTGTAGAGCAGTGTAGTGTAGTGTAGTGTAGTGCAGTGTAGTGTAGTGCAGTGTAGTGCAGTGCAGTGTAGTGTAGTGCAGTGTAGTGCAGTGTAGTGTAGTGCAGTGCAGTGTAGTGTAGTGCAGTGTAGGGCAGTGTAGTGTAGTGCAGTGCAGTGTAGTGTAGTGTAGTGTAGTGTAGTGTAGTGCAGTGCAGTATAGTGTAGTGTAGTGCAGTGCAGTGTAGTGCAGTGTAGTGTAGTGTAGAGCAGTGTAGTGTAGAGCAGTGTAGTGTAGTGCAGTACAGTGCAGTGTTGCCTTGTGATGATGAAGGGAACAGAACGCTGCACAACTGCTGCTGAAATTGCCCTCTACACGCTTCTGACGGAATTGCGCTTGATCCAACACCCTCCACTCCTCCTTTCCTCTTTCTGCGATCTGTGTATACTCTTCTTATGGGTTTAACCTATTAAAAAGAAAACACAGAGAGAGAGAGAGAGAGACAGAGAGAGAGAGAGAGAGACAGAGAGATAGATAGAGATAGAGAGAGAGAGAGAGAGAGAGAGAGAGGAGAGAGAGAGAGAGAGAGAGAGAGAGAGAGAGAGAAGAGAGAGAGAGAAGAGAGAACAAACAGAAAAAGCTCATAATTAAAATCGGTTCATTTTTAAAAGCTATTGAGAAAGTTTTGTCTTCACTTTTTGTTTTACTGGTAGGAATGGTTTGGTGCAAGATAAATACTCGCCAGTTAGATTATCCACTAATCTAAATAAAATTGAAGTTTAAACATTTGACTAAGTATTTTACTTACAGATACATGATGTGCAAATATGAGCCACGGTGACTAAACGGTTCTGGGTTAGAGCCAGACCCTCACTTCACAGTGTCAGAGAAAAACGGTTGTGCCTCTCATTCCTCACCATCCCCCCTCCC
The DNA here is from genome assembly GCA_028751875.1 of Rapana venosa. NCBI lineage: Eukaryota > Metazoa > Mollusca > Gastropoda > Neogastropoda > Muricidae > Rapana > Rapana venosa. The sequence continues at coordinate 71,568,949 of CM054142.1, read as the reverse complement.
TCCTGTCTGCTCCTCTCTCTCTCTCTCTCTCTCTCTCTCTCTCTCTCTCTCTCTCTCTCTGCTCTCTCCTCTCTCTCTCTCTCTCTCTCTCTCTCTCTCTTCTCTCCTCTCGTCTCCCTCTCTCTCTCTCTCTCTCTCTCGTCTCTCTCTCTTCTCTCTCTCTCTCTCTCTCCTCGGGGATGTGATAGCCTAGTGGTCAGAACATTGCGCTCGCAATCTGACGAGCCGGGTTCGATTTCCATTCAAGGGGGATATTTTCCTCTGGAGTTCACATCAGTGCAGACCCCACTCTTCCCCCAAAGTCCTTCGGATGAGACTTTAAACCGAGGCCCCGCGTGCGAACGCACGCAGAACATCTTGCGCACACGTTAAATCCTGTTCCGCTTTTCGTAAGAGTAGGCCATTGTGTGCCGATGGGAAAAGATGACAAAATTTTACAAAACTGCATACACACGGGGATTGAATGTAAAAAAATGTACATAAGTGCTTATTCCATTATCCTCGATATAAAAGGAAAAATAAATAAATAAATCTCTCTCCTGGAAGGTCCACACGATGTCTGCTAGGCTGGAAAACCTTGTCATCAGCTGTGACCGTCCCTGGCTGGTAACTGCTGAAGCTGGGCAGGCTTGTGAGCAAACTCCCTGATATCTACAGTCTCTTCCTAGCTGGTCGCAACTCGTGATCCAGAGGTCGCGGGTTCGATCCCCGCTCGGCTCGGTGTTGTGTCCTTGGGAAAGACACTTTACTCCTATTTTCCTCACTCCACCCAGGTGTGCAAGTGGGTACCAGCTCTGCTGGGGAAGTATCTGGCGACAGACTAGCGTCCTGTCACAGGGGTGGTGAAAAACCATCAGTTCGCTTAACGCTACAGAAACCGGGATAAGCTCCGGCTCTATGGGCCTTCTGGCTCGAAAGAACATACCTAGCTGGTCGTGGAGTTGATGTCGGGATCACACACGTGCTGACCAAAACTATCAAGGTGGTCAAATCCTGTTGGTGACTACAAACTGTTCAGTAGGGGCAGGGGTATCTTGTATTTTT